>CM042835.1:2666663-3181663 GCA_023653725.1 Bungarus multicinctus | reverse complement strand
CTGCAGTGTTCAAGTTACCTCTCCATGTCCCAAAAGTGCTTTTTTTCAAGAGGCAACTGGACTTTCTGGTTTTTCTTTGAAGACGTTTCGCTTCTCATCCCAGAAGCTTCTTCAGCTCAGACTGATCATAAATATGAAGCTCTAAAACAGGAGTCTTCAAACTTGACAGCTTTAAGACTTGTGGATTTCATTTCTCCTCCTCCAGTCATGTTAGGAATTCTGGGAGTTGAAGTCCACAAGTCTTAAACTTGTGTTAGAGTAATACAAGAACAGGAAATACATCACAGGAACAATAGAGATGAAACCTGGAGGGGCAATGTGATACAGGAAACCACTACAATAGAGGGGAACGATAGAGCTGCATATAAGATAGAGCAGGGGTCTTCAAACTTGACAGCTTTAAGACTGGTGAACTTCAACTCCCAGAATTCCTCCTCCAGTCATGTTAGATCAGGAATTCTGGGAGTTGAAGTCGACAAGTCTTAAACTTGCCAAGGTTGAAGACCCTTGGATTACACAGACGGACAGACAGACAGACAGACAGACAGACACAAACAGACAGACAGACAGACAGACAGAGATGGAGATAGAAGATAGATGCTGTAGACCAGGAGTCTTCAAACTTGACAGGTTTAAGACTTGTGAACTTCAACTCCCAGAATTCCTCCTCCAGTCATGTTAGCTCAGGAATTCTGGGAGTTGAAGTCCACCAGTCTTAAACTTGCCAAGTTTGAAGACCTTTGCTCTAAAAGGATGCAAATGACCAAAGGAGCATAAATCTTTCCATCTTCCACCATCCAGTCCAAGCTAAAGAAGCTTCTTGGATGAGAAGCGAAACATCTTCCAAGAAAAAAAACCAGAAAGTTCAGTTTTGCCTCTTGAAAAAAGATCTTTGAGATAACTGTGACCTGGAGGACAGAGAATCTCCATAGATTTATAGCTCCGTGAGTAACCTCCCTTGGAACTGGCCTCCTTCAATGGATGGAAGAAGAATAAGGAGGGGAGCGTCTGGAAGATCTCATTAAGGGTCTCCTTAGGTAAAGGGTAAAGGTTCCCCTCGCACATCCATGCTAGTCATTTCGGGCTCTAGGGAGTGGTTACTCATCTCCATTATAAAGCTGAAGACCCGGCGCTGTCTGAAGATGTCTCCATGGTTATGTGGCTGGCAATGCCCGGCATAACTAAATGCTGAAGGTGCACGGAATGCTCTTACCTTCCCACCAAAGTGGTCCCTATTTTTCTACATGCTTTTGAACTGCTAGGTTGGCAAAAGCTGGGACGAGTAAAGGGAGCTAACTCTGTTACGCGGCACTAGGGATTCGAACCTCCGAACTGCCGAGCTTTCTGATCAACAAGCTCAGCATCTTAGCCACTGAGCCACCGCGTCCCTAAGGATCTCCTTACCGTCCCTCAAAACTGATTTAAGCACTACTCCTTCCAACCTTCACTTAGGCTCGGTCCTAGAATACTAGTGGGCCATGTTCTTAAGAGTCCTAAGGTTAGGCTTGGTCAGAGTCCTTAGAACTGTGCTCTATGACTGATTCTAGTTCTAGGACTCTGATCAATCTCAACCCTAGGATTCTAAAGGACCATAGCTTAGACCTGGGCTTGATCTTAAGATTCCAAGACTTGGGTTTGGTCTTAGAGTCTTAGATCAAGGCTTGGTCTCAAGAGTCCAAAAGTTGGGTTTGGGCTTAAGAGTCCTAGATCAAGGCTTAGTCTCAAGAATCCAAGAGTTGGGTTTGGTCTTACAGTTCTAGATCTAGGCTTGGTCTAAAGAGTCCAAGAGTTGGGTTTGGTCTTACAGTCTTAGTCTTAGATCAAGGCTTGGTCTCAAGAGTCCAAAAGTTGGGTTTGGGCTTAAGAGTCCTAGATCAAGGCTTAGTCTCAAGAATCCAAGAGTTAGGTTTGGTCTTAGAGTTCTAGATCTAGGCTTGGTCTAAAGAGTCCAAGAGTTGGGTTTGGGCTTAAGAGTCCTAGATCAAGGCTTAGTCTCAAGAATCCAAGAGTTGGGTTTGGTCTTACAGTTCTAGATCTAGGCTTGGTCTAAAGAGTCCAAGAGTTGGGTTTGGTCTTAGAGTCCTAGATCAAGGCTTAGTCTCAAGAGTCCAAAAGTTGGGTTTGGTCTTAGAGTTCTAGATCTAGGCTTGATCTTAGAGAGTTGATCCTCTCTAAGGAAGAGGTGGTAGTCCAGGTCCACCCTGGGAAGGGTGGTTAGATGCCAGCTTTGATGCAATTTTGCCCGCCCAACCACCATCCTGGAAACAATTTGGAACAGGACCACTGGGATGCTTTCCAAGCACAGCAGAAGAGGAGGAGGATGGAGCAGAACAGCTGGAAATTTAGGGGCTTGTAATCCCAGCACATGGGGTCATCTTAAAAGGAAGACCGCCCTGAAGCCAAATCTAGCCTTCGCCACTGCTACAATCCAGATCAAGGATGGGCTGTTACCGGTTTTCCCCGGTTCAAGTGAACCAGTAGCTAATTTTATCATTTTTAATAGCCAGTTCGGTGAACCGTTAAATCCCACCTCTGGCTGCCCCCACTCGCCCTGCCCCTCCCCTCCCAGGAATCTCCACACAAACCGTTTTGGATGCCAAGTAAGTACAGGGCCTGCATGGGCCTCCGATGTCAATTCATAAAACATTTCTATGCCTGTTTTAGTAGTTGCCATAAAAAAAGGAGAAGGAGGAGGAAGGGAATCTGGAAGAGCAGTGCAGCAAAGCGAAAGTACATTCCAACTCTTTAGCTTTAAAAGATTGTTAACTAAAGTACCAGACATTTTGCCTGCGAATATATTTAATTGGAGAATGCGATTGACGACACCCAGCCTGTGAATGTGCTCAGTTGGAGAATCTGATTTATGACACACCCAGGGGAGAGGGGATTAGGTGGTATCCTGACATCCAGAGCCGTTTTCGCCCTCCCGGAGCCTCAAGGACAGCTTCCATAGCCTGGGGAGGGTGAAAACACCCTACCCCCACCCCCGCCGTGGTGCAGGAGGCTGAGTGGGCCACACCCACCATGGCCACACCCACCCAGCAACCGGGCAGAAAACCCATTACTCAAATTTTTGGAGCCCACCCCCTCATCCAGATGTTCCTAGGAACCGGTGTCCCAATGCTCCTGGCCCGGTCTGGAGCAGCCCGATGGGTATTGGAATCCCCATCGGGTGATCTCAGCGGGCCTGTCTGCACCCGTTTCCCACCCCCCCCCACCCTCCCCTGGTTGCTTGGCCTCCAGCCCCTCGGCTTCTTCTCTCCCTTTTCCCCTCTCGAGCACTTTTAATTTTCCAGGCTGAGCTCAACTCCTGGGTCAATCGTAACATTTTTCTTCCCGACTGTCAGCTGAGCCTCCGTGCTGAGCCAGAGAGAGGCAAAGCCCAATCAACCGCTCTATGGATTGAAATCGTTGTTTACGGCTGGGGGCCCATTGATCACCTAAATGGCTTTATGTTAATGAAGGCGGTCTTCGCTTCCATTATTCTTAGCTGCCTTCTGAAAAACCTTTGACAGGTGCCACAAAGCTGCAAGTCAGCCTCTCTTCCTCCCTCCTTCTCTCTCTCTCTCTCTCCCCACCATCCCCTCCTCGCCTTCAAAGCTCCAGAAAACTCTTCTTTTCGGTAGCTTTGAAGCCCCGTCTGCAGGTTTTTGTTTGTTTTTTACAGAACACCCAAAAATAAAATAAAATATATGGTAACAATAAGAAATAAATCCAGCCCCCAAAAAAGAATAGAAAAATAAATATTTCCTCCTCCCTCCCTGAAGAAGCATCTCTTAAGAAGCTCTGGATTTGAACTAGAAATAGGTCATGGATTAGGTGGGGCTGGAGGGGAAGATATTGGGAGGGTTGAAGGTTGTCCTGAAAGTGGGAGAGAGAGGAGGGAGGGAGGGAGGGAGGGAGAGAGAGAGAGGGAGAGAGAAACCTCTGTTGGGGTTCCAAAACTGGAAAAGAACTTAGGAGTACTGCATCTCTCCATCCCATCGTGTTGACCTTCCATGGAGGATGAAGTATGGCAACAGAGAACCCAAGAACCATCTCAGGTTCCATCCTGGTCTCATCTCTCATCTCTAGTGGTTCTCCAGGAAAGATCTGATTAGAATGCTTTCCAAATTGGGTGGTTGGCAGTTGTGAATTCCCAGAAAGAGAAAGACAAACCTCTGGATGGAAGGACAACAGATCAGAAGAAGATCAGACCTCCAGCCCTTGCTTATCCAGGGAGACTGAGTGGAGGAAGTGGCTAGTTTTAAGTTTCTGGGTGTTACCTTAAAAAAGGACCTGATCTGGGAGTGCTCACATTGCAGCCCTGGTCAAAAAGGGCCCAGCAGAGATTCGACTACCTGAGACTACTCAGAAAACAACAGCTGGATGAAAAACTGCTGGTGACCTTCTACCGCTGCACCAGAGAGAGTATTTTAACTTACTACATCCGTGTATGGTTTGCCAATTGCACAGTGGCAGATAGGGAAGCACTCCAGAGGGTTAAAGTCATTGCCCAGAGGATCCTGGGTTGCCCTCTCCGCTCTTTGGAAGAGCTTTATAGCTCCAGCTGCCTTAAAAAAGCTCAAAACATCCTTAAAGAGCCATCTCATCCTGGGGAAAAAAAACCCACCCCTTTTTTTAACTATTACCATCTGTCTGACGGTACAGAATAATAAAAACAAGGACAAATAGGCTGAAAAACAGCTTCTATCCCAGGGCAGTAGCTCTTTTGAATTCTACTGTGTAGTGCAATATTAATGCAATATCAGAGGTTTGCAATTCAATGTGTGGAGTGTGAAAGGATGTGTGTTTGGGTTTATTTTCATGGTCATGATGGGCATTGAAGATGGTGTTTGATTTTGTTGTACGAGGTGCAGTGACAATAAACTAAACTAAACTAAACTAAAACTAAACCATGAACTTCTTCTAGGCTCCAGAAAGCCCAACCTAAATTCTTATCACCTGTCTTTGCTTTTTCCAGCATTAATTAATTTTTCCAGCATTAAGCAGGACAAGAAGCAATTACGGATGGAAACTAACCAAGGAGGGAAGCAACCTAGAACTGAGGAGAAATTTCCTGACCGTGAGAACAATTAATCCGTGGAACGACTTGCCCTCCAGAAGTTGTGGATGCTCCAACACTGGAGGTTTTCAAGAAGAGATTGGACAACCATGTATCTGGAATGATACAGGCTTCCTACTTGAGCAGGGGGTTGGATTAGAAGACCTCAAATGTCCCTTCCATTATTCTGTTAATAGAACATAGAACTTGAAGGGACCTTGGAGGTCTTCTAGTCCAACCCAATCCTTGAGGCAGGAGGTTCACCCCATCCCTATGAAATGGTTTCCAGTCTATTTTTAAACCCTTCAGTGATGAAGCACCGACAACACCAGGAGGCAAGTTAAGTTAAGAGCCCATGATTAATATTTTCAAACTATCTCTAAAAGAGCTTAGAATGGGATTAAGATTGGGACGTACCAGGCATGGGATTAAGGTTTCCAAAAACTGAGCAACGGAGGAGGCCTGGTTTTTCCCCACCAGCCAAAACCCAACCTCTGTGGGCAGAGGTGACAAGGTCAACCTTGGCTAAATCTTACACCAGGTTGAGTAATGAAACCTCTGCAAAAAGACAAGATTAGAGAGCATCGACCCCACAGCTCCTCCTCCTCCTCCTCTTCTTCTTCCCTCCAAGAAGAGGCAACTTGCCTCCAGAAGTTGTAAATGCTCAGAAATGGTATGGTATTCAGAAATGTCTGAAATGGTAAAGAGTCTCCTGTTTGAGAAGGGGGTTGGATTAGAAGACCTCCAAGGTCCCTTCCAACTCTTTTTATTCTATTCTATTCTGTTCCATTCCATTCTATTCTATTGTCTAATCTTCTTCATTCTTCCTCCTCCTCCTCTCCTCCTCCTCCTCTTGACTCTTCCTCCTCCTCCTTCTTGTCCTTCTCCTCCTCCTCTTTCTCCTCCTTCTCCTCTTCTTCTGACTTTTCTTATTCTCTTCCTCCTTCTTTTGCTCCTCCTCCTTTTCTCTTCCTTTCTTCTTCTCTTTCACCCTTCCCATTTTCCATCTCCTCTTCCTCCTCCTCCTCCTCCTCCTCTTCCTCTCACCCCCCCATACCCATGCACAGAAGGGTTTTTTTTTCCCCTTTCCACCCCACCCCCAAGTGTACAGAGGCATTTCGGATTGAACGGCCTCCTCAATGAAACAATAGCCTTCTTGATGGAGGCTACAGCATTTGCAGGGTGGGGTGGGGGTAAGAGCCCCCTCTGGTCTCTTCTTCGCAGCCCCTCTCTTGTACTAATTGTACAAGCGTCTGCCCTTTGCAAATGAAGGGGGTCTTGGGTTTCAACCGGCTCCTTAAACAAGGCTATTTGTAATGTTTGGTTTGGCAGTTAGCAGAGCCAGCCGAGGAAGGAACAAATGCCCGGGGCTCACTCCGTGCCTCCCCGCCTTGTCGCCTGCCTAGGTGCCCGGTCACCGCGATGACCTTCCGCTTCCTGTATTTAGTCTGCCTTAGCAAAGGCAATTAGGCTGCAGCACAGGGGTCGAGGCCAAAGCTCGCCTTGGTCAAGCGGACCAGGAGGTCACGGGGTGGAGAGGGGTGGGAGCATCCCCTTAAGAGAGCCAAGGCTGGCTGGGCTGCCCCGTCCAGAAGGCAAGAGGGCCGCCATGCTATTCATGCGATCAGATGTGGCGGACTCGTCCAAAGGCCCCCCCAAAAAATAAAAAATCAATACTGCACAAAAGTCCATCCATGCTTAGAAAAAAGGGTCGAGTGAACATATATTTCTTATACTATACTATACTATTACTATACTATTACTATACTATATTATTACTATTACTATACTATTACTATACTATTACTATACTATACTGTAACTATACTATTACTACATAATTGTAGGCCAGCTGCCTACAATTTGGCAGTTCAAATCCCACCAGGCACAAGGTTGACTCAGCCTTCCACCCTTCCCAGGTGGGTAAAATGAGAACCCAAATTGTTGGGGGCAAGAGGCTGACTCTGTAAACCGCTTAGACAGGGCTGTAAAGCCCTATAAAGCAATATATAAGTCTAAGTGCTATTGCTGTATAGCTTTCAAACCCAAAATAGTCTCGTCAGAGGTGGTATTCAGCTGGTTTGGACTGGTTCTGGAGAACCGGTAGCGGAAATTTGGAGTAGTTCAGAGAACTGGCAAATCCCACCTCTGAGTGGCCCTGCCCACATCTATTTCTCTGCCTCCCGAGTCCCAGTTGATGGGTCTTCTTTGGTTGCCCTGCACAGGAGAACAGAGCTGGAAAGCAGGTCAGTGGGGTGGGAAGGGAAGGGGGATTTTGCAGTCTCCTTCCTCTGCCACACCCACTAAGCCACGCCACACCCACCAACACGACATCCATCAAGCCATGTCCACAACTGGTCGGCTGGATCTTCTTTGGTTGCCCTGCACAGGAGAACGGAACTGGAAAGCAAGTTAGTGGAGTGGTGCATTTCAAACATTTTACCATCAGTTCGGTGGACTTTGGAGCAAAATTCATTTCACGAATGTCTCTCCGGGCAACAGACGTTTTGGGCTTGAATATGGTCATAAGTCGAGGATTACCTGTATGTACAATCCAGCTGACCTAAGTCCAGTGCTGTGCCCCAGCTCTGATCTGGCCAAAGGATCAGACCCCTGTCCTGCCCCTGTTGGAGTCTGAAACTGAGGAGGAAGACGAGCAGCTGACAGGGAGTGGGAGTGGCTCCATTGGCTGTGGAAGAAACTGGGGAAGGGCAAAGTCTGGCTGGGCAGAGCAGGAGAGAGGTAGAACAAGGGAGAGGGAATTCATTGAGGAAGCCCCAGGCCTTCCCTCTCTTCATCCTAGGGCACACAAGGAGGAATGGAGAAGGGAGCAACATGAGTTGCATGGCTTATGGGGGAGAAAAGGGCCCTGATTCCCTTCATTAGCCACAGCTGGGAAGGGAGTTTAAAAGAGATGCATGCTGAGTGCAGCAGCTGGTGGGAGCAAACTTTATCTTGTGTGTACTTTGGTTATCTGTGTTTCTGGCATCCTCCCAACCGGGTTGAATTATTGCCATTCCTTCATGTCTGAACTTCTTGCTCCTGCCCTGCCGGACTAATTATCTCACCTTGCCTTGATGGGACTTTAAGTTACAGTTTTTGTTGACCATGTTTTGGACTTAATTCTCTGCAGCCAAAGGTTGCTCCTGGGAGAGTTTTTCTCCAGCCCAGAAGGTAACCAGGACATTGCGGGGCAAAGTTGGAGTGAATAAAGGGGCTCCTACTAATTATCTGACTGTAGAGTAGAATAGAATAGATAGATAGGATTGGATTGGATTGGATTGGATTGGATTGGATTGGATTGGATAGGATAGGATAGGATAGGATAGGATGGAAAATAGAATAGAATAGAAAATAGAATAGAAAATAGAAAAGAATAGAGTCAAGTCGAGTCGAATCGAGTATTGGAATGAAGAATAGAGTGGAGTGGAGTGGAGTGGAGTGGAGTGGAGTGGAGTGGAGTGGAATAGAATAGAATAGAATAGAATAGAACAGAACAGAATAGAATAGAATAGAATAGAATAGAATAGAATAGAATAGAATGAGCTGGAAGGGACTTTGGAGGTCCTAATCCAGCCCTCTGCTCAAGCAGGGGAACGTATATTATTTCAGATAAGTGACTGTCTTCTAGTCCCTTTTTAAAAGCATCCAGTGTTGGAGCATCCTCAACTTCTGGGGGCAAGCTGTTCCATTGGTTAAATGTCCTCAATATTAGGAAGTTTCTCCTTAGTTCTGTGGGGTCCTTGGTGCTCTCCGAGGTTGGTTGTTTTCTTGAAGACCTTTCCTAACCCAACTAGGGGACATCATCAGTGCTAGAAGGGAATCCGGATTGTGGAATGAAGGAGAGGAAGAGGAAGAGGAAGAAGAGGAAGAGGAAGAGGAAGAAGAAGAAGAAGAAGAAGAAGAAGAAGAAGAAGAAGAAGAAGAAGAAGAAGAAGAAGAAGAAGAAGAAGAAGAAGAAGAAGAAGAAGGAAAGAAAAGGGAAAAGGAGGAGGAGGAGAAAGTTTTCTGCTCTACTTTCTTGCCCAATCCTTTTTTCTTTCCTTTTCCCCACTTTAAATGAGAGGACAGAAACATGTCATTAAATACAATGAGGCAGTTTAATCAGGTTTGCTCGAAATAAAAAATATATAGCCCTCGCTCCCAAGATTTGAATGAAAGGTTTTAGGAGCACCAGCATCAAAGCCCGGTTGCCTTTTGAAGTTGGTAATCCCTTTTGGAGAATCATATTTGGGGCATAAAAGCTCACAATGGAAGGAGCTATGGGGGTCACGGCCCCGAATGTCATCTGCCCCCCCGCCCCCCCAGATGTCTTTATTATATCGGCTGCCTTCGTCTTCCCGGGCTTCTCAATCCGGCTTTTGTTGGCCAAGGTCCCCACAGTTATCGTGTTATGGGAAGCTGGGGTGAGATGGGCGGGGGGGCGGGGGGGGGCAACAGGACTGGGGAGGGGAGAAGCCACTGAGGATGGCAGGTCTACCAAGGAGGAGGGAGAAGATGGCAGGGAGGGTCTTCGGCTCAGCCCCCCCCCCTGCCTTTCCCCCCCTCCCGATCTATCTGGCTGCAAAGAAGATGCAGAAGGATACCTCACCCCCCCCCATTCATTGACAGAGACATCAGATCAGGATGCTGTCTCTTCCCCCCCCCCTCAGGAGTAGAATAGAATAGAATAGAATAGAATAGAATAGAATAGAATAGAATAGAATAGAATAGAATAGAATAGAATAGAATAGAATAGAATAGAATAGAATAGGTGGAGTGGAGTGGAATAGGAGTAGACTAGACTAAAATACAGTAGAGTAGAGTAGAGTAGAGTAGAGTAGAGTAGAGTAGAGTAGAGAATAGAATAGAATAGAATAGAATAGAATAGAATAGAACAGAACAGAACAGAACAGAATAGAATAGAAAATAGAATATAGAATAGAATATGGAATAGAATATGGAATGGAATGGAATGGAACAGAAGTTGCCCTTGGAAGTTGTGGGAGCGCCATCACCTGAGACTTTCAAGAAGAGACTGGACTGCCATTTGTCAGAAATGGTGTAGGGTCTCCCACTTGGGCAGGGGGTTGAACTAGATGACCTACAAGGTCCCTTCCAACTCTGATTATCTGTTATCTGTTATAGACTAGACTAGACTAGACTAGACTAGAACAGAACAGAATAAGGAGTAGGAGTAGGAGTAGGAAATGGAAATGGAGATAGGATAGGATAGGGTTAGGGTAGGGTAGAAATAGAATAGTAATGGAATGGAATAGAATAAGAATAAAACAAGAATAGAATAGAAATAGAATAATAATGGAATGGAATAGAATAGGAATAAAACTAGAATAAAACAAGAATAAGATAGCATAAGATAGAATCATGATAGAATCCTGCGGTCACTGAGCAAATCTGGTCTCTCCCATCAACTTTGCTCGTCGGAAACAGCCCGGGAAGGTTGCCCAAGACATGACCTCAGGACAGTCCCACCGTCACCAATACGAGTCAGTTGCCAAGCTCCCAAATTTCGATCACGTGACCCCAGGTCCCGGGGTCGTGAGTGTGAAAAACGGTCCCAAGTCACTTCCCCCCCCGCCCCCAGCGCTTGTTGAAATGTTGAACCGTCCTTAAATGAAATGGTTCTAACAGCCATTGAGTAAACTTAACACACGTCTCCCTTAGTGACAGGGCTCGATGGGGGCCGTAAGCCGAGGACTAGCCGCATTTTTGCCTTCCCACACCTGGAAAATGACGTTTTTGTCTGTTGCTTTTCCAACTCTTCGGTCTCGTGGCTGTTTGGCATTCATTGAATTTGCTTTTTTTTTAAAAAAAAAATTGCTTTATTTTCTTTTTTTTAAAAAAAGCTAAACAAAACCAGGACTGCATGATAGATTTATTTATTTATTTTGCTACCTCCCTGATAGTTATCCTGGCAGGATATAAAGATTTCAAATGAATAAATAAACAGATAATTAAAGGCTGGGCACAGCACGGTTTTTTTATAATTTAATTTATAAAGCCTATTAGTGGCTTCTGTGTTAAAAACGCACATATACCGCAACACACATGCACCATACACACACACACACACATACACACATACACTTTAACACCCCTCTCTGGCTTGGCAGCTTAACCCTCTTTCTATGTCTCTTTTATCTGTTGCTTTAAAGGGATCTTGCCCGAACCTAGAGACCTTGCTGGCTGGGAATCGTGGGGTTGGTAGTCCCAATATCCATGGGGAAGGCTATGAGCTGGATCTGGGCCAGAGTAAGATGATGACAACTAATGGGTCTAATTAAAAACAAGGATGCATTAACAGCATATAGGAAGGTCGAAAGGACAAAAGGGAAGTCTCTGTTTTGGCACCGGGCTCAGCAAAAATTCAGCTATTATTCTAGATTCACCTAATAGCTGTCATTAATCTGACTTTAAACCAGGGTTTCTCAACCTTGGTGACTTGAAGCTGGATGGACTTCAACTCCCAGAATTCCCCAGTCACCTAGCTGGCTGGGGGAATTCTGGGAGTTGAAGTCCGTCCAGCTTAAAGTCACCAAGGTTGAGAAACTCTGTAAGTTTGCAAACCTAGCTGGCTGGGGGAATTCTGGGAGTTGAAGTCCATCCAGCTTCAAGTCACCAAGGTTGAGAAAGTTTGCAAACCTAGCTGGCTGGGGAATTCTGGGAGTTGAAGTCCATCCAGCTTCAAGTCACCAAGGTTGAGAAAGTTTGCAAACCTAGCTGGCTGGAGGAATTCTGGGAGTTGAAGTCCATCCAGCTTCAAGTCACCAAGGTTGAGAAAGTTTGCAAACCTAGCTGGCTGGGGGAATTCTGGGAGTTGAAGTCCATCCAGCTTCAAGTCACCAAGGTTGAGAAAGTTTGCAAACCTAGCTGGCTGGGGAATTCTGGGAGTTGAAGTCCATCCAGCTTCAAGTCACCAAGGTTGAGAAAGTTTGCAAACCTAGCTGGCTGGGGAATTCTGGGAGTTGAAATCCATCCAGCTTAAAGTCACCAAGGTTGAGAAAGTTTGCAAACCTAGCTGGCTGGGGAATTCTGGGAGTTGAAATCCATCCAGCTTAAAGTCACCAAGGTTGAGAAAGTTTCAAACCTAGGTGGCTGGGGAATTCTGGGAGTTGAAGTCCATCCAGCTTCAAGTCACCAAGGCTGAGAAACACTGTAAGTTTGCAAACCTAGCTGGCTGGGGGAATTCTGGGAGCTGAATTCCATCCAGCTTAAAGTTACCAAGGTTAAGAAATACTGCTTTAGAATGCAGTGTGTTTTCCAGTCCAACTTCCACCAGTGGCACTGACAAATTCACAAAATAGGGCAAAAAAAAAAAAAAAAACCCAACTCTTTCTCCTCTCGTTGACCCCCTGACTTTCAAAGGTAGCTTGCTCTTAAACTCAGAGATCCCTTTTAGCCCCTGTAACAAATCTGATCTCTTCAAACCCTGGAGGGATTTCCTCTTTTTATAACACACACACAGCCCCGGGTAGAAAGCAGTGTTAAAGAGTTGTGCTGCAGGGCACAAACCTTCCCGTTGCTCACCTTTAAGAAATTCCAGGTTCAGTTATTTCTGCTTTTCCCCTTCGAATGCTGCTATGCCATTCCTGGCAGCCATCTTTCCTCCCGGGAGCCTGCCTTGGGTGATGTAAATAAATAGCAAAAAAAAAAGGATGTAATATCTGTTGCTTTTTCATTGCTGGTCACCTGTATCCGAGGCCATTGTTGCGTCTTGCAGTAAGCCGGCATCGTATCCATGCGGAGACACCGAACGACCAAATTTCCCAACCGCAGGGATGCATGCTTCCAGGGGTGAAGTATTAGTATCCATTTTATAAAGCCTTAGTAAGGCCACCCGTAGAATGCTGCATCCAGTTTTGGTCACCAAAAAGAGGTTGAGACTTTGGGAAAAGTGTAGAGAAGAGCAACTAAAGTGATTAAAGGCCTGGAGACAAAAACATATGAAGAACGGTGGCAGGAAGTCGATGTTGTCAACTCATAAAAATATTTCTATGGTCTTTTTAGAGTTGCCAACAGAAAGGGAGGGAGGGAGGGGGGAAAGGGGTGTTGAAAGAGCAGTGCAGCGGCTTGGAAACCGAAAGCGCATTCCATACATAGCTTTTCAAAGATAGTAACTAGGTGACTGAAGTTTCTGCCGTGCAAAATTCTAACTGGAGAGCATGACTGATGACTCTGGACTATGGAGGTGTCCCATTGGAGAATATGAATTCCGATACACCCAGAGAGGTAGGGGGAAAACCAGGGTGAAGGGTGACAGTGAATGATGTGTCTCAGAGTCGGTTTCATCCAGGCAGTGCTGGCATGTTAACTCCCAATAAATCCTTTTTGAGTTTTGGAAGTTTGGCTCCAGGTTCATGATTTAAATGGGGGGTAGCTGCCGGAATCCTGATAGGTATGGCCAGTCTAGAGAAACGAAGGGCTAGGGGAGACATGACAGCAGGATTCAGTATTGGAGGGGCTGCCCCAAAGAAGATGGGGGGGGGTTTCCACCTATTCTCCAAACCCCTCGAAGGCAGGCCAAGAAGTGATGGATGGAAACTAATCAAGGAGAGAAGCAACCTGGTATATGAAGGAGAAATTGCCTGAGAGTGAGAACAATAAACCACAGCAGAATCAGAAAGGACCTTGGAGGTCTTCTAGTCCAACCCCCCCGCCTCCTGCTCAGGCAAATGGATATCCAATCTGTTCTTGAAAACCTCCAGTGTTGGAGCATCCACAACTTCTGGAGGGCAAGTCGTTCCACTGATGAATTGTTCTCCGTGTCAGGAAATTTCTCCTTAGTTCTAGGTTGCTTCCCTCCTTGATTCGTTTCCATCCGTTGCATTCCTGGCCCCTTCTACACACCTTGATTATGCAGGTGAGTTCAGAACTGGGACAGCTCAGTTGATGCAATATTAACCCTACCTGACCAAGGTAGGTTACTGTGGAGTCAATCACACACAGACATACACAGTCACACCCTTGTTGATGATCCAAACTCTGTCAAGGATCTTGGAGTACTCATCTCTAATGATCTAAATGCTAGAGCCCACTGTAACTACATAGCCAAAAAGGCATTAAGAATTGTTAACCAAAACCTACGTAGCTTTTTATCTGATAATATCACACTACTAACTAGAGCATACAAAACATTTGCTAGACCAATACTTGAATACAGCTCATCAGTCTGGAACCCATATTACGTACCTGATATTAGCACAGTTGAGAAAGTCCAGAAATATTTCACAAGAAGAGTTCTCCACTCCTCTATGCGTTGCAGAATACCTTATGCCACCAGACTTGAAATTCTAGACCTAGAAAACCTTGAATTACGCCATCTTTGGTCTGATCTAAGTATAGTATATAAAATCATACATTGCAATGACTTACCTGTCAATGAATACTTCAGCTTCAACCACAACAACACAAGAGCAAACAATAGATACAAACTCAAGGTTAATCGCACCAAACTTGATTGCAGGAAATACGACTTCAGCAACAGTCAATGTCTGGAATACTTTGCCTGACTCTGTGGTTTTTTCCCTAAACCCCAAAAATTTTAACCTTAGACTGTCTACTATTGACCTCACCCCTTTCCTAAGAGGTCTGTAAGGGGTGTGCATAAGCGCACCAACGTGCCTACCATCCCTGTCCTATTGTTTATTTTTTATTTTTCTTATATGTGTCCATGTATTCATAAGTATGTTTTTACTTATACCTATTATCTTGTAAGCAATTGACAAAAGTAAATAAATAAAAATAAAATAAACACAGGTACACACAGCGAACTGTTTCTGCTCTGTTTCACCTTTTTTTACAAACCCACCTGGAAGGCGCCCAGGGCACCAGAACCGGTTCCAAGTATCCCGTTTTTCTAATTTGGCTTTTCCTCGGAAGCAAGCAATACCACCTCTCTCTCTCTCTCTCTCTCTTCTCTCTCCCTTTGCAGCCACTTTCCGTTTTTCAAACGAGACTCAGGTTGGATACCAGATGTTGGGCGGCTTGTCTGTAGAATGGGCTGAGAGATAGTATGGTTTCCAGGTTCCCCCCAGTGGCCAGGAGGAGGAAAGCAGCCCGTTCCTAAAACTCACCTGTTGTGGTCATCCGAACTAACTCTGGACCCGGATGTTGGGTTGAGGAGTCCCTGAGAGGTGAAGAGTTGTGAGTCTGGAGACCTAAAAGCAGATTTTATATGAGGGGGTTCTTGTTGCTCTCTGAGCTTGTTCGTTTTCTTGCAGACGTTTTATTACCTATCTAGGTAACATCATCAGTGCTAGAAGGGAGTGGGGTTTTTAGACTGGAGGTGGAGGAGGAGAGGAAAAAAAGAAGACTTCAATGCCAAGACAATAGAACATTTTGTGACCTCACAAGACAAAGGCTGGCCCACATCAAAATGGCTCCTGCAGGCCCAGAATTCAATGTCGTATTTTCTATAATTTGAATTCCGGCTTTCTGTGGCTCTCCCCCGCACCCTTATCTTTTACAAGCCATGGTTTATTGTTTTGCAGAGTTAGGGCAATCCCAGTTAATTGGGGCTGAAGCTTTCGAGTGTGGTTTAGTGCGAAGGGGCAATGAAGGCCTGAAGCAGAAGTTTCACAAAATGGCCAATTTAGCCACCTATGACCCAACCTAACCCTGGCCTGTTCTTGGCCCAACCTAACCCTGGCCTGTTGCGAATGTCGGAATGTTGCAGGGGCTCCCAAGCAGAAAGCCTGAATCCAAACTGAAATTGACTGGCTGGTCCCTTGATTAGAAGAACGGGAAACTGATTAAACCACTTTAAGCAGGATTAATGTGCAATTTGTGGAGATCCACTGAGATTCTCCGGAGTTTAAACGATGCCCTGGAGTCTTATTGCCATGTTAATATGGGGGGGGGGTTGTTTTATTTATTTTGCTTTTTAAAATCTGTTCGCAGTTCTATAAGTATTTGGGACGGAAGAAGACATTCCGCAGCATTTCAAGATATGGTTTAATCTACTCGTAGGTTTGGCTGGAAATGACCAAATCACCCCTTTGGGGGCACAAATCAGATACCCTTGCCAATTAATCCCATGGGGGGGGGGTGTTTCTCCTCCAGAGAGCCAGTTCTTCTTCCTTTTCAACGCCTTCGGGGAGGGAAGCGGCGCCCATCTTGCCTAATTCTATGTGACACCCATGACCAAAAGACTCTACCTCCCGAATAGGCGGTTTCTCTTGGCTTTAATTGGGGACATTTCTTCCTTAATTCTCTTTAATTAGACAAATTGGCCGTGGCCTAGAGCAATGGCAAAGAAGCCCTCACGGTGGAAGTCGGGAGGTTAATAGCAGCTAAAAATAGCTGCTGGATAAGGGCCCCAGAGTTGCAACGGGGAGCAAGTGACATTCTTTCCTACTAAGAGGTGGAAGGTGGTGGCTTGTGAGGTTCTGGAGGGCGCGTTGTGCTTGAACCCGATGCTCCTTATTTGGTTGGCTGCCAAGTAAACAGGTCGTCTTCTCAAATGTTTTAGCGGAACGTCTAGCCGAAGTTGGACCTGCGCTTTTTTATTTTTTTATGGGGGTTTTTTGGGAACATCTAGGGAGGAACTGAGTAGAATTCCTCCCACATGGTGTTGAACAAGAGGGCAGGTGAGTAGAAGTTGTTTAAAGGTGTTGTCGCAAGTAAAAGGAAGGAAGGAGAGAGGAAGAGAGGAGGAAAGAGAAGGGAAGAGAGAGGGAAGGAGGAAAGAAGGAAAGGGAGGGGAGGAGAGGAGAGGAGAGACAGGAAGGAAAGGAAAGGAAAGGAAAGGAAAGGAAAGGAAAGGAAAGGAGAGATTGAATATCAGAGCACCTAGTGCATGCACAGGTAGTCCTCAATTTACAATAATTTGTTTAGTGACCGTTCAAAGTTATAATGGATCTGAAAAATGAACTTGTTCACATGGTCACGTGATCAAAATTCCCACCACTTCCAAAGGCAACTTCTGTTCCATGGGTCGATTGTTCTCCCTGTCAGAAAGTTTCCCTTTATTTCCAGGTTGAATCTCTCCTCGATCAGCTTCCATTCATTATTCTGTGTTTGGCCTTTGGGTGCTTTGGAAAACAGCTTGACCCCTTCCTCCTCTCTGGGGCAGCCCCTCAAATATTGGAACCCTGCTCTCCTGTCTCCCCTGGTCCTTGTTTTATACTGTTATATTTTGAAGAAGCCCACTTGTAACCATATAACAGGGTTTTTCAAGGTGGAGTTTGAAGATGGGTGCCTAGCAGGCTGGGGGATTCTGGGAGTTGAAGTCCACGAGTCTTCAAAGTGGCCAAGGTTGAGATGAAGCCCCCAGCAATGGGACGGAAGTGAGACAAGGGCCCTCTTTTATCTCTGCCTTCCTTGGGGAGTTCAGCCCTTCATATTTCTGTCTGAAAAGGAGGCCACCAGGTGCTATCATCGAAGGGAAAGGCTCTTCCCAGCCCTCCTCCCCCCTTATCTTTGCAAGAGCCGCAATGGATTAAGAGAGGGACAAAGAACCAATGTTTCAAAGCACCTCCTGAATAGAATGGCGTCTTTCTCTGTCCCGGAGGGTCTCCGGGCATTGCAGCACCGTTATCTGCCAGTTGAGATGCAGCGCTGCTGCCCAATGATAAAACACACACATACACATACACACACACACACAGAGGTCCCCAGAGCCAGAGGCCGCTGCACAGATCGGCAAGAGACTGGCTGGCTTTGGATACAAAAGAGGGCAGCTTCGCCCTGGGATTGAAGGAGGAGGAAGGCCTAGGCCAACAAGCAAGCGACTGTGTGGAGTTGTCTACAGGACCCTGGACAGCTCCTGCCGGCCCAGGATGGATGTTGGGAAGTTTACAGAGCCCGGTTCAGCCTCCTCCTCTTCTCCTTCCTCTTCCTTTTGTTCTTCTTCCTTTTCTTCCTCCTCCTCTTCTTCCTTCTCCTCCTCCCCATCTTCTTCCTCTTCTTCTTTTTCCTCCTCCTCTATTTTTCTCCTCCTCCTCCTCTTCCTCCCCCTCGTCTTTTTCTTTTTCTCTTTCTTTTCTTCTTCTATCTTCTTTTCTCTTCTTCTTCTTCTTCCTCCTGCTCCTCCCCCTCCCCCCCACTCCTTCTAGCACTGATTATGTTCCCTAGTTGGGTCATGAAATGTCTGCAAGAAAACCAAGCTCGGAGAGCGCCAAGGACCCCCCATTCCTATCCTCCTCCTCCTCCTCCTGCCATATCCATCATCAGACGTTGGCGATCATGTTGGTGATCCTATTGTTATCAACAGCCGCATGAAAAAGGCCTGCTGGGTTTCATCCAAACCAGCCCTTTAGATTTGGAAGCCATCATGTTCTTCTTCTGCCTGGACCTCCTTTGCCTTCAATCTTTCCTCGGAGGAGGATTAAGTGAAGGAGGCTGTCGCCTCAATTCTTTCACCTTTTTTATGGTTTTGATGGTTTCCCTTGGCTTTCCCGGGCAGTTTATCCCCTCCTCATTTCAGCCTTGCAGGGATGCAAAGCGGGTATTCAGGGGAGGGGGGTCAAACTGGAACCTCTGCTCTCCTCTCCATCCCACCTGTATTTTCTTCTCTGCATTCAAGGCCTGGGAATGGGGTTCCCAGATGCTGGGCTTCCCCACCCCCCCACCCCCCCAGCAAAATCCAGCTCTCCAGACGTGTCGCCCTCCAGCCTCTCTGGCAAAGGGTCGGTTGCAAGGCGATGCACACTTTTGTGGGGTGTGTGTGGGTGTGTGTGTGGGTGCACGCGCGCACGTGTTCTCTCAGCCATCTTGGATTTACTGCTCCCACCAGGAGGGGCTCCTTGTGTCTCAAGAGATGCAGAGTGGAGACTGGGGTGGGGGAGGGGGTATCCCACTATCCATATGGTCAAAATAGCTTCCCTGTTCATGCTTGGTCCCCAAGTCTTGGTCCAGCCTGGAGGAGTCCCTCCTTGGAGGCGCCACAAGGGGTCGCTATTGTGAAGAGGGTTGCTCGAGAGAGACGGAAGTACAGCAACACCCACACACACATATATTACTCTGCAGATGATAGAGATAAAAAAAGTGAAGAGGTGCATGCTCAGTTGCTTCAGAGTTAAATGCTCAGTTGCTTTCTATTCCTTTTCTCAGGATCACTCAAAGTCCCAGAATTCCCCAACCAGCATGCTTTAAGATGGGGGACTTCAACTCCCAGAATTCACTAGCCGGCATGCTTTAAAATGGGGAACTTCAACTCCCAGGATTCCCCAGGCAGCATGTTTTAAGATTGCTTGGGTGTTTCCGGAGCTTGAATTCCATATAGCTTAAAAGTTTCTGAGACTGAGATTAGTTTAATATCTTGCTACTACCTTGTAGTTTCTGTTTCTAAAGAGGGCAGTGGGATATACTGGTGTTTGCAGAGAAATTCCACCAGTACCGAGACAAAAGATTTAAATGTTTTCCAGCCATGCAGGCTCCTAGTCTGGAAAGGCAGCAGAGAATGCCCACAAGCAAAGTGTACCTAATCCGGAGCCCTTTCTGAAGCAGGTGAGTTTCTGGAATGACTGGCAGTGCCCAGACTAACCCAAGGAAGAAGAAAGCATCCCAATGACAACAAAGAGTTTGCCTGGACCCAAATATTTATTAAAACAAAACCAAGTCAGGAACTATGAACAGAAAATCAGAAACTTGCCATCCCTGCCTGTTAAGGATTCTTATTTTCTCTTATCACCCACTTTTTTTTAATGGTTAGCTCCTTCTTTAATTTAACCCTGTAACAGTTCCCAGCATCGAGACACAGAACTGCAGCAGCTGAGAGAGAACTAGGGTTAAAGAAGTACAATTTTTAGAAAACCAGAGGGAGTGTGTGTGGAAAATCGGTAATATAACAGTAATAAAATTCCCGAACCAATTCAACCAATTAAGCCACCTGGAGTCGCCTCGAAGCGAGATGGGTGGCAAACGAATCAATAAAATAAAATAAAATAAAACTAAGATCTACTGCTGACTGACCCTTTCCACCCTCAGTGAAAAAGATATTTTGGCTGTGTTTCAGGAGGCTTTCCGAGGCTGGAATAGTTGCCTACTTTGGGCGTGCCAATTGATTTTGATCGTTGTGGTCCTGGCCATAGATGACTTTTGGAGCCTTTTGCAAGACTTGCGACCAAATAATAATTTGCTCACGGACAAAATATACCTGCAGCCTCGCAGCATAATCTCGTTCCCAAAATCAGATAGCCGGTGCTTAATCGTTTCCTCCCCATTGCCGAGGCCCTTCATCTTGGGAAACGGTGAGAAAGGAGCCGATCTTTCTCGGACAGTAACCACAGACCAAAGATGGCACATCCAGGCACCAAAGAACCTCCCTGTCCGATGAATTGGCAAGCTGTGGCAGCTCTACTGTGCCCCATGGTGATAGAACCCTCTTTTGGAGGGGGCAAGAGTGGAAGGGTTACCGGCGACCTCCCCGGAACTGATATCAGAAGGCAGATGTTGAAGGGATCCTTGACTGCTGAAGGAAGAGGAGAAGGTGAGGGTGGATTCTGGTAAGAAAAAGACACGAAAGGGAAAGGACACGGGAGTTAAGACCACGCCGGAAGGAGCCAGTTCCAAGTCACCTGTTACTTATAATTTTAGAAAGCCACCTGGTTCCATAAAGGTGGCACGGAATTAGAACATGTAAAGGAGTCAGATTAAAAAAACGAGAAAAGAAGAATGCACATCCAAAAAATGATAACTGCATTGCCCCAACAGGTAAAAATCCTATGCATGAGTTGGTCTAGTTCAGAGGTTAGCCACCCGTGGCCTTGGATCCACATGTGGCTCTGTCATCCCTCTGCTGAGGCTCCCTGTCGCTCAAAATATGCGTCACAACTACCATGTATGTGACACTGACCAGCACGCAATTTATTGGGTTTTTTGGTAGGCCAACCATGGGTAAATCCAAGAAAAGAAAAGTTTCAGAAGAAAAGAGAACATATCATTCAACTACATAGGCTAGTTTTGTGGCCACTCAGGAAATAGTCAGGCACGGGAAGGGTTTTTGTGGCTCCTGGTGTTTTGTTTTCTGTGGGAAAGGGGTTCCAATGGCTCTTTCAGTGTTTTAAGGTTACCGATCCCTGGTCTAATTGTTAAGGCCCTGGGCTAAAAGACAGAAGGTGAGTTCTAGTCCCATTTAAGGGATGAAAGCCGGCTGGGTGATTTTGGACCAAATACCAGGAGATGGTGAGTTCTAGTTCCACCTTAAAAGCAAGAAAGCTGATTAGGTGACTTTGGGTCAACCACCAGGAAACGGTGAGTTCTAGTTCTGCCTTAGGCTGTTGCAAGTGTTTCAACAGAAAAGACATGTTTTCTGGGTCCCCAAAGATGCTATTGTTTTAATCAGGAGGAGCCGGGGTGTGCCCATTCTTCTGATCATACAAGACAGAGTCATGCGGGAACAGTGGTTAGAATGAAGTATTGCAGGCTAACTCTGCCTACAACCAGGAGTTAGATCCTGACCAGCTCAAGGTTGGACTCAACTTTCCATCCTTCTAAGATCGGTAAAATGAGGACCCAGATTGTTGGGGGCAAGAAGGTGACTCTGTAAACCGCTTAGAGAGGGCTGTAAAGCACTGTGAAGCAGCATGTAAGTCTAAGGACTCTTGCTACAAACTACAGGAGACAGACACTTCCCTCCAATAACTCATGCAGAAAAGGCGCCAAATTGAAGTTAATGGAATATAGCAATAGCAACAGCCCTTAGACTTATATACCGCTTTATAGTGCTTTCCAGCCCTCTCAAAGCGGTTTACAGAGTCAGCCTATTGCCCCCAACAATCTGGGTCCTCATTTTACCCACCTCAGAAGGGTGGAAGGCTGAGTCGACCTTGAACCTGGTGAGATTTGATCTGCCAAATTGCAGTAGGAGTAGCTTGCAGTACTGCACTCTAACCACTGCGCCACCGAGGCTCTCTAAATCTCTCTAAATCCTAAATCTCAACTCTAGGACTAAGCAGAGTCATGTGGCAAGAAGCAGGTGCCATTTTTGCTTCGTCATCGTATGAATTATGATGCCCCCAAAGGGATGGGGGGAAACCAGGGTCAAGGGTGACCGTGAATTACGTGTCTCAGAATCGGCTTCAAACAGGTCCTGCGGACATGTTTGCTCCTAATAAATTATTTTTAAAGTTTAAAGTTTTTAAAGTTTGGCTCGAGGTTCATGATTGAATTAGGGCAATCACTGGAATCCTGACAGCAAACTAAGTTTGAATGAAATGTCAAGAAAAGTCCAAGAGGCCCCCCCCCAAAAGGGTTAGAAACTCACCAGCCCGAAATGCAATAGCCTCCTCCAGTCTCTTTAAGGTCCTGTTGAATAATTCTTTAACCCGAGGGGCCATTATGTCAACTAAGATATACAGAATGACCAGTCCGATGACAATACCCATTGAAATCTGAGAGAAGGAAAGAGAGAAAGAAGGGTGGGCTGTGAATTCCTCAGCTGAGCAGGGACCCCCACCCCCGTTGTCATTATCTTCTTATCCTGCTGGCCCAGGAATGCTTGACCTTCCTTTTAATTAGGGTGGGGAGAAGAATTTGGAGGGGACATTTCCCCCCACTCCCCAGGTGAGAACCGAACAGGCCCTTTCGGTCTTTTGAAAGGGCCTAAAAATCGACCTCTGCCAATTGGCCTCAACAGGAGCGTGTCATTCTGAAGATGGCTAATGGCCTAAGACAGAGGTCCTCAAACTTGGCAACTTTTAAGACTTGTGGACTTCAACTCCCAGAATCCCCCAGTCAGAAATGCTGGCATGGGAATTCTGGGAGTTGACATCCACATGTCTTCAAGTTGCTAAGACTGAGCAATGCCGGACTAAGATAACGTGCCTCCTCCTTTTCATGCGCAAGGCGCACATTTTGGTCCAGCATTGTTTTCTTCCTCCCTATTAAACCAATTTTTTTTTTGCGCTGATATTCATGGTTTTAAGGGTTTGTCTTGTTTTTTGATGATCGTAAACTGCCTAGAGTCGCCTTCAGGCGAGAAGGGTGGCATATCAGTTTAATGGAGAAAGAAATGGCATTTGGAAGAACACGGGCTCACCTCCCAAAACTATCCTGCCCTTTGAACCGAGGGTTACCAAACTAGCCTTGAATACGGTTCTGCCCTAATGGGAATGCATGTGGGGATGAATGAATGAGTGAGTGAATTTCACCCAAAGTATTTCCACGCAAATGTCCACCCTGAGATGATACTTCGTCTTTTTGCATTTGTCTTTAAGAATGTGGGAGGTTGAATTTATGGTGGCTTATGCCATGTCGGACGCAAAGGATCCCCATTGTTCATTAATTCAGTTGCAGTTCAAAGATTTCATGCTCGAGCCCATGCACAAGAATCTAGTCAACTAAAGATCAACACTCAATTGGAGCAGGCTCTGTGGAATTCAAGACGGGTTGGAGGTGGCAATCTAATGATTCTAAGCTTCTGCTCAGCTTAACTCCGCCTCCCAGCTCTGCCTGGGAATGCCTTCCGCCCCACCAGTAGAGGGCAATATTGCCGTGGAAAAGCCAGGACTGAATTTATGACCACTGGTAGTAGGTTATGACAGCAGATCCTCCTGTCACAAAACCACGGTCTTTGTTGGTAGGCTAAGCACTTAGCCTCACAATCCTGGAGGGGAGCAACCGGGGAATCTCTGGGGCTGAGAGAACACAATCCACTGAGTTGGCTGGCTCCTCACCTTCCCTTTATGTGTGGAAGGGCTTGTTGCCCTTCACACTACCTGTGAACCTAGTGTCAACCCTGAAACTGACTAGACCGAAGCCATCTTGGAGCTTCAGTGTGGCCACAATGGAGCAGAGGGATAAGACGGGGGGAGGAGGGGGGGAGGGATTTGTGATAGTTGGGACTTTGTAGCCAAAATAAAATAATGTCTCTTGGGAACCACACCTGGTCGGAGGATGGAGGAGTGGTGTCACCAGACAGAGCGGGGATTGAGAAGGTGAAAAAAACACTTTTAATTAGGTGAAAACTGCGGGGACCTTCAAAGCAGTGGTAGGATTCAAAAAAATTTTACTACTGGTTCTGTGGGTTAGAACCAGTCTGAACTGGCTGAATAGCATCTCTGCTTCAGAGTCGGTTTTCGCCAGATCTGTGCCAATAGAATATATCCAATAAAGCTGTTCTTTGAGGGATCTACCGGCTTGCTATGGGCCTTATTACTTGGAACCCTGACGCCTAGTCAAAGCACAGCTGTCTTACCTGCATCACGTACAGGGCCCGGGTGGGGCTGAGGCGCAGGCCGTGGATGTGCACGATGAACTCCAAGGCATAGTCACAGTAGGTGGTTTGGTCGACCCCCCTATGGAAGAAGACAAGAAGAGACAAACGGACGACGCCTTGATTGGACCATGAGAATGATTGTTTGGGGAAAGGAGAAAATGTTTACTTTTAATTAGGTGAAAACCACGGGAACTTTCAGAGTCGGTTTTCAGCAGCCTGTGCCAATATGATATATATATATATATACAAAAGTGAAATACCACTCAGGCATCATCACAAAATCTCCAGAACTGTAAAGGCTACAAACTTGAAATTTGGCACCTATGTTCCTCTTGGCTTCTAGGTGCTCACTAAGAAAGGATTTTTCGAAATGACCATCAGAGCATTAATATTTCGTATATTACTATTATTAACACGCTCTGATGCTAAGGAGTTCTACTCCCCCTCCCCACCTGAAAAGAAATCTGTTCCAAATGCAAAACACAAGCAGAGGAGTTTCAGTTTCAGTTTCAGTTTCAGAGCAGCAACCAAGTTTAGTACAGAACAGTTGAGCTAAGCCACGCCCAGGCTCCTTGCTGTCTCTTTGCTCACACAGCAAATACTGTTTCAGTTTCCAAACAGCCCTCTCTCACATGCTGACAGGACACTAGCCAGATGAATACCGATGGATGCTGATAGGCAGAGGCAGAGTTTTTTCCCCCCTTATTTTCCTCCCCAAGATCTAAGCCTGACCACATAGTTTCGTAGTGAAGCATGGATATAGAGCTAGTACCTAATTAAACTGTTCTTTGAGGAATTTACCTGCCTCGGAGTTCGGTTTGCTATGGGTGTATTACTTGGAACCCTGACACCGTCCTTTTTTAAAAAGTTTTCCCTCACCTCACAGTGATTAAATCTCATTGCAGGCTCTTTCTTCCTAGTTTTCTACATCTGCGCTTCTCGATCTTTAAGAAGTTGGATCTTAGCTCCCAGAATTCTGGGAGTTGAAGTCCACCTGTCAGGCATGAAAGACTGAATCCACACATAAAGATCCATCAAAAATGGGATTTACTCTGCTAATCATGCCTGTGTAGAGGAATCTTCTCGACTAATATTTAGCACCTGCTCAGAGTTAGATAAGGGTCAATGGAATTCTAGGGTGGTTGGACTGAGTTCATTTGTGGCTATGCAGGGATTCTAGGCTGATTCCTCTTTTAATTCCGCCCCCTGGCAACTCTAAAAAGACCACAAAAATATTTTATAACACCCACGCAGTGCTGGCATGTTAACTCCCAATAAATCCTTTTTAAGTTTTGGAAGTTTGGCTCGAGACTCATGATTTAAATGGGGGTAACTGCCGGAATCCTCACCCCCAGGTTCTGCCACTGCTTCTCCTACACCACCCATCTTAAATTTACTGAGGGTGAGAAACACTGTACTACATAATTAACCAAGTTCTTAGTCCAATAGACTCCAGATCACGGGCCCCACTCTTGCAGCAGGCTAGTAATTCAATGACCACATGCCACACACCTATGCACAGATGCATCCACCCTTACAAAAAAGTTCTCCCGTGCGTTCTGGCATGATTTCACCCCTCTGGAGACAGAATAATCAGGTCAACATCAAAATCACAAATACCTGTTCGATACTTTTATCACAAAGAAATAATCGGGAGTGGCCATACTTTGGGGGACGATATCGTAACATGGAGAATCTTTCTGACAAATCCACCTAAAGGGGGGGGGAAAAAAAGAGATTTTGGCCCAGGCAAGATCTTACAATTAGCTGCTTCGTTTCTCTGGGTTTGGAATCTTGTTTAAAAAAAAAGATTGATTTTGGATGGTGTAAAATCCAGTAGAGGGAGTTAAAAAGGAGCTGTGTGCTGAAGGAATCCTGAATGAAAACAAGGCAGGGTTCACACATAGCTCTAAACTACTATAGGAAGTTAGCACCTACCCCTCTCCTAGAAAAATGAAATATCCTAGGAAATATTAAAAAGGCAGAATATTTCCCCTATAAAGAGTAGAAACTCAGAAGCAGAAGCTCACCCCCACCTTTGCTAATGGACCATTACTCTGGCCTAGGCCAGTCCGTTTTACATAACAAAGTTCTCCAGGTAGAGCTATTATAGGAATTGCCCAAAGCCCCTTTCATTACATCATCGTCCAACAAGGCTCAACCAAACCTGGGACTCAGGACAGCCTACAGAGTTGCCCCTGCATGGCCCCATGGGAGTCTGACAACCAATCAGAATACAAGCTCCAATTCAAATCCCAACAAAGGGTATAAAACCCAGGGATTCTCAGCATATCAGCCCTTTTCCTTCTTTCTTCACCCAAGGCATGTGATCCTGTCCACCATTAAACCATCTTTCCAAGCACTCACCATGTTTCCAGTGTCTTTCTTCCCCACTTGAAACTGAACCCAGGAGGATATTTCTTCCAACACTACAAAGCATGGCACTCTATGAGCTAAGCCCCTTTCTTTTATTCTACCAACCCAACTGTAAAAACTTAGGTTAGGTGACATCAGTGCTAGAAGGGAGTGGGGTTTGCTCTCTCTTTATATACAAATGGCTTTCTTTGCCAATTTTGGTGGGGATGTGGTTTTTCTCTTTGATAATTCCATGGCTAGGCCACTAGCTGTGGAGTCTGAGCTCGGTTGGTTTCTTGCAGACATTTCATTACCCAACTAGGGAACATTGTCAGGGCTAGAAGGGAGTGGGATTTGCTCTGTTAATAAACAGTGGATTGCACTGTAGGAGTGATCTTGGTGATTCCCTGATTAGGTTGTTGTTTAGAGTTCGACTGTTTGCCTGAGTTGGTAGCTTCTTGATTGGGGTATTGTTATTCATGCTTGACTCAGCCTTCCATTCTTCTGAGATTGGTAAAATGAGGAGCCAGATTGCTGGGGCCAAGATGCTGAATCGCTTAGAGAGGGCTGTAAAGCACTGTGAAATGGTGTATAAGTGCTATTGCTCTTCCTTTTCCCCTTCCTTCCTCCCTCCCTCCTTTCCTCCCTCCCTCCCACAGTGCACAGTAGTTAGAGTGCAGCATTGCAAACTAACTTTGTCCGCTGCCAGGAGTTCGATCTTGACCGGCTCAAGGTTGACTCAGCCTTCCCTCCTTTCCAAGGTTGGTAAAATGAGGACCCAGATTGTTGGGGACAAGAGGCTGACTCTGCAAACCACTTAGAGTCGGCTGGAAAGCACTGAATACATAAAGTCTAAGTGCTATTCCTTCCTTCCTTCCTTCCTTCCTTCCTTCCTTCCTTCCTTCCTTCCTTCCTTCCTTCCTTCCTTCCTTCCTTCCTTCCTTCGTAGGTCAAATAAGGACCCAGATTGTTGGGGGCAAAAGGCTGACTCTGCAAACCACTTAGAGTCGGCTGGAAAGCACTGAATACATAAAGTCTAAGTGCTATTCCTTCCTTCCTTCCTTCCTTCCTTCCTTCCTTCCTTCCTTCCTTCCTTCCTTCCTTCCTTCCTTCCTTCCTTCCTTCCTTTCCTTCCTTCCTTCCCTCCCTCCCTCCTTCCTTCCTTCCTTCCTTCCTTCCTTCCTTCGTAGGTCAAATAAGGACCCAGATTGTTGGGGGCAAAAGGCTGACTCTGTAGCACGACTTAGAGACGGCTGGAAAGCACTGAATACATAAAGTCTAAGTGCTATTCCTTCCTTCCTTCCTTCCTTCCTTCCTTCCTTCCTTCCTTCCTTCCTTCCTTCCTTCCTTCCTTCGTAGGTCAAATAAGGACCCAGATTGTTGGGGGCAAAAGGCTGACTCTGTAGCACGACTTAGAGACGGCTGGAAAGCACTGAATACATAAAGTCTAAGTGCTATTCCTTCCCTCCTTCCTTCCTTCCTTCCTTCCTTCCTTCCTTTCCTTCCCTCCTTCCTTCCTTCCTTCCTTCCTTCCTTCCTTCCTTCCTTCCTTCCTTCCTTCGTAGGTCAAATAAGGACCCAGATTGTTGGGGGCAAAAGGCTGACTCTGTAGCACGACTTAGAGACGGCTGGAAAGCACTGAATACATAAAGTCTAAGTGCTATTCCTTCCTTCCTTCCTTCCTTCCTTCCTTCCTTCCTTCCTTCCTTCCTTCCTTCCTTCCTTCCTTCCTTCCTTCCTTTCCTTCCTTCCTTCCTTCACTCCGTCCCAGTGGTTAGAATGCAGTATTGCAGGCTGACTCTGCTCATTTGCCAGCAGTTCGATCTTGACCGGCTCAAGGTTGACTCAGCCTTCCCACCTTTCCAAGGTTGGTCAAACGAGGACCCAGATTGTTGGGGGCAAGAGGCTGACTCTGTAAACCGCTTAGAGAGGGCTGTAAAGCCCTGGGAAGCGGTCTATAAGTCTAAGGGCTACTGCTATTGTTTCTTTCTTGGTTGTTGACTCTACCCCAAACTGTATTTAAGCCTCTTTCACTGGAGGTGAGAATTGGAAGGAGTCTGTTCCGAAACTCACCTGCAAACCCAAACAGTATCTTTCACAGGAGAACTTACACAATTCCAGGGTTGCTTTCAGAGAGAACCGGGAAACCTTCCTCATTGGTTTCATCAACTTCTACATCGGCTCTCGCCCAAATCAAAGCTGTTGTATTACTAGAGAAGACAAATACAGATCAAGACAGTTGGGCTTTGCAAAGGTCTGCATGAAAATCCACAGTTCCTTCCTTCCCCCACTTTTTTGTAGCAGATCCTCCACTCCTGAACTGGCCACATGCTCTATGGGGGGCTACCCTAGAAGACTATTGGGAAGCTGCAGCTGGGGCGGAACGCACCGGTGTGCACAGTTCTAGGGGGGGCGGGGGCGCGGAAGGGCTGCACATATAATACCATTTTGTGCAAGCAGCATTGGTTACCAGTTTGCTTCTGAGTCCAGATTGGGTCTAAGCAGCAGCCTGGATGACAAGTCACCTGTTAGTGTTGTATTTTACGATCTCTTCCGGAGTGAAGTATCTGATGTTGTCCTGTGAAAAGGCCCCTCCGCCAATGATGCTAAAGAGGTAGCTGTCAAGAGAAGAAGGAAGAAGATTCAGACTCAGATCAGGAAAGAGCTGGAAGGGACTCTGGAAGTTTTCTAGTCCAGTGGTTGCCAATTAGTGGGCCAGGGACCACTGGCGGTCTGCAAGAAAATTTTGGTGGTCCGCAGAGAAACGTCACCCCCAAAGCACCCCTGCCAACATCTAGAAACAAGGAAAGTAATAACTAGCAGTCAGCATGGGTTTGTTAAAAACAGATCATGCCAAAGCAATCTTATTTCATTCTTCAACACAGTGACTAAATTAGTAGACCAGCAAAATACTGTGGACATAATATATTTAGATTTCAGCAAGGCATTCGACAAAGTAGACTACAACCTACTTCTTAGTAAGCTAGAAAGAAGTGGAATAGATAGCGCCACCACTAGATGGACTCGCAACTGGCTGGCAAACCGTATTCAACGAGTAGTCCTTAATGGGTCTAAGTCTACATGGAGGGAAGTAAGCAGTGGGGTGCCACAAGGTTCCATCTTAGGCCCAGTACTCTTCAGTATCTTCATTAATGACTTAGATGAGGGAATAGAAGGGGAACTTACCAAATTTGCAGATGATACCAAGCTGGAGGAATAGCTAACACCCAAGAAGATAGGCTGAAGATCCAAATGGATCTTGACAGACTAGAACACTGGGCCACATCTAACAAAATGAAATTCAATGTAGAGAAAAGTAAAGTCCAACACTTAGGCAAGAAAACCAAAAGGACACATATAGACTGGGTGAAACTAGGCTCAATAGCAGTAACTGTGAGAGGGATCTTGGAGTCTTAGTGGACAACCAGCTAAATAGGAGCCAGCCGTGTGCAGCAGCAGCCAAAAAAGCTAATGCAATCCTAAGTTGCATTAACAGAAGGATACAATCAAGATCAAGAGAGGTACTAATAACACTCTATAAAGCCTTAGTAAGACCACACCTAGAGTACTGCATCCAGTTTTGGTCACCACATTATAAAAAAGATGTTGAGGCTCTAGAAAAAGTACAGAGAAGAGCAACCAGGATGATGAGGAGACTGGAGGCTAAAACATACAACGAACGGTTGCAGGAACTGGGCTTGGCTAGTCTAGGGAGGAGAAGGACCAGGGGAGGCAGGAGAGCAGCCTTCCAATATTTGAGGGGCTGCCACAGGGAGGAGGAAGGGGCCAAGCTATTTTCTAAAGCACTTGAAGACCAGACAAGGAATAATGGATGGAAACTGAACAAGGAGAGATTTAACCTGGAAATAAGGAGAAACTTTCTGACAGTGAGAACAATCAACCCATGGAACAGAAGTCGCCCTCGGAAGTTGTGGGTGCGCCATCACTTGAGACTTTCAAGAAGAGATTGGACTGCCATTTGTCAGAAATGGTGTAGGGTCTCCCGCTTGGGCTAGATGTTTGGACTAGATGACCTACAAGGTCTCTTCCAACGGTGATTATCTGTTATCTGTTATCCCCTCAAAGCAATTAATCCAGGCTGCGCAGGAACACAAGGCTGCGCTGCCCACATGGCCCGCAGGAACGCAAGCCTTGTGTCACTTGCATTGCGAACAACATGCAGTAGTGAGGGGAGGGGGGAAAGGGAAGAGGGGGGGAACTTGCCCCACTCGCCCCACCTTGCCTCTTTCCGTTTCTTTCTTCTTCTGCTTTTGGCTGCACGCAAGGAAAGCAGCAAAAGTTTTTTTCTCTCCCCCAAACTCTGCCAGTAATGAGTCATTGGGACCCTGCAAGGCCTCCTGCTCCAAGAGGCTGCACCAGCAAAAACTCATTTCTGGCAGAATTTGGAGGAGAGAAAGAAAGACTTCTGATTCTTCTGCTGCTTTCCTTGCATGAAGCCAAAAGTCTCTCTCCCCCTCCCCCTCTCCCTCTCTCCCTGAGAACAGAGCTGGAGATGGTATCTTGCGATCCAAAATAATGAAAGATCGATCAGTTAGGAAAACGGGGTGGGGAATTTTCCTGCAGACTTTTTTGGGGGATTTTCCCAGGGTCTTCCTGGGATTTAAAATTATGAGCTTCCTGGTCCCTGAGCTCCAAAAGGTCGGCAACCCCTGCACTAGTCCAACCCTCTGAGCAAAGAGGACAACCCTGTATCATTCCAGACAAATGGCTGTTCCATCTCTTCCTAAAAACCTCCTGGGATGATGCACCCGCAACGTCTGAAGGCGAATTCTTCTCACTAATTGATTAATTGTTAGGTAATGTAACAATCGCATAATTGTTACGAAACCAGCTTACACCAACTTATACTATCCCCCACCCTCCCCCACATCCTTTGGTTAAATATGATTTGCACGACTGAGATGAAACCACACCTGTTTGGGGATCTTCTTCTCTCCACCCCACCCCCACTTTTTAGATAGCTGGAACTGAGAAGACACCCATTGCCAAAGCAGATTGTCTAATGCAGGGGTCCCCAAACTTGGCACAACTTTAAGGCTTGTGGACTTCAACTCCCAGAGCTCCTCAGCCAGTTCTGGCCAAAGGTTCATTATCAGGCTGATCAAAGCTGCCATCACTCTACACACTCACACACCCATACACATCAATCAATCAATCAATCAATCAGAATACAGCTGGAAGGGACCTTGGAGGTCTTCTAGTCCAGCCCCCTGCTCAAGCAGGAGACCCTCTACCATTTTCATAGCAGGCAGAGATGTAAATTTCCCTCAGAGTTGATTCATTTGGAATCAGGTGGCGTGTACTTCTCCCCAAAAAATGCCTGAGGCTACCAACTACCTAATTTCCTTGAGGGAATATTGGAAGGAGCCTTAATTGTACAGAGATCCTTACAAAGTTCTGACTGGGTATTTGATGAAACTGCAGCTGAAGAGGCAGCTCTCTCGAAAAGGAGGCATTGCCTATTCTCAGTGAAGGCAAATCTTGCTAAACAACTCTTGTGTTTTGTGTCAGCCTTGGAAGCCGTATTAGAAGCTTCAAGGCTGTCACATTTAGGAATTTGGGAGGGGGAGGGATTTCTTAAAAGAGGTGGAAGATTAGACGCAACAACATTCTTCCTATACTCACACACACATACACGGGGGAGAGAGAGAGAGAGAGAAAGACAGAGAGAGAGAAACAGACAGAGAGAGAGAGACACACACACACAGGGACAGAGAGAGCCAGACTTCTGATGCTGATGTGGGAGTTTCATTGAACCAGTCTTCTTTGTTCTCCACCACCAGTCCCCAACTCTGCAAGGCCTGAGACCCTTCCCCATCCCTCTTACCTGCCATGGAATCTTCCCGAGTCTCCCGTCACCATGTCTTGGATCAAGAAGAATGGGTAGAATACTGCAAAGGAAACAAATTCCAAGCTCACAAACTGGAGTAGATGGGAACACGGCAGGGGTTGCGCACTGTTCCCAGCCTGACTCTTGAAAGGTTTCCAGCGTGGGATTGGCTCGAATCCAATACCGATCCTTTTGAAGCCGGCTCTCTCTGGAGGAACTGGATTCACACATTTTTGCATTTTTGCATTCTTTTGCATCTCGTGCTTTCCGAGTTATTCAGGATTAGGCACGGAGCAGCTGCTCAAGACATGCACGTGTAAACAAATGCAAAAACAAGGCCTTGTGTATGTTGGCCTCTAACCTGGATTTCCTGAATGATGGTAGATTCCAGGAATGGGTATGGAAACACGGTTGTCTCTATTACTGGCAATGATGAAGATGACAAGAAAGAAAAAGAGGAGGAGGAGAAGGGGGGAGAGAAAGGAAAGAAGTGGAGGAGCAGGAGAAGGGGGAAGGATAGAAGAAAAAAAAAGAGACAGAAAAGGGGGAAGAAGAAAAAGAAGAGGAGAAAGAACAGGAAGACTGGTGATCTCTGAGCTTGGTAGCTTTCCTGCAGATGTTTCATTACCCAACTAGGTAACATTATCAGTGCTAGAAGGGAGTGGGGTTTGTGAAGAGTTGGGGGAAATGCAAAGCCACTTACCATCGCTGAAATAAAAACAGGGCATTTCTGGATCTGGCTCAACACAGTCAAAGTAGCGCTTGTTCTTCTCCGTGGTGTAATTCTTCGTATAAGTGATGTCAAACGCCAATCTCTTGCCTGGGGGGCATCCAATATTAATCACCACTATTTCAGTACCCTGGGGGCCAACCAAGAAGTGAGCGAGCTATGAATTTATAAATTCCAGCAAATTCTGGGAGTTGAACCCCACAAGTCTTAAAAGTTACCAAGTTTGGACACCCCTGCTCTAAAGGGAAGAAATCCTAACTGGGAAATCTTGAAGATCCGATACCCATTTTTATTACTGATTTTATTCTGTATTTTACGCAGGGCACGTTGTCATCAATGGCTTCAATGCTCAGTTGTTTAAAATAAACCAGTCCTGTGCTGTCTCCTTGCTGTTTGGCTGTTGGAAGGAAAAGAAAACAGAAAGAAATGGCCTTCGCAGGGAATTGAGATTACCATCAACTGTGGCCCCTGCTCGGCATGACGATAACAGAGCATTTCCGAATGGACAACCTGAGGAAAGTGGACAAAAGCTTCATGGGTCTCTCAAAGGAAGAAAATAGAAAGAGCAGTTTCACCAACCCCAAGTTAGACAGAACAACAACTTCTTGGCCAGAGGTGAAAAGTAAACGGCTAGAGATTTAGAGGGCTCAGGTTAGAAGCTGGAAGCTGTGAGTTCTAGTTCTGCCTTAGGCATGAAAGCCAACTGGGTGACACCAGGAGACTGGGATTTCTAATCCCACCTTAGGCATGAAAGCCAGCTGGGTAATACAGGATCAAACAACAGGAGACTATGAGTTCTAGACCCACCTTAGGCATGAAAGCCAGCTGGGTAATACAGGATTAAACACCAGGAGACTGTGAGTTCTAGTCACACCTTAGGCATGGGAGCCAGCGGGATAACTTTGCCCCAACCACTAGGAGGCTGAGTTCTAGAGCTGCCTTAGACATGAACAATGGGTGGGTGACTTTGATCCAGTCACTTTTGCTCATCCTAACCCACCTCCCAGGCTTGTTGCTATGAGGAAAATAAGAGGAGAAAGGAGTACTAGGTACATTCGCCATTGTGAGTTTCTTATAAAGCGACAAAGGTGGGATCAATCAAGCAAATCAAGCAATCAAGAAACTAATACCAAGGCTGATAGGTATATAGAGACCCATGGATTTTCAGAGCAGCTGATGAAGCCTGTCAACTCACCTTTATGCCAGCTGAGCTTTTCAGAAGGTTCTTCCCACTGAGATCTTGCTTTGGGTAATTCCCATTGTCTCTAATGGTTACCTGTTGGAGGTGGGATTCAGTCAGGTACATGGGAAAGCTGCCCAAAAGCATACATTGCATAAATAAAGAGGCTGATTCTTTTCCCACCATTCTTGAACCAGCCTGACTGGGGGATTCTGGAAGTTGAAGTCACCAGGACTTAAAAGTCACCGTGTTTGGAGATCCCTGCACTAAAGAACTATCAAGTGCTATCCACTACCAACCATCAATGGCCAGCTACCCGGGATATATTTCAGTTCAGAATTCTGCTCTTTTGACCATCTTAGAAAATGGATAGCAAGGGTAGAAAAAGGTAGATGAAGCACACCTGGGCACTGATACTGCAATCAAAGTACTGGAGGGGGGGGGGGGGGGAATTATCCAAGATGTTGTAGCAATGGCAGTTCACTTTGCAGAGGGAGCTTGGCAAATATCTGTGGGCGCTGTCGCATTCAGCAGAAAGGCCCTTTTTCCATTCCAGCTCTTTAGGATGCAGGTCTTCACCTTGAAGACTTGTGGAATTCAACTCCCAGAATTCCTCAGCCAGGCAATTTTAAATTCACAGGTCTTTGGAGTTCAGAGACTCTCGGAAGTTACAGCACATTGGCTTGGTTGACAGCAAGTGAGGATGTTTGTTCGAAGTTGTTATGTGTCTGATAAGCATGTTGGCTAACCCTAATCCTTAGAGCTATGGTGGCACAATGGTTAGAATGCAGTATTGCAGGCTACAACTGTGTGAAAAAGTCCTGCACGGTTTAGGACATTTTTTGGATAGGCCATTGATTTTATGACATTTTATGCTAACTGCTATGCAAATATTGTTATATTTAAATAAATACTGGTGGTTTTTAAGTGAAAAGCATAAGCTTTTTGCAATTTGGTGCTGTTTGCATGGGGACTATGAATTTTCTTTTTTTTTGTAAAAGTTTTATTGGGTTTTAACAAAACATAAAACTTCTTTTTTTGAGAACATACAGACATAATCTCAAATACATATTCATCTTATACAATATATTCACTTTCATATCTTATCACTCTTTTTTCAATTTCTCAATATTTTTCCCTCACTTCCCTTAATCTTCTTTTATAATTATCTCATTTCTTTCTAATTCAATTGCATTTCTTTTCCTAGATTTCTATATCTTTCTATTCATTATACTTACACTTACAATTTCATATATTCTCTTCCATCATCATCCCAAAAGAGGGGGGGGGGAATTAATTCCCTCACCTTCCAGACATTGAAAAGCAAGATTCCCCCTATAATTGCCAATTAGAGTATAGCACCTTTGAATCTTATAATTATTGTCATATAAAATCTCATTAAACATTTAATTTACACATTATGGAATTATAACATTTAATTTCTAATATCTATTTTATATCATATAACTCTCGTCTACTGAATTCCGCTTGGTACTTCCCCTTAGAAATACACACAAAATTCTAAAAATTCTAAAAAATTCTTATGTATGTATGTATGTATATATATATATATATATGTATATATGTAATATATATAATAAACAAAATAATTATTCTATTCAAATTCATCCTAGTAACTGGTATTAATTTCACTGTAAATCTTTCACATTTCTTTTCAATTGCATTTTGTCAATCTTTAAAAACAAGTAAAATATTTCCCTTCCTTCTTCTTATTCTGACTCCTTTTATCTTATTCCCTTTCTCTCATTATTACATTAATTATTAATAAGCATATCATTACATAACAATAGTTTTTAATCTTATAATTTAATCACCTATTTCATTTCTAACTCATTACTATATTCTACTATAACAACACTATCTTTTGTACCTTTGCAGAATTTTCATTTTTAATTTAATTTAACCATTATCTCTCTGTCTTCTAAATAAGCTAATGTCTTTAATCCTTGTACGTTTCCCCTTTCTTTATTTCCTGCTTTTGGGGGACTGTGAATTTTCTTGCATGCTTACAATGACTACGAAAACAGATTGATGAGGGATACATGCCCAGTGGCATACGTGTTGCAATTACTAAGGCTGATGCTAGTGTTTTGTTAACACTTGTGGCCCTGAAAAGGACTGTTTAGGTAACCAAACATGGTTACTAATAAGAAATTGGTCAGTCCTTACTGCTTATCACCAAGCAGGCATCGCTTCAGCATAGACTGTGTAAACCTTTGCACGGTGACAATGTAGTGCCAGGCTGCAATAATGGATTCAATCAGCTCCTGCTTGGTCTTCGGATGCTTCTTGCTTATTTTGTAACCAATCTTGGCCCACAAGTTCTCAACTGGGTTCAAGTCCAGGCTCTGAGCTGGCCAATAAAGGAGTCAAACATCATGCTTCTTCATCCACTGCTCTCATCCCATTTGCTCCTCTTTTATGTCCTATGGGAGGGGCCAATCATCTCCGAGGTATGGCCTTACTCCTGAGTCGACCCTGCTTTCTCAATTGTTCTTGTCTTCTGGTAGCTTTGTGTATGCGCAGGCTGGGAACTGGTTCCATAAGCTCCCCCGCCTCACTGCTGTCTGAACCTGAAGGCAGCTGCTGACTGCCAGCCTGCCCTGACCCCATCTCGGCCTCCGACGCAGAGCCCTCGTCTGAGCCTTCCTCAGCCTCCAAGACTGGCCCAGATTCCTCCCCAACCTCCTTACTACTGTCCGACTCTGCTGCCAGCTCCATCAGCCACCAGCGGACCACAACACCATCCTTCCTAAGTCGGTAAAATGCAGACCCAGACTGTTGGGGGGGGGGAGCAAGATGCTGTCTTTGTAAACTGCTTGGAGAGGGCTGTAAAGCGGTAGATAAGTCTAAGTGCTAGTGCTAATCCTGCAAAGGAAGAGTGACGTGTCCATAGAACCAGTGATCACCTAGATCTTACCCGATATAACACTGAGCCTCGGCTGATGAGTTCTTGCCTCTGCAGTTCTGCCTCAACATACTCAGGATGGGTCAAAATAACAGTCAGCCAGATGTTGTTGAGGGAATTTTCCTCGGTTGTTTCTCTCACTAGGCAAAAGAGCACAACAGCTGAGGATGGGTGTGTGCACGCACGCACGCGTGCGCACACACACACACACACACACACACACACAGACACTCAAGTAAACAGCCTCAGACCACAACAAAAGCAAAGGGAGATATAGAAAACGGTCCCTTCTGCTCCAAAGACCATTCTGCCTATAGACCAGGGGTGTTAAACACAAGACCCACGGGCCAGATGTGGTTGGATCTGGCTCATGGAGCCATCCTGGAAAATGTAAGGGGCTGGCCTGTGTCTCTTTGGTCCAGTCTACCCAATGCGAAAAGGAAACATGCCAACAGTTTGGGGAGTGGTGTCAAGCTGGCCACAGCCACCCAGTTGGCCACGCCCAGTGAATGGCATCAAGCTGTCCAAGTCCACCCAGTTGGCCACACCCATCCACTCCCAAGGTCAACCACAGCCCTGATGCAGCCCTCAATGAAATTGAGCTTGACACCCCTGCTTTAGACTGGGGATCACCAACCTTTTGGACCTCAGGGACCACCAAACTCATAATTTTAAATCCCGTGGACTACTAATATGGATTTTGACTGACGGTGACTTGCTCACGTTTTCCCAGGGAAAATCCCCCAAAAAGTCTGCGGGAAACTTCCCCACCCTGTTTTCCTAACTGGTCAATCATTCTTTATTTGGGATCGCAGGATACTGTCTCTAGTATCTCCGTTCTCAGGGGGAGAAAGAGAGGCTTTTGGCTTCAGGCAAGGAAAGCAGCAGAAGTAACAGAAGTTTTTCTTTCTCTCCCCAAACTCCACCAGAAATGAGTCTTTGTGAGACTTGTTGTGCTGGCGCAGCCTCTTGGAGCAAGAGGCTTTAAGGGCCCCAAAGACTCAATTCTGCTGGAGTTTGGGGGAGAGAAAAGAAAGACTTTTGCTGCCTTGTGTTCCTGTGCAGCCTGGATTAATTGCTTCAGGGGGTGCTTTGGGGGTGACATTTCTCTGTGGACCACCAAAATTTTCTCGTGGATAACCAGTGGTCCCCGGCCCACTGATTGGCAACCACTGGACTAAACTGTGTAGGGAGGAGAAAGTTCTCGCCTTACAACCATTCCTTTTGTGATTGTTCAAAGTTACAGCAGCGCTGAAAAAAAGGACTTGGGGGCATTTTTCACACACCATTGCAGCATCCCCATGGTCATGTGATCAAAAATTCAGACACTTGGAAACTGACTCCTATTTATGATGGTCACAGAGACACAGACACATTCACATTCACACGAACACACACTCCCCTACCCCAATTAACTAAGGTGAAACTAACCAAGCTTTGCACAATGAATGAAGACTCTTACGTCTTCTACTTACCCAGCTAAGCAACTAATAGGTCCAGCTGAGCAAAAATAAAGGTAATGAATTCAACATCACAGCAAAGTTAAAACATGGACTGCCTTATTGGAACATACCAACAATTATAATTTGCTTTTTTAATGTGACTTTTAATCTTATTTTAAGTCTTGTTAGCTGCCCTGAGTCATGAATTTGAGAAGGGAATTCCTAAAGTGAGTGAGGGAGGGAAGGAAGGAAGGAAGGAAGGAAGGAAGGAAGGAAGGAAGGAAGGAAGGAAGGAAGGAAGGAAGGAAGGAAGGAAGGAAGGAAGGTCCTCTAATCAGCCATTCCTTACTGCTCTGTCTGTCTGATCTGATGGTCAGGAACAGGTTAAAAGAGTAAGCTGTACTCCTGTCCAAATAGATGTATTTGGGCACATTGTTTTCTGGAATCACAGCATAAATTTTGGCATAGTTGGCCATGTCGACGTAGATACCTCCCAACGATTTCCAGTTGCTTGCCTTGTAGCTAAAATATTCCTGGAGGGGAAGGAAAAAGGGAGAGGGAGGGAAAGGTCAAGTGAGTTCCAGAAGAGTTGATTTTATGGTTCACGTTGACTTTCTGTTGCAGTCACTATCCGTATTTTATGAGAACGGGTGAATTTAGCAGCCTCCCACGCAACCCAACCCACAACAACTGCACTTTTCTGGCACGTTTGACTGTTTTCCCGTAATTTTGCCAGGCTTGGAAAGAGGATTAAGTAGTGCAAAGGCTGAGTAGTGATGTTCAGGGGTGGTGGTGGTGGTTTTTTCTCCTTACGGCCTCTTCTTTCTGGTTTTTCCACCAGCGCCAAGTGGGGTCATGGACGGGGTCGGCATAAGGCTGAGGAGACAAGATTACAGGAGTCAATGAACCTCCAACAAATCACCTAAACAGTTCAACTCACTACATAGCTGCAGGCACGCAAGCCCCAGCCAAACTTACCTGACCTGTGCATGCGCATGCCTCCCAGTTGATTTTCGGCCCGTTTTCGCCCTCCCGGAGGCTTGAAAAAAGCCTCTGCATCCTCAGGAGGCCGAAAAATGGGCCGGCCGGAAATACCGGAAGTGCTGAAATGGGCCTGTTTTCAGCCTCCTGAGGCTGCTTCCCTTGAGCCTCCGGGAGGGCAAAAAAGGCCTCAAATGGGCCGAAAATCAGCTGGGAGGTGCAGGTAAGAGGGTGGCGGGGGGGGAGGGCAGATTGCACATGCATGCGCAGGGGGTGTGGTGCACATGCATGCGCAAAAAGGTTAGCCACCACTGCTGTAGGCCAAGAAGACGTGGTATTCAGCCGGTTCTGGCCAGTTCTGGAGAACCGGTAGCGGAAATTCTGAGTAGTTTGGAGAACCGGCAAATCCCATCTCTGACTGGCCCCTCCTCCATCTCTTCTCTGCCTCCCATTGAGTCCCAGCTGATCGGCTGGGTCTCCTTTGGTTGCCCTGCGCAGGAGAACGGAGCTGGAAAGCAGGTTAGTGGGGTGGGGAGGGAAGGGGGATTTTGCAGGATCCTTCCCCTGCCACGCCCACCAAGCCACACCCGCAACACCACACCACGTCCACAGAAACGGTAGTAAAAATATTTGAATCCCACACCACGGATTTTTCCAGCCACGGGCCACCCCCCTTGTTATATCCAGGAAACCAGTACTGGTCCTCACTCTGTGATACGCTGAATGCAGCTGAAGCAACTGGTAGACCAGGCCCTGGTAGACGGTGAGCGAGTCCTTGTGATGGAATCCGGATTTCTCCATGATGTCTGGAGGGGTGGCCCAGTAATATTCCTCTCGGGTAAAGCGCTGCGGAAGCGGCAGATTCACCATACGCAAGGTAGCGAAGGGGCAAAGATGGGTGAATTGGATGTAGTCTTTCCCGCTGGGAACAGAGAACACATTGTCCCCCGTTTTGCAGGCCTTTCTAATGGGAATGCGGCTGCGGGGAAGCCCTGCGACTGGCAGGGAGGAGGAGGAGGTGGAAGGATCAAGTGCACAGCTAGGCTACGGTCACTGGGAAGCCACAAAAGGATGAGAACGGAGCCTTAAAGGAGTTCCTGGGGTGGCTTTAGGCCAATCCCCAGGAGACAGTGAATTCTAGTCCTAGCTTAGCCATGAAAACCAGCTGGGTGGCTTTAGGCCAGTCCCCGGGTGGCAGTGAGTTCTAGTGCTGCCTAAGGCATGAAAGCCATGTCGGTGATCTTGAGCCCGCCCCTCTCTCTCTCAGACCCACCCAAGGTCAAAGAATCCCTGTAAGTAGAAGACTGGGCATCCTCATTTCCTCCCTAGGCCAGGCACAAGGAACCAGGCCCATACCTTGAGTTGATCAAAGCTGCAGTGCATATTTACAAGAGCCTCGCCAGACTGACAGCATTCGCTTGGGAACGGCCAGCTTCGGGAGCTCTAGGGAAGAGATCAGGCCTGCACTGCTTTCTAAGATGCAAGGACTCTAAACTCAACTCTTCACACCTCCCTTCCTCCACCTCTAGCTGGAGATACCAGCTACCATCCCAACACTGAAGGGACTTCCAATCAGGGGTGGGATTCTACTAGTTTGGACCAATTCGGGAAAACCAGATGTTAAAGTTACAGCTGGTTCGCCGAACCGGTATTTCAATTGACCAGCTGGCCCCTCCCCTCCCACCCCTCCTCTCCCAGAAGTCTCCACCCGGCCCATTTTCAATAGAGGTAAGTGTAGGATCCATGCGGGGACTCTAGCAGGAGGAAAATGGGCCTTCTGGAAGTCCAGAAACAGGCCTGTTTCCGGCTTCCAGAGTGCTTCCAGAGGCAGGGGGAGGCTGTTTTCGCCCTCCCAGAGGCCCCGGGGGAGGCCTCTGGACCTTTGGGAAGGCAAAAACGGCCTCCTCCGGCCTCTAGAGGCCCACCAGAAGCCAGAAACAGGAAGCTCTGGTGAGCCTCCCACCCCTGCTTCCAATATACAACAGGACAAAGATCTGTTAACACACTCAACCCCCATTCACTGACTTCCCTTCAACTACCTCACGTGTTTTTTCTGAGGAGGGCCCTGATTTCTTGGGGATGGGGAGGAATGCTCTAGATGAAATCTAACATGTAACTGTACTTGTCGAGAAGGGCAAATGGAGGGAGGAGACCCAGAAGTAGTCAAAGAAAGGATAGTAAGGGCAGGATTGAAGGGAGCCTTTCTTCTCCCTTCCATCGGCAAGACTCGGCACCCTGGCAGTCATTGGGAAAAGGCAGAGACTTCCACTCACTTGATCGTCATCTTTTTGATAGGTGAGATGACCAAGCGATCGTATGTCAGGACAGTGTCTTGAGGGAAATCCCTCTTCAGGAATTTTTCTCTGCCACGGTCTTTCAAATAAACCAGCTGCAAAATAAAAGAAAAGTCCAGCCAAACAGACCTGGGATTTAACAATAACCCAACGCAAAGGCGACATCACAATCTTCACCTCACTTCTGCCATTACAAGCTGTCCTTGGCTTACGAGCCTTTTTTTTGTCCAGCAACTATTCTAAATTACAACAGGACTGCAGAAAGGGACTTAGGACCGGTCCTGGCAATTAAGGGCCGTCACAGCATTCCCCAAGGTCGCAAGTGCCTGGGTTCCAAGTGATACACCCATAGCAGACAAAACTCAGAGGGTGGTAGATCCAGTGATGCGATTCAACCGGTGTAACAATCAGTTCGGGGATAGCATGCAAGCATACCATTTTTAAAAAGCCAATGTTCAGCTACAATACTTACTTTCTACTGAAGCCCTGGTGAGTAAAACGGCTTAGGCATGGCAAAACTGCTCTGCCAGGCACATCAGCTGCGCTCCAAAACAAGGAAATAAAAGACAGGAAAGAGCAGGGGCAGGGACAAAAGATCACCGGAACTACCGGTTCACTAGAACCGGTCCAAATCGGTAGAATCCCACCCCCGGGTAAATCCCTCAAAGAATGGGCTTATTGGATATGTCATATTGGCACAGTTCTGGTGATAAACCGACTCTGAAGGTTCCCACGGTTTTCGCCCAATTTAAAAGTTTTGTCACTTTCTCAAAACAATCAGTCACATGGTCCAATCAAGGTGCCGTCCAGTTGCCTGGTAAGACTGCTCCTCTTCTCTCCAACCACCTGTGGGAATGTCCTTGGTTCCCATAAGAAAGTATTTTGTTTTGGCTATAAAACCCCAGCTACCTCTCTTCCCCTCTGCTTATCCCTCAGCCCCGGTGTGGCAACACTGAAGCCTCAAATTGAGTTCAGGGTTGAAAACATAATCAAAATTCGGGTGCTTGGCTGCCACATGTATTTACATCCCAGGATCCACATGATCGCTGTTGGCAACTTTCCCAGCCAATGTGTGAGATGTAAAGTCAGGGGAGGGGGGTGGGGAGGCCAGATTCTCTCACCAACCGTGCTATTTACTGAACAACTCAGCGATCTGTTTAACAATCGTGGCAAAGGATGTTGTGAAATCAGGCGTGGCTCGCTTAACGACCACCTTGCCTAGCAACAGAAATTGTTATCCCAATTGCAGTCAACAATCAAGGACTTCTTGTCTTTCTCTCATGGCAGGGAACAACCAAAAAAAAGTCTGGAGGACTTTTTACGCTGGGAATCTGGGCCTTCTGATTTCAATTCTTTATTTTCACTCATTATGTCAGGATTCCAGCAATCACCCTAATTAAATCATGATTCTCGAGTCAAACTTCAAAAAACTTCAAAGGATTCATTAGAGGCGACATCCTGGCACTGCCCTGTATGAAGCTAACTCTGGCCTACGTCATTGACAGTCCCCTGTGACCCCATTTCCCCACTCCCCCCTGGGTGTGTCATGAATCAGATTCTCCAACTGAGCACGTTCATAGGCTGGGTGTCATCCATCACGTTCTCCAATTAAATATATTCACGGGCAAAAGCTCTGGAAGTTCAGTTACAATCTTTTAAAGAGAAGAGTTGGAATGTACTTTCGCTTGCAAACTGCAGCTCTGCTCTTCCAGATTTCCTTCCTTCCCACCCCCCCACCCCCAATTTTATGAGTTGACACATTAGACTTTTGGTTGTTAAAAATCAGGGAGTCCCCGACTTAAAATGGTTCCTTTCAGTGACCGTTCAAAGTTACAACAGCACTGGGAAAAACGGACTTGGGACCATTTTTTTCAGAGTTACGGCCTTTGCCACATCATGTGATCAAAATTCAGACGTTTGGCAACTGACTCATATTTATGACAGTTGCGGGTCACGTATTGCAATCCTCTGACAAAGCCAAGTCAATGGGGAACATCAGGTTCACTTAAGAACTGGGCTACTAACCACTGTGGCAAGAAAGGTCGTAAAGTGGCGCAGAACTTGCTTAACAAATGTCTTGCTTCCTGACAGAAATTTGGGGCTTCGTTATGGTCGTAAGCTGAGGACTACCTGTGATAATAAATGGGAGGGTAGCAAGCTGCCCGGTGTCATAACCATGAGAGGGACAATAGAAGCCAAATCAATAAATCGTTAAGCAAAGCCTGCAAGTCCCTTGTTCAAACTCATACGGACCTTGCGAGACCCCTTGGCTTCTGTGAAACTTCCACGGAGGTCCCATGTGGCCCATCTCTGGCCCATCTCACTCACCTCCTGCAAGCCCTCCAGGTTGTAGTATATGCTGACGATGGCATGACTGCCTGATTTGGAATATCTTGTGGACCCTTTCATCCTTTCGAGAGCACGCAACTTATGCCAGGCATCCGACGGATAAACCTTTTTAAACGCAATGCCGCTTTCGCTCGACACCCAGAGCTACAATGAGAAGAAAGGGGGGGGAGTTTTTGTGCAAAGCTACTTTGCATACACATATCTGTAGAATAGGATAAGATAGGAATAAAACAAGAGAGAATAGAAAATAGAGTAGAAAATAGAATATAAAATAGAACAGAACAGAATAATAGAATAGTATATAATAGTATATAGAATAGAACAGGACAAAATAAGAATAGAATAGAATAGAATAGAATAGAATAGGAACAAAACAAGAATAGAATAGAAAATAGAATAGAATAGAAAATAGAATAGGAATAAAATAAGAATAGGATAGAATAGAATAGAATAGAAAATAAAATAGAATAAAATAGGAATAAAACAAGAATAGGATAGAATAGGAAATGGAATAGAATAGGAAATAGAATAGAATAGAATAGAATAGAATAGAATAGAATAGAATAGAATAGAATAGAATAGAATAGAATAGAAGAACAGAGTTAGACCATGGAGTCTTTCAGTCCAAACCCCTGCTTAGGTAGGAAACCTTATACCATTTCAGACAAATGGTTGTCCAATCTTTTCAGTGCCGTTGTAAATTTGAATGGTCAATAAATGAACAGTTGTAAGTCAAGGACTACCTCTGAAGAGTAAAACAGAATGTGGAGTTAATGGCCAGGGATGATCCGCTTCCCGCAGCCTTCTTATCCCCTGGATTCATGAGGAATATAAAGGCCTTACCTCCTCCCGGTCTGTCATAATGGCAAAAGGCCCCGTAAAAGAGAGGACAAAATCCTTGATGGGAGAGTCAGGTGGGAAATTGGAAAGATAGATGTAATTCATCATATCTTGGCTGGAAAGGAGAGCAAGAAAAGAGAAAAACACAGTCATTAGGTTGAGTAGAGGGCCAACTTCAGTTTGGAGAGCCACTTTGAGGTAGTGGTTAAGGCCTAGAAATCAGGAGGCTGGCAGTTCTAGTTCCAATTCCTATCCGGCCTTAGAGATGAAAGTTGGGGACTTTGGGTCAATCACCAGGACTTGGTGAGTTCTAGTCCCGCCTTTGGCATGAATGTCGACTTTGAGCCAAACGCTCTCTCTCAGCCCAACCACCTCACAGGGGGAAATAGGAGGAAGGAGTATTAGCAGAGGTGGTATTCAGCTGGTTCTGACAAGTTCTGGACAATCGGTAGCGGAAATTGTGAATAGTTAGGAGAACTGGCAAATCCCACCTCTGACTGGCCCCGCCCCCATCTCTTCTCTGCCTCCCATCGAGTCCCAGCTGATCGGCTGGGTTTTCTTTGGTTGCCCTGCACAGAATGGAGCTGGAAAGTAGGTTAGTGGGGTCAGGAGGGAATGGGGATTTTGCAGTATATCCTTCCCCCGGAATGGGGTGGAAATGGGGATTTAACAGTATCCTTCCCCTGCCACGCCCACCAAGCCACGCCCACAGAACCGGTAGCAAAAAAGTGTGAATACCACCACTGAGCATTAGGTATGTCTGCTGCTTTGAGTTATTTATAACAAAAACAATAAAGCTGGGATAAAGCCTAACAGATAAGTAACGAAAATGCCTCATCCTTGTCCCAAAGGTGCTTTTTCCAAGAGGCAACTGGATTTCCTTTGTTTTTCCTGGGAGACGTTTCGCTTCTCGCCCAAGAAGCTTCTTTGGTGCTGACTGAATGGTTGCCAGCTGCCTGCAGTTTGGCAGTTCGAATCTCACCAGGTTCAAGGTTGGACTCAGCCTTCCATCCTTCTGAGGTCAGTAAAATGAAGACCCAGATTGCTGGGGGCAAAAGGCTGACTCTGTAAACCTCTTAGAGAGGGCTGTAAAAGCCCTGTGAAGTGGTATATAAGTCTAAGGGCTACTGCTATTTATACTCCTTGCAGTCCTCTGGTCCTTAGTGCTTTCTCGGAGAGTCATTGAGGCCACTTGGAGGTTTCTCTATGCCTGAATAGTGCAAATGGCTGTGGAACCTTCTGGGAACTGCTAAAAGGTCCATGTTGAAAAGACCAAGCTGTCTCGTACTTCTTATTATATTCCTGCTTGTTTCTACTGGCTAAATTACTCCTTTGGACCAGTGGTGGGATTCAAATTTTTTTACTACTGATTCTGCGGTCATGGTTTGGTGGGTGTGGCAGGGGAAGGTTACTGTAAAATCCCCCTTCCCTCCCCACCCCACTGACCTGCTTTCCAGCTCCCTTCTCCTGTGCAGGGCAACCAAAGGAAACCCAGCCGATCAGCTGGGACTCGGGAGGCAGAGAAGAGATTGGGGTTGGCGGGGTCAGTCAGAGGTGGGAGTTGCCAGTTCTCTGAACTACTCAAAATTTCCACTATCGGCTCTCCAGAACTGGTCCGAACCAGCTAAATCCCACCTCTGCTATGGACACTACGACAGTTCAGCCTAGGAAGGACAAGCTTACCTTAGCAAGATCACATTCCCCCAAATATAAAAAGACCGGCTGAAGGGATTGTAAGCCAGGCCCCGAGCGATCAGGGTTGTATTTGAGTATGCCTCGGTGCCCAGGAGCATCACAAACCCTTTATCAGAGGCTGTTGAGAAGAAGAGAGAACTGTCAAAAGAAAGGTTTTCAGCAGCCTTGTGGGAAGACTACAAAAGGAAAAATAGTAGAACCATCTCTTCTTCCTGTCTTTGTTTTGTGCACCCCATCCATTTATCTGAGGACCAGATTTATCTTTCTTTGAAGGCTGCTGTTCTGAACCTCAAATCTGCCTGAAAGTCAGAGGATGGGACAGCACAACAGACTGAGCAGAATCTCAAGACAGAAAGGAACACGGATAAATTACTGATTGTAGAGAATATCTCTTCAGGGTTGAAATTGGAGGTAGGGGGTGTCCTTAGTGCTCTCTGAGGTTGGTTGTTTTCTTGCAGACATTTCATCACCCCAACTAGGCAACAACATCAGAAGGGAATGGGGTTAAGAGAAGGAGGAGGAGGAGGTACTGTGGGGTTCTTGGTGCTCTCTGAACTTGATTGTTTTCTTGCAGACATTTCATCACCCAACTAAGTAACATCATCAGTGCTAGAAGGGAGTGTGGTTTGCTCTCTTTTTTACATGCTAATGGCTTGCCCTGTCAGTGTTGATGGTGGCACTATTGATGGTCCCTTGATTAGGCTATTGTTTGTTGTTACAAGACTCAGACAAAGAGCATGGCTGGCTGAGGAATTCTGGGAGTTGAATCCATGCGTTCTAAAGTTGCCAAAGTTGGGAAACCCTGCATTAAGCAAGGACATCTCCCAGGAGCCAACACCTTTTCTGCTGCAACACCTTCCCTCTGGAACAAAGTTTCCCCCAAGATCTGAATGGCCTCCATTCTGCTATTGTTTAGAAAAGCAGTGAAGACTTGGCTCTTCTCCCAGGCCACTGCCAGAGGGAGGGAGACAGCCCTCATTTCTTTTTCACCCCCTCTGTTGTTTTTATTTCTTTCTTGTGAAAGATGTTTTTTTCCTTATCTTTCTATTGCTTGGGTTGTCATTTCATTGTTGTGAGCTGCCCAAAGTTATTGAGAGTTGGACGGCATGAATGGTTTGATAAATGAATATTATGCTATTTTGTGGCAGAGTCAGCCAGCTGTTTAGACTGGGTTGGGCATTCCTCTCCTCCTCCCAAGGACCCAGGTGAGTTTCATAAACCATGAACGGTATGGTTCTTACCCTCAGGTACACGGGTAGGGATTGCATACACTATTTCAAAATGTTTCTGCTCTAGAAACGGAAGAGAAAATGGAACAAAGGTTAGTGTGTGAATACAAACAAAGACCTTAGAGCAGGGGTAGGCCCAGAACCGGATCTGGCCCGCGGGGTGCTTAGTTCTGGATCATATTACCGTATGTGGTGGACATGCATAGAAGCTAAAAGATATTGGACAAAAATACACACATGGTTGGAAAAAATGATAAAGCATCACATAGATTTGAAACCTGGAATATTTCTATTAGGAATGGTACCTGAATGCTACAGCAAAGAAAAAGTATATTTAATTATACAGGTGTTAACTGCAGCTAGACTTGTATTTGCTCAGAATTGAAAAAAAATCTGATAGAGGAAAAGGTGATTGAGAAAATATTAAATATGCAGAGATGAATAGATTAACACTGGCAATCAAGGAAAGAGAGGAGACTGAATATTATATGGTATGGGATTTGTTTTATCAATGGTTGGAATATAAAACAAGCTAAAATTGAGTAGGTGAATACACAGAAAAATAAGATAATATATGTAAGAGATCATGACATATAAAGAAGATGGGATTATTGATATATTGGTTAAAAAAGCATCTTAATTACAATGGTTAGTCGTGCGCGTCTCTCCTGAGCTTCGTTTTCGCTGGCAGAGGGTTGCAAGGAGGCAGTCGCAGCCAAAAAACGAAGCTCCAGAGTCCTGTTTTCGCTGGTAGAGTGTTTGGGCTGCCACAGGCGCCCCCAACACGAGTGATGTCAAGCTGGCCACACCCACCCTGGGCACACACCCTCCCCCCTCCCCCGAGGACAAACATGTCCCTGATGCGTCCCTTAATGAAATTGAGTTTGACACCCCTGGTTTAGAATCACAGTTCAAAAGCCAGCACGAAACGTTTTGCTCCCTAGCCTAGGGAATTGGCAAAGAGAGCTTACAGTAGAATTGACCACGCCGATCTCTAACAACCTAGGGTCATCAGGTAAATCCATCTGTTTCAAAATGGTTCCAACCAGAGGTGGTCTTCAACCAGTTCGGACCAGTCCTGGAGAACCAGTAGCGAAAATTTTGAGTATTTCGGAGAACCGGCAAATTCCACCTCTGACTGGCCCCGCCCCATATAGGCTCCGCCTCCCAAGTCCCAGCTGATTGGCTGGGTCTCCTTTGGTTGCCCTGCACAGGAGAATGGAGCTGGAAAGCAGGTTAGTGGGGTGGGGAGGGAATGGGGACTTTGCAGTAACCTTCCCTTGCCATGCCCACCAAGCTACGCCACGCCCACCAAGCCACACCCACAGCTGATCGGTTGGGTCTTCTTTGGTTGCCCTGCACAGGAGAATGGAGCTGGAAAGCAGGTTAGTGGGGTGGGGAGGGAATGGGGACTTTGCAGTATATTCTTCCCCTGCCACGCCCACCAAGCCACGCCCACAGAACTGGTAGTAAAACAATTTGAATCCCATCACTGGTTCCAACTATTCCTGCATTGTACAGGTAGTCCCCGACTTACGGTTCCTTTTAGTGCCCATCCAAAGTTACCACGGCACTAAAAGAAGTGGTCTATGACCATTTTTCCACACTTACGACTGTTGCAGCATCCCCGTGGTCACGTGATCAAAAGTCAGATGGTTCGTATTTATGACGATTGCAGTATCCCGGGGGTTCATGGGATCCCCTTTCACCACCTTCTGACGAGCAAAATGAACGGGGGAAGCCAGATTCACTTAACAACCATGTCATTAATTCAACAGCGGCAGTGACTCCCTTAACAAGCATGGCCAAGAGAGGTGGTCAAATGGGGGGCCCAAAAACTCAATTTCACAAAGGTCTCACTCCATGGCAGCAATTTTGGCCTCCGCTGCGGTCAAGCAGTCCCGCGTAAAAGGATTGGTGCCTTATTTACCTCTGTCATAGGAAACAATGTAGGATCTCCTGCTGAACCAGTGAGTCACCAGAAGATGGAACTTGTTTTCCTCTGTCAGCGAGACCCATGAAATGAAGCAAGGAGCATCTGGAGAAAAGGAGAAGAGAGATCCAAATCTGGAGGGACGCATGGAAGTGTGTTAGATGCACCTATCCCAAAGGACAGCCACTTTTTCCCAAAGTCTCCACAGCAGCTAAAGCCTACAGAAATTACCCAGAGGGCCAACTCTGAAACGAACCTGGCTGAAGCCATCGTGTGCTTGTAATTGCCACAAAGCCTGAGAGGGGGAAGGAGATAGACCAGATAATAGTCAAAACAGAAAGTTTTCCTCTGGGAACCAAGGTCATCGTAAACCAGGTGGCTGGAGAAGGAGGAGTGGAGCCCGCCAGTTGTATTCATTGGACAATGTGACCGGTGATGCCTGGGATGGGAGACTTGGGACTCTTTTAATGATGAGACATGGTGGCACAGTGGTTAGAGCGCAGTACTACAGGCTACTTCAGCTGACTGCCGGCTGCCTGCAGTTCAAATCTCCCCAGGCTCAAGTTTGACACAGCCTTCCATTCTTCCAAAGTGAGTAAAATGAGGACCAGATTGCTGGGGGCAAGAGGCTGACTCTGTAAATCCTTCCTTCCTTCCTTCCTTCCTTCCTTCCTTCCTTTCCTTCCTTCCTTGTGGTTAGAATGCAGTATTGCAGGCTGACTCTGCTCATTGCCAGCAATTCGATCCTGACTGGCTCAAGGTTGACTCAGCTTTCCATCCTTCCAAGGTGGGTAAAATGAAGACCCAAATTGTTGGGGGCAAGAGGCTGACTCTGTAAACCGCTTAGAAAGGGCTGTAAAAGCACTGTGAAGCGGTATGTAAGTCTAAGGCTATCACTATTAGGTGAAAACTGCGGGAACTTTGAGAGTTGCGATAAGATGCTCTTGGAGGAATCTACCTGCCTTGGAGTTCTGCTTCCAATGGGTGTATTATTTGGATGCTGACACAGAGGGGAAAAGGAAAGGCAACTTTTCAATATAGAAAAGGACTCACGGAACACATTAAAGCACACGGACCTCCTCTTTTCTTTTATGCTGTCACTCGCCTTCACAATCCCATCTAAAAAAAAAGAAACAGAAAAAAAAAAGTTCTTCCTTTCCTGGCACGGCCTCACATCTGTCAAAATGCTGCAATGTTATTTTACAGTCCTCGACTTACAACTGGACTTTCTTGTTTTTTTGCTTGAAGACATTTCGCTTTTCATCCAAGAAGCTTCTTCAGCTCTGAAGGACAGTGGGGAATGGAAGGACTGATATTCCTTGCAGACAGTTGCCTCCTGAAAAAGCACCTTTGGGACAACCACCACCTGGATGACTGAGAATCTCAATGGACTTTTAGCTACACAATTTGAGATGAATACCCCTCAAATGGTGTGGAATGGATTTCCAGAGGAAAAAAATTGCAGACTACAGGAACCAGAAGCACCTCTCAGGTGATGCTGAGGACACAGATAAACCTCCAAGTGGCCTCAAGAACTCTCTAAAAGGATGCAAATGACTAGCTGTCTGCAAGGAGCGTAAATCCTTTTGTTTCCCACCATCCAGTCAGAGCTGAAGAAGGAAGTCTAGTTGCCTCCTGAAAAAAGCACCTTTGGGACAACTATGACCTGGATGACTAAGAATCTCTACGGACCTCTGATACACTTACTTTTGCAGGATATAAGGAAGAAATGCCCTTCCTGAAAACCGCCGCTGAGGGCGATCACGTATTCGGTGTTATTGTGAGCGAAAAAGACAGGAAGTAGCTTCTTCACGCAGACGTTGTTCAAGATCCGTGTCCACAGTTCTAAAGGGGCAGCAGAGGGAGAAAGAGTAGATCCCCAGGGTTATCAGACCCCGCCAGAAAATTCTGCCATTCTGCCCATTAACCTCTGGCAGCTTCCTGCTACCTTCTAAAAGGGAAGGAGAGGAAGGTCAACAGTCAGCAGGATGAGCTCAAGGGCAGTGGCCAGTGAGTGAGTGCCCATTGAAAGAGTTGTCCCAAAGGTTTAGAATGTGGTATTGCAGGCTCTGCCGACTGCCAGCAGTTCGAGACTCACTCACCGGCTCAGGGTTGGACTCAGCCTTCCATCCTTCCGAGATCAGTCAAATGAGGACCCAGATTGTTGGGGGCAAGAGGCCGACCCTGTAAACGGCTTAGAGGGGTCTGTAAAAGGACTTTGAAGTGGGATATAAATCTGTGCAATTGCCCTTTTTTCCTTCCTTCCTTCCTTCCATTCTCTCTCTCTCCCTCCCTCCCTACTGTGGTGCACAGTGGTTAGAATGCAGTATTGCAGGCTAATTTTGCCCACTGCCAGGAGTTCGATCCTAATCATCTCAAGTTTGACTCAGCCTTCCATCCTTCTGAGATCGGTCAAATGAGGACCCAGATTGTTGGGGGTAAGAGGCCAATTCTGTAAACCATTTAGAGAGGGCTGTAAAAGCACTGTGAAAAGTACCATCACGGCTCTTGAATCCCCGTGAGAATCCAGGATTTACTCATATTATGGTAAATCACACTTCCACATGTAATTGTATAGATCATTCAGTCTCTGGGATCTTAATAATGCGTGGTGTAAAACAAGAACGCGAGGAATCCAGTGGGTTGATTTGATTCTCTAGCAGGAAGCTTTGATTTTTACTGATTATGGACCTTCCTGATGAGGCCATGCTCCTGGAAGCATCACGGTGAGATGGCGGGGAGAGTGCAGGAGCATTTTGGGGGTTTATTTTTTTAGGCTCACATACCAGATCCTTTGGCTGCCTGGTATAAAATTGGATAATGTCCTGTAAAGTAATAGACCAGTTGGTTTTGCCGGATGAAGAGAGTACTTTCGGTAGCGATGGCATCTACAATGGAGGAGGAGAAATTTCGCTGCGGGCAGGAAAGGGAGCCGATCCAGCAGCTGTCGATGCCCACCTGCAGCAGAGCCAGAGACAAAAAGGCAAAGCTGCATTTGCACAATATTGGAAAAATGAGAACATTCCATTAGATGAGGATGTAATTTGGAAAACATTAAATGCTACAGATATGGATAGACTGACATTGAAAATAAAGGACAAAGAAGACACAGAGTATTACTTAACATGGAATAGATTTTACGAGTGGCTAAGAGATAAGAGGTATAATTATAAATTTGCCAATATAATCAACAATATTACAAATAAGCTAATACAAAGAGAAATCTATTAATCCGTTACACTATTATTAATAGTGTATGTGTTCATATCCCTGTTTGTTCTTTCTGTTTTTGTGTAAGAGATGCCCTGACAATACACTGTATTCAAAATGTTTATGAAATAAAACACATGCACTAAAAAGAAAAAAGGGCAAAGCTGTGTGAACTGAGGGGAGAGGAAGAATCTCTCTCTATGGCCCTCCCCAAGAGAGGGAGCCTAACCCTCCAGAGGTGCGGAAAAACACACAGGATAGTCCTTGACTAATGACCACAAAGGAGGCCAACATGTCGGCAGTTAAGCAAGACATTTGTGAAGTGAGCTGTGCCCCGTTTTACGACCTTTCTTGCCAAAGGGATGATCGTTGCAGTTGTTAAGTTAGTCTCTCTCTCTCTCTTTTTTATGGTCATTTTTTCTCTCTCTCTGTTTACCTCTATTATGTGATATGTATCAAAGTTCGTATCAGAGATGATGACGATCTTCTTCTCGGGGATCCCTCCCAGGATAAGCACAGGCGCTTGTCGGTAGGTGGCCCACAAGGGCCGCGATGGGTCATGCAGGCTAAAGACACCCTTCCACTTGTACAACTGTACCCAACCAGACAGGGAGATAAAAGAAATGTTCAGCACATGCCCATCAACCCAAAATGTTTGATTCCGCCGCAATGTGAAGCCCAAGATGTTTAGGGACTGGGTGCCTAACACATAAAGAAAACGGTCGCTGGAATTGGATAGTCTAGTTTAATGAAAAGAAGGACTAGGGGTGACCTGATAGTAGTGTTCCAATATCTCAGGGGCTGCCCCAAAGAAAATGTCAGTTTTGGAAGCCATATTAGCACCAGACGCTTCCATGCTGCCACATTCTTGAGCCTGGGAAAATGGGAGGGAGGAATATCTTGGAGTGTATGTGGTTAGATATAATAGCATTCTTCTTTTAAGTCAAGGTCATATTATCTCTGCAGCTGGGTGAGAGGATGTCTCAAGTTGGGACAGATGGTGATTGGGGCATGTGATGCCATGATGGGTGCAGGGGGTGGATTTGTAATTTTTATTTATTGCAAGGAAACCCAGAACTTTCAGATTCGGGACTTCCCAGATGTGCCAGTTTACTATCCAATTAAAACGGAACTTTTGAGAGGATGTTTGTCTCGGAGTTATTGGTTGGAGTGGAGGTTTTCTGGAATGCTGACAGAAGAGGGAGGGGTCAACCTCTTCTCCAAAGCCCCTGAAGGCAGGACAAGAAACAATGGATGGAAACTAATCGAGGAGAGAAGCAACCTGGAACTAAGGAGGAATTTCCTGCCAGTTAGAACAATTAACCAGTGGAACAGTTTGCCACCAGAAGTTGTGGGTGCTCCAACACTGGAGGTTTTTAAGAAGAGACTGGACAATCACTTTGCTTGGAATGGTATTGGGCTTCCTGCCTGAGCAGGTGATTGGAAGACTTTTAAAGGTTCCTTCCCACTCTGTTAAACTACAGATTTTAGTTGGGCCACAGCACTCTTCGCTGTAGGTGAAGCTTAGCTGCTCTATTTTCCAGTGAGGTTAGTTCTGTATTTGTGAGGAGATGGGAAGATTTGGATCAGTTTGGTTTGGTAGTGGTTTAGGAGCTGGACTAGAAAACAGGAGACTGTGAGTTCGAGTCCTCTGGCCAACTGAACATTCTCAAAGGGATGGCTGGATTCCCAATGGAAAGGGATTGCTGGAGTGACCTCTGTCCAGGGGAACCAAAAGAGGCATTTGCCTTATTGAATGCAAGCAGCTTTGTTATGGGCTGTCGGCCACCCGGCCCTCCAGCAGCCAAATCAGAGGAGGCAGTGTGAGAGTCAGGGTCAGCAGCAAGACAACCTGACAGCTCCAAGGGAGAAGAGGGAGTGGAGCTGGCAGAGAGGGAGACAGAGGCAGAGCCTGGACCATCTGTCAGACCTCAGGTGGACAGTCAACAGCTCCTAGGTCTGGAGGTGGCTGATTAGGAAGAGGAGGAATAGTCCAGTGGATGCCCTAACCCTAAACCCTAACCCAAACATCGTAGGTCTACATTTGCAAACCCCAGCCCATAGCAAATTACCTTGTTCCCAATCCTGAATATTTCTGATCTCTCGGATGGTTCCATAAATCCATTTATGTTAATATAGAACCTAGGAAGAAAGGGAAAGAGGAAGCACGTGCATATGAATATTTCATTTACTACGTTTGTGAATAACTTGTCTGTCAAAGCAAATTATACTGTGATATGATACTTGAGTCCAAGAGAACCACAACAAAGGGGGCGGTGGGGGAGGGGAAGAGAAAGAAATGTGGGGAGGGGAGAGCAATTTAAATAAAATTATCTGATGGCCACAGCAGGAGACCTTCTCGAAAGGGAGGCATCGAAAGGTTTGGTTCCAACAAAGTGGTTTGAGGCAGTCTGGTCTAGTAATGGTTCAGGGTAGTGGGCTAGAAAGTGGGAGACCATGAGTTCTATCTAGTCCCGCTTTAGCTATGAATGTTGGCTTGGTGACCTTGGGCTAATCGCTAGGGGAGGTGAGTTTTAGTCCCGCCTTAAGCATGAAAGCTAGGTGATTTAGGGCCAATCAACAGAAGACGGTGAGTTCTAATCCTGTTTTGGCTTTAAATGCCAGCTGGATGATCTTGGGCCAGTCACTTTCTCTCCTTCCAAATCGGTGGTGGTGGGTAAAATAGGAAGAGAAAGGTATATTGGATATCCTTGATGCCCTGAGTTATTTGTAAAATAATAAATGCAGGAAAAAATAAATGAAAGTTATCTAGTATTAATTCCCTTGTTGGCAGCATTTAGCAAGAGAGAGGGCTAGAAAGACCACTAGACCCAGCCTCTTCTTACCTTTGGTTTCGTACAGGGATCCCAAAGCCATTACTCTTCACCAGGATGCGGTGTTTAACGCTGCCGTTCAAGAAGGGCATTGGTACGAACCAAAACATCTTGCAAATTTCCTCGCTATCACAAGTTGCTGAATCTGGAGAGACAGAGAGTAGCACATCACGCAGCCTGAGCTGCTTGCTGATGAGCCGAAACCTACCCCATGGTTACCAACGGAGGCGTGGTTTTTACATTACGTTCATAAGGATGTATGCAGGCCATCCCTGACTTACAACAGTTCATTTAGTGACCGCTTGTTACAACGGCATTGAAAAATGTGACTTATGAGTTCACAGTTACAACCTTTACAGCATCCCCAGGGTCATGTGATCAAAATTCAGAGCCTCAGCCACCTTCCCGTCTCTATGACCATCGCTACAAGTACTCTCCATTATTTGTTTGTTTTTTTTATTTTATTGTTAAAACATTCCATCCAGTGGTGGTATTCAAAAACTTTTACTACCGGTTCTGTGGGTGTGGCTTAGCGGGTGTGGCCATGTGACTGGGTGGGTGTGGCTTTTTTTTGCAGTCCCCATCCATTTTGGGGAGTTTCTTAGCCACAGAGGAGCCCCTGGGGGGATGTTTTTGCTCTCCTAGAGCCTTCTGAGGCTCCAGAAGAAAAAAAACAGAGCATGGGAGGCGCATGCAGCACTCCTCCAAGCTCCGTTTTGGGAGCTTCCTAGCCTCAGAGAAGCCTCTGGGGGGCCTTTTTGCTCCCCTAAGGCTCCTCTGGGGCTCTGGAAGGCAAAAAATGGAGGGGGGGGGCTGAGCTCCTCCCTCCATTTTTTGCCTTCCTGGGCCTCAGCAAAGGGAATCCCGGCACAGCTGATCTTATCTACAGCTGATTGTCGGGAGGGAAAAAGAAATACCTTATGCGAATGTCAGGAAGGTGGGCAGGGCGACCCGGTGGGGGGCGTGGCCAGTCAGAACTTACTACCGGTTCGGTGACCCATGCCAAATTCTTGCTACCAGTTCGCCCAATCCGTTGCGAACCGGCTGAATACCACCACTGATTCCATCTTTCATTTGAACAGTCTGTCGTCTGAATATTCATATCTTGTGCAATAACCATGACAGTTTATACATATTCGTTGCTTTTACTTTAATACTCTATTCTTACATCTTACTAATCTATATCATATATCTAATTCTTCTAACATTCCCCATTTTTAATTCTTACTACGTGTTTACTCTTTTATGCTAGTCTTCTTTCGTTTCTTACTTCCATCTTTATTTTCCAACCATTGATAAAATGAATCCCATATTATGTAATATTCAGTGTGTTCCTTCTCTTGGATTGCTAATGTTCATCTATTCATTTCTGCACAGTCTAGTATTTTTCTAATCCCATTCTCTTCACTTTTCCAATTTTGTGCAAATACAATTCTAGGTGCAGTTAATACATGAATAATTAAATGTACATTCTCTTTACTATAAGTTTCAGGTATAATCCCCAACAGAAATATTTCAGGTTTTAAATCAGTATTTATTTATTTATTCGATTTATATACCGCCCCCCTCTCCCCAAAGGGACTCGGGGCGGTGAACAGCCAATAAAAACACATATACAGAGCACAAATACAAGACACAACATAATAATATTAAAATTTAAAAAACTGAATATAATGTGGCTCTAATTAAAATATAAACGAGTATTAAAAGAGATTAAAACCAGGTTAAAATTTAAAAACCCCTAGGCCAGTCCGGCCTGCCAAAATAAGTGCGTTTTGAGTAACCGACGGAAGATCATGAGATCAGGGGCGGCCCTTACCTCTGGGGGTAATTCATTCCAGAGAGGGGGTGCTCCCAATGAGAAGGCCCGCGCCCTCGGGGTCGCCAGCCGTCCAGCCGGCGGCACCCCGAGGAGACCGACTCTATGGGAGCGTACCGGTCGGTGGGAAGCCGATGGTGGCAGGAGGTGGTCTCGCAAATATCCCGCTCCCGAGCCATGGAGCGCTTTAAAGATAGTGACCAAGACTTTGAAGCGCACCCGGAGGGCCACCGGGAGCCAATGCAGCACGCGCAGAAGTGGCGTAACATGGGAGCCCCTAGGAGCTCCCATTACCACCCTCGCGGCTGCATTCTGCACCAACTGGAGCCTCCGGATGCTCTTCAAAGGCAGCCCCATGTAGAGAGCATTGGCATAGTCTAGGCGGGAGGTCACCAGGGCGGAAGTGACTGTGCGAAGCGCATCCCGATCCAGAAAGGGCCGCAACTGGTAGATCCTACGGACCTGTCCAAAAGCCCCCCTGGCGATGGCCGCCACATGGTCTTCCAATGACAGCCGTACATCCAGGAGGACACCCAGATTGCGGGCCCTCTCTGTGGGGGCAAGAATTTCCCCCCCCCACAGCCAGCGATGGAACCAGCTGGCTGTACCAGGGTGCTGGGAAGCACAGCCACTCAGTCTTAGATGGGTTGAGCTGAAGCCTGTTCCGCCCCATCCAACACCGCACGGCCTCCAGGCACCGGGTCATCACTTCGACGGCTTCGTTGGGGTGGCCCGGGGTAGAAATGTACAGCTGAGTATCATCAGCGTACTGATGGAACTCTACCCCAAAGCCACGGATGATCTCACCCAGCGGCTTCACATAAATGTTGAACAGAAGGGGAGAGCACCGACCCCTGAGGAATCCCGCAAACCAGGGGCCTCGGGGCCTATCTCTGCCCCCGTCAACACAAATTGCGAACGGTTGGAGAGGAAGGAGGAGAACCACCGCATAACGGTGCCTCCCACTCCCAACCCCCCCAGCCGCTGCAATAGGATACTGTGGTCGACAGTATCAAAAGCCGCCGAAAGATCTAAGAGGACCAGGACAGAGGAATAACCCCTGTCACGGGCCCTCCAGAGATCATCCACCAATGCGACCAACGCCGTCTCTGTGCTGTGCCCAGGCCTGAAGCCCGATTGGCGTGGATCCAAATAGACAGCTTCATCCAGGTGCTGGGGAAACTGTTGTGCCACCACACTCTCAACAACCTTCACCATAAAACGAAGGTTGGAGACAGGACGATAATTAGATAACAAAGTTGGGTCCAGGGACGGTTTCTTGAGGAGGGGTCTCACCACCGCCTCTTTCAAGGCGGCGGGTAGATATCCCTCACTCAAGGAAGCGTTAATAATACCTTGAAACCAACCTCGTGTCACCTCCCGGGTGGCCAACACCAGCCAGGAGGGACACGGGTCCAATAAACATGTGGTCGCATTCAGTCCCCGCAGCAACCTGTCCACGTCTTCGGGGGTCACAGAATCAAACTCGTCCCAAATGACTGTTTCAAGTTCCGCCCCCGATCCCCCACCCAGAGCTGCCCATTCAGAGTCCAACCCATCCCGGATCCGAGCGATTTTATCCACCAGGAACTTTGAAAAATCCTCAGCCTGTCCCTGCAAGGGGTCCTCCCGCGCTCCCCCTTCCAAGAGGGAGCGGGTCACTCTAAACAGGGCGGCCGGGCGGTTTCCTGCGGACGCAATAAGGGTGGAAAAGTAAAGACGCTTTGCCACCCTTATCGCCACTAAATAGGTCTTGATAAAAGACCGTAAAAATGTTCGGTCGGGTCCGGAGCGAGTAGTCCTCCAAATACTCTCCAGGCGTCTTTTCCGGCGCTTCATCTCCCTCAGCTCCCCGGAAAACCAGGGGGCCGAGCGAGAGCGGTGCCAGGTCAGAGGCCGCAAGGGCACGACCCGGTCCAGGGACCCAGCCGCCACCCTTTCCCAGGTGGCGACTAGGTCCCCCACCGAGTCGTGAGTTCGAATGTCGGGATATGGCCCAAGCTCCATCAGGAACCTATCTGGATCCATCAGGCGCCTGGGGCAGTACCAATGTATTTGGTCCGCCTCCCTGCGATGGGGAGGAGCGGCCTGGAAGTCCAGCCTAAGGAGCGAATGATCTGACCATGACAAGGGTTCAACAGAAACATCCCCAACACCCAGATCATCCTGCCACTGTTCAGAGACAAAAACCAGATCCAGAATGTGACCCCCAGTATGCGTGGGTTCCTTAATTAATTGGGTCAGGCCCAAGGCTGTCATGGAAGCCAAGAACTCCTGGGCAATCCCCGAGGCCCTACCGGCCAAAGGCAGGTTGAAATCCCCCATGACCATCAGCCTGGGGGTCTCAACCGCCAGACCGGCTATGACCTCGAGGAGCTCAGGCAGGGCCGATGTCACATAGCAGGGAGCCAGGTATGTGATCAAAAGGCCCATCTGAACCCCGGAACCACACTTAACAAACAGGGACTCACATCCGGTCGTCTGAGGAACAGTGAATTCCCTAGGATCCAGATCCTCCCGAATAATTACCGCAACCCCCCCACCCCTCCCCTCGGCCCTCGGCCGATGAAAAACCCGAAACCCGGCTGGGCACATGTTGCTGTATCATCTTTTCCAACCATGTATGTATTTTTGTCCAACATCTTCTAGCTTCTACACATATCCACCACATATGATAATATGTTCCTGGTGTCTGATGACATTTCCAGCATTTAGTTGATTTATCTTTAAACATCCTTGCCAGTCTTGCTGGCGCAAAATGCCATCTGTAGAACATCTTATACAGGTTTTCTAAACCGAACATCTTTTGGGAGAAGGAAGCCCTGCCCACCTATCCCAAACAGCAGCAGTTAATTCACTTTGTACATAGGCAGCTGGAACTGGAAAGAAAAATTTAGGGTGCCAAAATTGGATCAAATCAAGTCTTTCTGTTTCTCGAAGGCCATGAGCAACATCTGGTTATGTGGGCAGGAGTGAAGACCCTTCCCACTGCTCCAGCCTCACCGGCTTCTACAATGGTGCCAAAACATTCCTGGTCATCAACTCACCATTCATCCGGTATGGGGCAGCCTTCATTTCAATCCGTAAACGTTGTTGTTTCTGGGGCATGGGGTTGACAGGTTCTCTAAAATAGACCGTCACGATCGGTCTCGCTCCACTGTAGTGTCCCACCCGAATAGTCAGCTCTTGCTTCTGCAAGAAGAAGGTTGAAGAGTCTCTCTCAAGCGATCGTTTGTTGTTGTTATATTATTATTATCATTATTAAATCTTCAGTGGGATTCACAGCCTTTGAGGCTGGTTGATAGCTCAACAGCTCGAGTCCTAACCAAGGACCTAGGAACTGTTATTGTTGTTGTTGTTATTATTATTTCTAAGGTTTTTTTTTATTCTTGTAAGCATCCAAAAGTAGCCCTCGCAGTGAGATAGGCAACCAACATATTGAACGAATAATAATAATTCTAAGCCGATGAACTTGGGGGACTGGGTGGTACTGGCTCCCTACCACACCGGCAGGCCCACTCCAGATGTGACCTAGCCTCCTCCCACCATCAAAGTATGTCCCTTTTCTTAATAAATAACGAAAGCAAATAACAATGAACTGGTAGAATAGCTTGCCTTCAGAAGTTGTGAGTGTTTCATCACTGGAGGTTTTTAGGAAGAGACTGCATAATCACTCGTTTCAAATTGTATAGGATTTCCTGCCTGAGCAGGGGGTTGGAGTACAGCAGGGGTTGCCAACCTTTTGGAGCTCAGGGACCAGCAAGCTCATAATTTTAAATTCCATGGACCAGAGACCCTGGGAAAATCCCCCAAAAAAGTCTGCAGGAAAATTCCCCATCCCATTTTCCTAACGGGTCGATCATTCTTTATTTGGGATCGCAGGACACCGTCTCCAGCTTGTTCTCAGGAGGAGAGAGGGAGAGATTTTTGGCTTCATGCAAGGGAAGCATCAGAAACAGCAGAAATCTTTCTTTCTCTCCCCCAACTTCACCAGAAATGAGTCTTTGTGAGACTTGTCGCACCGGCACATCCTCTTGGAGCAGGAGGCCTTGCAGGGTCCCAAAGACTCATTTCTGGTGGAGTTTGGGGAAGAGGAAGAAAGACTTTTTCTGTTTTCCTTGTGTGCAGCCAAAAGTAGAAGAAAGAAGCAGCCTGGTGGCAGGCCAGGCACGTGGGTGAAAGGGGAGAGTTCCCGCTCTCCGCCCTTTCCCCCCTTCCCTCACTACCTCATGTTGTTCGCAATGCAAGTGACGCAAGCTTTGTGTTCCTGAGGGCCATGTGGTCAGTGCAGCCTTGTGTTCCTGCCCAGCCTGGATTAATTGCTTTGGGGGGTGCTTTGGGGTTTCTTTGCGGACCACCAAAATTTTCTCATGGACCACCAGTGGTCCCCAGCCAACTGGTTGGTACCACTGGTCTAGAAGACCTCCAAGGTCCCTTCCAACTCTATTCTGATTGACTAAAGCAGGGCCCTTCCAAACCTAATTCATCTCCTTCTCTCAATCAAGGAACCGTTGCCAATTACGCACACATTTCATCCTTACCCAAAAGGCGCAAGATAGAGCTACTTTCAGGAAGTATGGAAATCCATAGTATTTCTTTAAAAAGAAAAAAAGAGTTATTTTCAGAAGTCTTTTCTCTTTATAGGAAACCACACACAACACTTTTTTTTTCATAAGGCTAGTGGGAGCTATTATCTTCTGCATCTCCAGTGAGTAATTTACCAAACTTTGATTTGGTCTACTGCACTGGCTAAATTCAAAGATAGGTAGGTAGGTAGGTAGGTAGGTAGGTAAGTAGAATGATAGATGATAGATAGACAGGTAGATAAGATGGAAGGAAGGAAGGAAGGAAGGAAGGAAGGAAGGAAGGAAGGAAAGAAAGAAAGAAAGAAAGAAAGAAAGAAAGAAAGAAAGAAAGAAAGAAAGAAAGAAAGAAAGAAAGAAAGAAAGAAAGAAAGAAAGAAAGAAAGAAAGAAAGAAAGAAAGAAAGAAAGAAAGAAAGAAAGAAAGAAAGAAAGAAAGAAAGAAAGAAAGAAAGAAAGAAAGAAAGAAAGAAAGAAAGAAAGAAAGGCAGGAAGGAAGGCAGGAAGGAAGGCAGGAAGGAAGGTAGATAGATAGATAGATAGATAGATAGATAGATAGATAGATAGATAGATAGATAGATAGATAGAGATAGATAGTAGATAAATAGACAGACAGAGAGAGAGAGAGATGAATCAAAGATAGGCAGATGGATGGATGGGTGATAGAGATAGATATAGTTAGTAGATAGATAGATAGATATAGATAAATAGAAAGACAATAGATAAAAAGATCAATCATAGATAGAAAGATAGGAAGATAGATAGGTAGATAGATAGAAAGAAGATGAATCAAAGATAGGCAGATGGATGGATGGGTGATAAGAGATATAGTTAGCAGATAGATAGATAATAGATAAATAGAAGATACATAATAGATAGAAAGATCAATCAAAAATATAGATAAGATAGATAGATAGATAGATAGATAGATAGATAGATAGATAGATAGATAGATAGATAGATAAGTAGGTAGGTAGGTAGGTAGGGGTAGAGATAGATAGATAGATAGATAGATAGATAGATAGATAGATAGATAGATAGATAGATAGATAGATAGATAGATAGATAGATAGATAGATAGATAGATGCATAGATAGATAGATAGATAGATAGATAGATAGATAGATAGATAGATAGATAGATAGATAGATAGATAGATAGATAGATAGATAGATAGATAGATAGATAGATAGATAGATAAGCAATATAGATAGATAGATAGATAGATAGATAGATAAGCAATATAGATAGATAGATAGATAGATAGATAGATAGATAGATAGATAAGCAATATAGATAGATAGATAGATAGATAGATAAGAAATATAGATAGATAGATAGATAAATAGATAGATAGATAGATAGATAGATAGATAGATAGATAGATAGATAGATAGATAGCATCAGACGTAAGTCAGTTTCTAACTACCTTGCTTAGCAACAGATATATGTTGTGTAAAAACAAATCCATTTGTGTGTCTTGAGTCTTCCATGCTTTACTCAGGATCCTTGCAAGGTCTAGAAACAAAATGCTCTTTCTGCTCTTTCTTTTATATACTCAGAGGTAAGAGGTACTCACTGAATCTTTATCAGTGGGATCTATTGGTGAATCTTTGAGATCCTTGAAGATCTCGAACACATTGCGAAGTTCTTTCTGGTAGATGTAGCTGCTTGTGAGTCCTTCGATATTTTTAGTTTCACTGATTGCAGCTAACCATACGCAATTACCAATCGAGAGGCAAAGCTTCAGTTGGAGGAGGAGACAAAGCAGGTTGGGCAGAAAAGATTGCCACATCATGGGCGCTTCCCTGCAAAAGATAAAATGAGATGAGATGGGGAGGGGAGGGGAGAAGGGAGAGGAGGAGAGGGCAGCAGAGGGGAGGAGGGGAGAGGAGGGGAGAAGGACAAGGGAAAGGAGGGGAGGGGAGGAGGACAAGGAAGGGGAGGGGAGAGGAGAGGAGAGGAAGAAAGGCAGAAGAAGAGAGGATATGACAAGACAAGGTTGTCATTTTTTTACTGTGGGCACACTGGCACATATTAAAAATGAAACTGCTGCCTGCTCTCAAAAGCATACACATACATAACACACGCATACCAGAGGTGAAATGTGACCAGTTCTGCCCGGTTCAGGAGAGCCGGTAGCGGCGATAAGCAGCAGAGACAGAACCGGTTCTCTCCACTGCCCGCCCTGTCTCCTATACTCACTTTTACGGTCAGAATTCGAAGCGCAGCTGTTTGCATGGCGCAGAATAACGTCGCGCGGCAGCTGCTGCAGCAACCGGCATCATGCAGGCTTGCAGGAGGAACTCTCTGCGCCTGCACAAATACCTCTGCGCCTGCGCAAAGTGCGTGTTTGGTGCACGCATGCATGCGCGCAAAGCGCGTCCATCAAGCCACGCCCACCGAACCGGTAGCAACTTTATTTGTATTCCGTCCCTGACGCATACACATGCTATATACATGCATATACATACATATATACATATACATTACACACACATATTATGTGTGTGTAAGGTATATATATATGTGATATATACACACATAAATATATATGCTGTATATACACTATATATATGCTGTATATATGAAATATATATCCCTGTCCATCTTGAATACGTGGTGGAAAGAGGAAACTTGAGAGTTCACAAGGTTGAGGTTGTGTGGAACCAACCTGCGACTGAATGTGGAAGCTCCTTCCCCAGCCCAGACAATCCTGCAGACGGATCCTGCTCAAGCATCACTTACATGCCATGAAACCTAGCAGAAAGCAAGCCAACCTGGTGCTCCAACTTTCCATTTCCATCATCCCTTTTCAAAATGTTACCATAAACAGGAAATTAAATTATCAACATTATGGCCAGCTTGCTCCCCATTTGATCACACTTTCGAGCCTGACTTAAAAGATCGAGGCTGTGGGCACCTAGGGTAGAGCCAGTTTTGGTCTACTGATTAAGGCACCAGGTTAGAAAGCGGGGGCTGCCTCCGCCATGAAAGCCGGCTGGGTTGACTTCGGGCCAGTCCCTCACTCAGCACAATCCACCTCACAGGGTTGTTGCTGTTGTTGTGGAAAAATTGCAAGAATTGGGTATGTTCATCACCTTGAGATATTTGTAAAGCTAATAAAAGTGGCCTGAGTGTATATGTGCGTGTGTATATGCAACCCCAGAGCCGGCACGATGACGTCACCAGGGTCCAGTGACGTCACCAACCGTCATCGTCCTCTCCCGCTGAAATAAGAGACCTCGCTAATTCGACGCCGTGACACGCCAAAATCACCTCCGCTTGCCACGCTTTCTGCTTTAGGGTGAGGGGGGGGGGTCCGGCCCGTCTTCTCCTGCCCCACCCCTCAACCACCGGACCGGACCGCCGATTAATCCTCCCGCCCCCTCAAAATTATCTCCCCTCAACCGGCGCGAGCGGTTCCAATCGGCAGGGCGCATGCGCCAAAATTCCTCATCCGAAGACATTCCTCCAGCCAATAGGGAGGCAAGCGCGAGCCGGCCCGCCGACCCCGCGCGCCGCGGTTGCCCAGGGAGACGCTCCCTTGACGGCCGCGGCCGTAAAGCGCGGTGTCGAGCGGGAGGCTCCCCCCCTTTTTTTTCCCCCCTTTCGCGACGGTCCCGCCGGGTGCAGATTCATGGCTTCGGCGGTGGCCATAATGGCGGCGGCCGGCGGCCCGGTGCTGAACGGGGCGGACGCGGCGGGTCTGAAGGAAGCGGCGGGCATGTACGAGCAGCTCCGGGCCGAGTGGAACCGCAAGAACCTCAGCTTGAGCAAATGCGGCGACTTACTGGGCCGCCTGAAGGTAAGGGGAGGAGGAACCGTGGGACGGGGGGACTAGAAACCGCCTTGTGAGAAACTTGGGGGGGGGGAGACTTGAAACTCCCGCCGAGGGGAGATTAGAAACGGACAAAACGCGGGTGCGGGGAACAGAACTCGCTCCCGAAGGCGAGCCCTTTTTTCCTCCTTCCCAGGTGAGTCGGGAGGGAGGCTGCATCTACAGGTAAGTCCTCGACATACGGCCGCAGGGGGAGCCCAGCCTTTGTGGCTGAGGGGAGACATTTATTTAAATGAGGTTTGCCCCGCTTTACGACCTACATTGCCACCGCTGTTAAGTGAATCCTTTAGTCACACTGCTGTTAAGTGCATCCGGCCTTCCCCCCATGGACTTTGGCTGGTCTGAGGGTCGCAAAAGGAGGATCTCATGACTTCCAGGTCATAAGTGTGAAACAGTTGCCAAGCATCTTTAATTTTGATCATGTGACAGGGGAGACGACATAAAGTGCAATGGTCGTAAAGGGTGAGAAGTGGTTGTAAGCCGCCTTTTGTGGTGCCATTCTACCTCTGGTCACTAAGCGAACTGTTGTTAAGTGGAGGACCGCCTGTATTCGGTTCAGTGGATAAAAATTGATGGGTTTTTTTTTTTTAAAAAGATTTTTTTAAATTTAAATTGGATTTCTTTGATTTAAATTGGATTTCTTTTATTTTTATCAAATTTATTTTAATAATAAAATGATTTTGGAATAAACAGCAATCTAAAGATGGTTTTCTATTTAAGATACATTAATAATTTAATTGATTCCACATGAAATGGAGCTGAATTATGTAGCATAAGGCTGGATATTCTGCTCTTTAACTAATTATGATTTAAATCGAGTTGATTTAAATCAAGCCTTTTTACTAGTGACTTCAATCGACTTGATTTTAAATCAGATCCACCCTGGACTGGATACCCATTCGGACGTATGGGAGACCTGATGTTGGGAGAAAAGCTGGCCCACAGAATCTTCCATAATGATCTTGCTTTAAAAGGGATTTGCCTGTCATTTTATGAATTTACTTATTTCCTTGTTCCATGAGCCGTTGTTGCTATTGTTTTAACCTTTTGTCTGGTGCCTTGAGGCCAGATGTGTGGCATCTAAGTTTAATAAATAAAATAAGCCCACCTTAAGCAATCTCATGCCAAGTGGCATACCATGGGAAAACAAACTAGAAACACACACACACACACACAAAATGATACAAAATCATGGAACATTAAAATATATCCCGTATATCAATCATGCTGTCCCACTTGGGCAGCCTTATAAATCTTTCAATGAATAGATACCAAAGGGCGGCTGAGCATTGTAACAGAGCAGCCAAAAAGGGGCACACACACACACACACACACACACACACACACACACACCACAACTGACTTGTAATGCTGAGGATGGAAAAAAACAGATCTTAATGGCCAGAAGAGTTAAGAGTCCATCTTGCCTTGGGGAGGATTATTCCAGAGGTCAGGGGTCACCACTGAAAAGGAAGCCATAAAAACACAAGAGTTCCAGGAAGGCTACCCCAAAGGGTGAATAGAACTTTATTATTAAACTGAATTTTCTTTTGGATCTTTGAATTAATACTGTAAAGGGATTCAGAATCCCTGGAAATGAAGCAACGTATAACAGTTTTCCCCCGAAAATATGACCTACTCTGTAAATACTTAATAGCTTGATTTTTTTACATGTGCACCCAATATAAGCCCTACCCCCAAAATAAGCTCTAATTAAGATCCTGCCCACTCCAGAGTACATAAGTAAAAATTAAGCTATGGTGGTGATGGTGGGGGCGGGGTAGAGCTTCCCATACTACTTAACTTTGGGCAGTTGTAGCCAGGCCTCGCACACCCCGACACCTGCCTTGCTGGCCCATTTCTTCTGCAGCCAGCAAGGCTGGACAGCCTTTCCTGAAGGCCTCTGTAGCTGATAAGAAAGTTCTGGATCGATCCAAAGCTCGTATTATTGGCTGCAGAGGCCTTCAGGAAACCCTTGTCTGCCTCAAAAGAAGTTCCTGAAGGCCTCTGACAGCGAAAAGGAGGCCATGGGCGACGCGTGCAAGCAAGGTTAGTCAGTGGGTGGCATCCCCCCCAAAATAAGACCTGGTGCCTTTTTTTTTTTAGTGGAAAAAATACAAGACAGGGTCTTATTTTGGGGAAAACACAGGTAGTAGTAAACAAACAAACAGGAATGACATTTCATGATGGGGAGGGAGGAGGTGAATGATTCAGCACGGTGTTTTTTCCTGTATGAATTCCTCTGTTGAGTCACATGCTCCAAACACTGCTCCCTCCAGCCTAAAGCTTCCATCTCCGGTTGCAGCCGGGTGGAGTCCTTGCTAAAAAGCAAAGTTACAGAGCCAACTTCCCCATCGTTTTATCAACAAGGGTGGGCATTCTCTCAAATTAGCGGCTCGGTCTCTGGCAGCTGTCAGTGGCTCTGCTTTCCTTCCATCCGTTTGTTCGTTTGTACAGGTAGTCCGTGACTTACACCATTTAGTGACCAACGGCACCGGAAAAAAAAGTGACTTATGGCCATTTTTCGTAGACCTTTTGTAGCATCCTCCATAATCAGGCGATCAAAATTCACGGGCTGAGCAACTGGTTCCTATTTATGACTGTCGCAGTGTCCCAAGGTCACGTGATCCCCCTTTGTGACTTTCAGTGGGCAAGCCAGACTCACTTAACATGGCTTTGTAGACTTCAACTCCCAGAATTCCTGAGCCAGCATGCATGGCTGCCTTAGGAATCCCTCACGGCTGGCTCCGGAACCCTGGGAGCTGAAGCCCACAAGTCATAAAGGGCCTGCAGTTCCTCACGCCTGCTGCAGGGACACTGACGGTGTTGCAGGGTGTAATATACACCGTGCTGAGCTTGATTGTCCTCACCGTGGCTTATTTGTCATTTCTCCTCCTTTCCTCTTGCCCTTCAGTTGGCCTTGCTTGAACTGAACTTCCTGCCCACAACCGGCACGAAATTGACGAAACAGCAACTTATTTTGGCAAGTGAGTATTATTCAAGACTGCACTTAGCTGGATGGAATACCTTCTAATTTTGGAAGTGGCCACAGAGGCAATTCTGTAGTTCCCCCTGCCCTAGAGCCTGAATTCTGAATCACCAAGCAGAGAAGCAAAACAAACTTGTCATGCCAGACCTTTTCCATCCTCCTCTCTCTGCAAGCCCCACTCCCTTCTAGCACTGATGATGTTACCTAGATAGGTAATGAAAGGTTTGCAAGGAAACAACCAAGCTCAGAGAGCACTTAGGATCTGTAGTCTTCCTCCTCCACCTCCTCTTCCCCTCCTCCTCCAAGTTAGATTTCTATTTAAAATACATTAATAATTTAGTTTATTCAGCATGAAATGGAGCTTAGTTGTGTAGCATATGAGGCTGTATATTCTGCAATATTAAGAGTCTCTGTGAGTCAACAGCGGGTCAGAAGAGGAGCCTCTGCGGGACAGAGATGACGGTTGCTCTTTAAAAATCAGGAGTTAAGTCTCATGGATTTAAATCAAGCCTTTTTACTAGGGATTAAAATCAGGATTAAAATCGGGATTAAAATCAACTTGATTTAAATCAAATCCACCCTGGTGCTTTTGGGCCTGTGCTTTTCTGCCCTCCTTGGTGGTTGTGTCATATATTTTCTTCTTCTTCATGCTCTGCATTCTTATCTTCCCTTTCAAGGAGACATTTTGGAAATCGGAGCCCAGTGGAGCATCTTGAAGAAAGACATCCCATCTTTTGAAAGATACATGGCCCAGCTCAAATGCTACTATTTTGATTACAAGTAAATATTTTCACTTTGCTGGAGTTTTGAAGGGGTGCCTTCACTCGCGCTATCCTGAAAATCATGGAACGCTCTAGAACAGGGGTCTCCAACCTTGGCAATTTGCTGGCTAAGGAACTTTGAGAGTTGAAGTCCACAAGTCTTAAAATTACCAAGATTGGAGACCTCTGACCTAGAAACTGTCAGAAAATAATCTGTAAAGGGTTCTAGAGGGAGTCTGGGGTAGGAGGTGAAGCTGCTGGATTAGGAACTAGGGTACCATACGTTCTAGCCTTGCCTTGGGATTGAAAACCAGCTGAGGGATTTTGGGCCACTCCTGTCTCTCAGCCCATCTCCTTTTAGGTTGCTTTGCTAGAGAAAAGAGCACTAAGCAGACCATTACAAGTTGTATAAAATAAAAGCAGCATAGACATCTAATATTATACAAGATTGGATGCCATTCTAGAACAGAGAAATTGATAGCTGAGGGAGAAACTCAACACTTTGTGAAATGGGGAGTAGTTAGGTTGCCAAGCAGAATGAGGTTTTTGGGGTTGTTTGTTTTTTGCTCCTTCTGATTTTTCCACGTTCCCTTTGGCAAAGTGATCCTGAGTACTTTGACAGGCCTTCGCTTCAGGTTGGAGTGGAGGGGGTGTTAGCCAACCTTCGTGTGTTCTATGGCTACAGGCACTTGGGTGAATTTAGTAAATCAGAGCACAATAGGCCTTGGCAACTTTTTAAGATGGGTGATGACTTCATCTCCCAGAATTCCCCAACCAGTGTGAAAGTAAACTTTAAGAAGGATGGACTTCAGCTCCCAGAATCCCTCAGACATCGTACTAGAGAGTTTTAAGAGGGTTAGACTTCAACTCCCAGAATCCCTCAGCCATCGTGCTAGAGAGTTTTAAGAGGGTTGGACTTCAACTCCCAGAATCCCTCAGACATCGTGCTAGAGAGTTTTAAGAGGGTTGGACTTCAACAGAATCCCTCAGACATCGTGCTAGAGAGTTTTTAAGTCCACAAGGCTTAAAAGGCCCCAGGCGCCTGATGGACCCTGATAGGTTCCTGATGGAGCTTGGGCCATTTCCCGAAGCTCATTCACACGACTCGGTTGAGGGCTTGGTCGCCACCTGGGATAGGGTGGCTGCTGGGGCCCTTGACCGAGTCGTGCCCTTGCGGCCTCTGACCCGGTGCCGATCCCATCTGGCTCCCTGGTTTTCTGAGGAGCTAAGGGAAATGAAGCGCCGGAAAAGATGCCTAGAGAGCAGTTGGAGGTCCAGCCGCTCTGGGTCTGACCGAACACTACTGCGTTCTTATATTAAGACGTATCTAGTGGCAATAAGGATGGCGAGGAGGTCTTACCTCTCCACCCTTATCGCGTCCGCGGAAAACCGCCCAGCCGCCCTGTTTAGGGTGACCCGCTCCCTCCTGGAGGTGGGAGCGCGGGAGGACCCCTTACAGGGACGGGCTGAGGAGTTTTCTAGGTTTCTGCAGGACAAAATCGCTCAGATCCGGAGCGAACTGGACTCCGACTGGCCATCTCCGGGTGGGGGGGTGGGGGTGGATATCGGTGGAGTTGGTTGGGTTGAGTTCGACCCTGTTACTCTAGAGGATGTGGACAGGATACTGGGGGGGCTTAATGCCACCACCTGTTTGTTGGACCCGTGTCCCTCCTGGCTGGTTTTGGCCACTCGGGAGGTGACACGAGGCTGGTTCCAGGGTATTATAAACGCTTCCTTGAGAGAGGGGCTGCTACCTGCTGCCTTGAAAGAGGCGGTGGTGCGGCCCCTCCTCAAGAAACCGTCCCTGGACCCAGCACTGTTATCTAATTATCGTCCCGTCTCCAACCTTCGTTTTGTTGCGAAGGTTGTTGAGAGTGTGGTGGCACGTCAGCTCCCGCAGTGCCTGGATGAAGCGAGTTATCTTGACCCCCTCCAATCGGGCTTCAGGCCCGGGCACAGCACGGAGACGGCTTTGGTCGCGTTGGTTGATGATCTCTGGAGGGCTCGGGACAGGGGTTGTTCCTCTGTCCTGGTCCTATTAGATCTCTCAGCGGCTTTTGATACTGTCGACCACAGTATCTTATTGCGGCGGTTGGAGGGGTTGGGAGTGGGGGGCACCGTGTTACGGTGGTTCACCTCCTTCCTCTCCGACCGTTCGCAATTTGTGTTGACAGGGGGGCAGAGGTCGGCCCCGAGGCCCCTACTATGTGGGGTTCCTCAGGGGTCGGTGCTCTCGCCCCTGCTGTTCAACATTTATGTGAAGCCGCTGGGTGAGATCATCCGTGGCTTCGGGGTGGAGTTCCATCAGTACGCTGATGATACTCAGCTGTACATCTCCACCCCGGGTCACCCCAACGAAGCTGTCGAAGTGATGTCCCGGTGCCTGGAGGCCGTGCGGAGTTGGATGGGTCGTAACAGGCTCCGGCTCAACCCGACTAAAACCGAGTGGCTGTGGTTTCCTGCGCCCAGATACAGCCAGCTGGTTCCTTCGCTGGCCGTGGGGGGAGAGGTTTTGACCCCCGTGGAAAGGGCGCGCAATCTGGGTGTCCTCCTGGATGTACGGCTGTCTTTGGAAGAGCATATTGCAGCTGTCGCCAGGGGGGCTTTTTATCAGATACGTCTGATTTACCAGTTGCGGCCCTTTCTGGATCTGGGCGCACTTCGCACAGTCACGTCCGCCCTCGTCACTTCCCGCCTGGATTATTGCAATGCTCTCTACATGGGGCTCCCCTTGAAGAGTCTCCGGAGGTTACAGCTGGTCCAGAATGCAGCCGCGCGAGTGATTGTGGGTGCCCCTCGGAGCTCCCACGTTACACCGCTGCTTCGCAGGCTGCACTGGCTTCCTGTGGCCTACCGGATTCGATTCAAGGTGGTACTGATGGTATTTAAAGCGCTCCATGGCTCGGGACCTGGGTACTTACGGGACCGCCTACTGCCATCGTCAACCTCCCGCCGCCCAGTACGCTCCCACAGGGTTGCCCTGCTTGGGGTACCGTCGTCTGGCCGTTGTCGGCTGACGGCCCCGAGAGTTCGGGCTTTCTCTGTGGGGGCTCCCTCCCTATGGAATGATCTTCCCCCGGAGATACGGTCTATGACGGATATCCTGACCTTCCGGCGCGCGGTGAAAACGTTATTTTTTAATCAGGCCGGCCTGGCCCAGTAACTGTGTTTTAGGTTTTTAATTAAATTTTAATTGGGGTTTTTAGTTTTTAACTTTTAAATTGAATCTGAATTAGACAGCCGGATTAAATTATTTAATTTATTTTTAATTGTATTTATTGTATATCTTGTATGTTTTAGTAGGCTGTACACCGCCCCGAGTCCCTTTTTTGGGAGAGGGGGCGGTATAGAAGTTTAAACAAATAAATAAATAAAAGTGCCCAAGGTTGAGAAATGCTGTGCTAGGTGGAGACCAACATGTTGCTCCCAACTGTTCCAGACAACCCAAGAGCCCTCAAGCAGGGGAGGATTTTTTGACGGCTGGGTGGGAGGGAGATGCACCCAGTTAGGTTGGGAGTAGGTGCGTTTGGCTAATCGTATTTTATTCTAGCCTTTGGGTCCACGGGCCCTTCGACCCTCACCATTCCCCCGTTGACCGGTTCCCCATCTCTCCTTGCTCCTACCTCAGAGACGAATTGCCCGAGTCCGCCTACAAGCACCAGCTGCTGGGGTTGAATCTCCTCTTCCTGTTATCCCAAAACCGTGTTGCCGAGTTTCACACCGAGCTGGAGCGCCTGCCGGCCAAGGACATTCAGACCAACGTCTACATCAAGCACCCTGTCTCTCTCGAGCAGGTAGCTGCTCCTTTCCTCGCCACCTTTTTAAAGGGTTTGGGTTGGTGGTGGTTTGTCACACGGTCAGCCAGATGTTCAGACTGGATTTGGCATTTTTTCTGCCCACCAATCGCACGAGTCCCCAAACTTGGAACAGAGTTGGAAGGGACCTTGTAGGTCATCTAGTCCAACCCCCTACCCAAGCGGGAGACCCTACATCATTGCTGACAAATGGCAGTCCAATCATTTCTTGATGACGCTCCCACAACTTTCGAGGGCAACTTCTGTTCCTTTGGTTGATTGTTCTCCCTGTCAGGAAATTTCTCCTTATTTGCAGGTTGAATCTCTCCTTGTTCAGTTTCCATCCATTGTTCCTTGTCTGGCCTTCAGGTGCCTTGGAGAATAGCTTGAATAGCTTCCAATATTGGAAGATGCTCTCCTGTCTCCCCTGGTCCTTCTCTTCCCTAGACTAGCCAGGCCCAGTTCCTGCAACCGTTCATCGTATGTTTGAGCCTCCAGTCTCCTCATCATCCTGGTTGCTCTTGTCTGCACTTTTTCTAGCGTCTCAACATCTTTTTTATAGTGTGGTGACCAAAACTGGATGCAGGACTCTAGGGGTGGCCATACTAAGGCTTCATAGAGTGGTATTAGTACCTCACTTGATCTTGATTGTATCCCTCTGTTAATACAATTTAGGACTGCATTGGCTTTTTTGGCTGCTGCTGCTGCACACACGGCTGGCTCCTATTTAGCTGGTTGTCCACTGAGACTTCAAGATCCCTCTCTCACAGTTCCTTCTATTGGGCCTGGTTTCATCCAGTCTATATGTGTCCTTTGGGTTTTTCTTGCCTAAATGTAGGACTTTACGTTGAATTTCATTTTGTTAGATAGGGCCTAGGGTTCAAGACTGTCAAGATCCATCTGGATCTTGAGCCTATCTTCTTGGGTGTTAACTATTCCTGCCAGCTTGGCATCATCTGCAAATTTGTGGACGGAGTTGAAGTCCACAAGTCTTAAAGTTGCCAACTTTGGGGAGCCCTGACCTATCAAATCCTCCCCAAGGACCCTGGGATAGGTAGAAGCGGAGGTTTGAATAAGTCAGATGGGTTTGAGTTTCTGTAATGTACACCTCACCGTATTTTTTGCTGGGAGAGACACTCTCCTTTGTCTTGGTTCCTCTGGCCTTGTTGCTTTTCCAAAAGAGCCCTAAACCCATGGTTTACCTCAACAGAGAAGAGCAACAAAGACGATTAGGGGCCTGGAAACTAAAACATATAAGGAACGGTTGCAGGATTTAGATTTGGCTAATCCACAGGAAAGAAAGACTAGCGGGGGAACATGAGAACAATGTTCCAATATGTGAGGGGTTGCCACAAAGGAGAGGGGGGTCAACTTATTTTCCAAAGCACCCGAAGGCAGGACCAGAAGCGATGGATGGAAACTAATCCGGGCGAGAAGCAACCTGGATCTAAGGAGAAATTTCCTGACAGTGAGGACAATTAACCAGGGGAAAGATTTGCCTCCAGAAGTTGTGAATTCTCCAACACTGGAGGCTTTTAAGAAGAGATTTGACATCCATTTGTCTGAAACGCTAGAAGGTCTCCTCTTAAGCAGGGGGTTGGACTAGAAGACCTCCAAGGTCCCTTCCAACTCTATTATTCTGTATTCAATATGCCTGGGTACCACAATAATCATTTGATTATTTTGTTCCTGCCACAGGGGTATGCGTGTGTATTTATGGGTTTTTATTACATAGTGGATTTTTTTTTTAACAGTTGTAAGTTGCACGGAGTCACCCCTGTGTGAGTTGGGCGGCTCTATAAATTGGTTTAAGCAATAAAATAATCACACACACAAAAAATCTCCTAAGTGGGTAGATGAAAAACCCAGCCCTGTATATATTCGGGACGTGCCCCTCTCCGCCAGAATGGGACAACTCGGTGGGGCCAACTCACCACCGGACAATTCCCTGTGGCCGACTCGCCTCAGGACAACTTGCTGTGGGGACAGTTCCACCCATTGCAGTATTTAAAATAATTTTTTTAAAAAATGATTCCAATGGTTGTCGTTGGCATTTACTTTTCGCAGCCTTTCTTGAATGAGTATCTTCCACCATTTCTTCAATATTCGTGTAACTTTTGTCCCGCGGCGAGTTGGCTACACCTAGTTGTCCTAGACCCCTCCCCTCTTCTCCGCACCCCGTATCATCGCTCCACTTGTGGGACAGATCTCCAGGATGCTTTTTTGTTGTGGTGGTGGTGGTGATGATTGTGTAACCTGTTCTTCTCTCCAGTACCTGATGGAAGGTAGTTACAACAAAGTTTTCCTGGCCAAAGGCAACATCCCAGCCGAGAGTTACGCATTTTTCATTGACATCCTGCTGGACACTGTCAGGTGTGTTTTGCTCCTTTCAGCTTGGGGACACACAGGTGTGTGTGTGAGAGAGAGAGGGAGGGAGGGAGGGATTCAAGGCTGTATCATGCTTTCTCCAAAATAAGAGGGGGCTCTCTTACTACAGATAGTTCTTGAGTTTGGACATTCTCAGTCTGTGATGACCCAAAGGGGCGTGGCACAAAGGCAACCCAGTCAGATAATCAATAAGAGGTCCTTTATTAGCTCCAACTTTGCCCCCAATGTCTTGGTTACCTTCTGGGCTGGAGAAAAACTCTCCCAGCCTTTGGCTGCAGAGAATTAAGTCCAAAACGTGGTCAACAAAAAACTGTAACTAAAGTCCAATCAAGGCAAAATGAGGTCATTAGTCCGACAGGGCAGGAGAAAGAAATTCCAGACATGAAGGAACGGCACTAATTCAACCTGGTTGGGAGGATGCCAGGAACACAGATAACCGGTCAACAGCAGATAAACTTACTTTTTGTTCCCAGCAGATGCCGCACTCACCTTGCATCTCTTTGAAACTCCCTTCCCAGCTGTGGCTAATGAAGGGAATCAGGGCCCTTTCCTCCCCCCGTAAGCCATGCAACCCAAGTTGCTCCCTTCTCCGTTCCTCCCTGCGTGCCCTAGGATGGAGAAGGGGTGGGCCTGGGTCTGAACTCCCTCTCCCTTGTTCTACCTCTTCCCTGCTCTGCCCAGCCGGACTTTGCCCTTCCCCAGTTTCCTCCACAGCCAACGGAGCCACACTCCACCTCCCTGTCAGCTATTCGGTCTTCCTCCTCGATTCAGACTCCAACAGGGGCAGGACAGAGTCATCCAGGTCACAGTTGTCCCAAAGGTGCTTTTTTTTTTTTTTTTCAAGAGGCAACTGGACTTTCTGGAGTTTTTTTGGAAGACATTTCGCTTCTCATCCGAAAAGGCTCTGACTGGATGGTGGGGAAGGGAAGGATTGATATTCCTTGCAGAAAGCTGGTCATTTGCATCCTTTTTAGAAGGTCATTGAGGCCACTTGGACGTCTTATCCGTGTCCTCAGGGTCACCTGAGTGGTGCAAACGGGTATGGAGCCTTCCTGGGACAGTTGAAAGGACCGTGTTGTAGACCGGAGATGGAGGATGTCGTGTCCTCTGCTCAAAATTGAACAGCCCTCTCTCTAGCAGGGGGGAGGGATACGACATCCTCGGCCTCCAGTCTACAACAGGGTTGCCTGTTCTGGGCTTCGTCCCGAGGTCTTCTTTCCTTAATCTGGGTTCTTCTCCCCTCCCCTCCCCAGGGATGAAATCGCCAGCTGCATCGAGAAGGCCTATGAGAAGATCCTCCTCAATGAGGCCACCCGCATGCTCTTCTTCACCCCCAAAAAGATGTCCGACTACGCCAAGAAGGTGAGAGCGGACAGCGGGTTGGACACCGGCTTTGTTGACCCCAGCCCAGCTGTTCCCACGTTCCTCTCGAGCTGTCAACGGGGCTGCACGGATTCTTGAGCTGCTTTGGCTTCCTCTATGGGGAACCTCCTACCTTTCCTTCCTTCCTTCCTTCCTTCCTTCCCATCCTTCCTTTCCATCTGTCTTTTACCCTCCCTCCTTCCTTCCTACCAAGTGCCAATCCTTTTCTCTCTGGCCTTCCTGCCTGCCTACTAACCCCTTTCTTCCTTCCTTTTTTCCTTCTCTCCCTATCCCTTCCTCCCTCCTTCCTTCCTGCAAACTCTTTTCTCTTTCCTGCCTGCCCTTCTACCAACCATTTCTTCCCTCCCTCCCTCCTGCCAAATGCCAACCCTTTCCTTCCTTCCTTCCTTCCTTCCTTCCTTCCTTCCTTCCTTCCTTCCTTCCTTCCTCTTTCTCCTACTCTAGCTATCTTTTCTTCCCTCCCTCATTCCTGCCAAATGCCAACCCTTTCCTTCCTCCCTCCCTCCTTCCTGCCAAATGCCAACCCTTTCCTTCCTTCCTTCCTTTCCTTCCTTCTTCTCTACCTATCTTTTCTTCCCTCCCTCCTTCCTGCCAAATGCCAACCCTTTCCTTCCTCCCTCCCTCCTTCCTTCCACATGCCCTCTTCCTTCCTTCCTTCCTTCCTTTCCTTCCTTCCCTTTCCTTTCCTTCTCTATCTTTTCTTTCCTCCCTCTCCTTCCTGCTAAATGCCAACCCTTTCCTTCCTTCCTTCCTTCCTTCCTTCTTTCCTTCCTTTCCTTTCCTTCTCTACCTATCTTTTCTTCCCTCCCTCCCTCCTTCCTGCCAAATGCCAACCCTTTCCTTCCTTCCTTTCCTTCCTTCCTTCCTTCCTTCCTTCCTTCCTTCCTTCCTTCCTTCCCTTCTCTCCCTATCTTTTCTTCCCTCCCGAACGGGCGATGAATTTTCCCCAAGACCTTAATTGCAGTTGCCGCATTGTTGGGCTCATCCACACAACCCTCCAACTCACGCCGCTTCCCCCCCCCCCCCCCTCTTTCAGCGAGGCTGGCTCCTGGGCGCCAACAACCACTACTGTTTCACGGGGCAGCAGCAGAAGCTGGAAGACGCCACCATCCCCTCCACAGAGCTGGCCAAGCAAGTCATCGAGTACGCTCGGCAGTTGGAGATGATCGTCTGAATGCGCCCTCGCTGCAGGCTGGGACTGTGGGCCGTGGCTTGCCCTCCATGATTTTTGGGGTCTTCTCTTGTGTGACTGCGTGCGCCAGTTCCGCTCGATCTGGCCGCCTTTTTGTCTTAAAACGGGGAATGTGGGAGCTATGGGTCAACGGGGCAGTGAGGTCAGTCTCTCTGTTTTGAGTAAAGCCGATAAACCGGGCTGGTCCACGTGTCATTCGGAGTCCCTTCTTGTTCCTTGACCCCAAGGTGGAAAGAGGTCCTCTGAGCATGGAAAGAGAAGCTGATTGGCCTGGGGCAAAGGGAGGGCAGCACCTCCTTTTCACCCTCTCAAGTTGTCAAGGCCAATTTATCCTTTGGTCATGAATATCTATCTTACCAGAAATGGAATTTCCCTGCTGTCTGATCAGGACCGAATTAAAATAGTTCTCCCGAGAACCGTAATTAATTTTTTTTTTAAAAAAAAATTAGATCACACTCACTGGGGTTTTTTTTTTGTTTTTTTCTACAAGCATGATTATCTTAAAAGCCAATTCACCCTTTTATGCTGTGCCCTGGTTTGCTTCTCTATAGCTTGTGAAATAAGCCGCTACCGGGCTTGGATTCTACATCAGAGGTCTCCAAACTCGGCAACTTTAAGACGGGTGGACTTCGACTCCCAGAATTCTCCAGCCAGCATTGCTGGCTGGAGAATTCTGGGAGTCGAAGTCCACCCGTCTTAAAGTTGCCAAGTTTGGGGGGGTCGCTGGTCTACATCATCAATTTGGCCATTTAAAAACTTGTGGATTTCAACTCCCACAATTCCCTAGCCGGCATGGCTAGCCGAGGAATTCTGGGAGTCGGAAGTCCACAAGTCTTAAAAAGTGGTCAAGGTTGGAAACTCGTGGTCTAGATCAAAATAAACCCACATCAGACAAGCCATCTTCCAGCTTTTAATGGGATGCATGAGCCCACCATAGCTGTTCCCCCCCCCCCAAAAAAAAACCCAAAAACATGGCTACAGTTGGGGGGCCGGCAACACACCTGATCATCACCTGAGACTAAAAGGAACTGCAGCCCAGCCTTCTCCAACCTGGCCTGTCAAACTGCCTTGAATTCAAATCTTAAAAACTCTTCGGATCACCTGATTTTTGGCACCCGACTACATTTGGGAACCGTAGTCCTAAGGTTGCCAAGAGCAGTACGGATGTGTGTCTCCTATCTGCCCCTTGGTATCCCTAGTTCAATGTTTGTCAACCTTGGCAACTGGTCCGACTGGGGAATTCTGGGAGTCAAAAGTCCAGACATAGTGCAGAGGTCTCCAAACTTGGCAACTTTAAGATTTGTGGACTTCAACTCCTGGAAGTTGAAGTCCACAAGTCTTAAAAGTTGGCAAGTTTGAGGACCCCTGTTATAGTGGGTGAGGAACGTTTCATGCTCGCTGGGGAATTCTGGGAGTCGAAGTCTGGCAGGGGAATTCTGGGAGTTGGAAGTCCAGGCATAGTGGGTGAGGAATGTTTCATGCTTGCTGGGGAATTCTGGGAGACGCAGTCCACAAGTCTTAAAAAAAGTGGCCAAGGTTGGAGACCCCTGCAAATGCACAAGCAAACGCCCCCTGGTGTTGTACAAGTTTTATTGAGCAGGAAGCTTGGAGCAAATGGTTCAGTCCTCGTTGGCCACGTGTTGCTGTTTGTAAGAATCCAGGCAGAACTTGGTGCCGGCTACCAAGGAGACGGCCAGCATGGCAGTCGCGACCCAGGGAGGTTCCGTCAGGTGGTTAGCAGACGGATTGAGCCTGGGATGGGAAGAGTGAACATTGGGAGGGTGAAGAACGATCTGGTTCGCGGCAGCTCGGTCCTCTTAGCAGCGCAACCTCCAACAGAGGAGGCTCTTACCCTGCCAACCAGTGGTGGGAGTCACATTTTTTAACTACCGGTTCTGTAGGCGTGGCAGGGGAAGGATACTGCAAAATCCCCCTTCCCTCCCCACCCCACTAACCTGCTTTCCAGCTCCGTTCTCCTGTGCAGGGCAACCAAAGGAGACCCAGCCAATCATCTGGGACTCAGGAGGTGGAGCATAGATGGGGTTGGCGGGGCCAGGCAGAGGTGGGATTGGCCGGTTCTTCGAACTACTCATAATTTCCGCTATCGGTTCTTGAGAACCGGTCAGAACCGGCTGAATATCACCTCCGCTACCAAGGTATTGGCAAACGGGTCTGAACATCCAGAGGCATAGACCAGAGGTCTGCACCCTTAAACACTCCCAAGAGCCATTTGGACCTGTTTCCCACAGAAAAGAAAACCCCGGGAGCCAATAATTTAACAAGCAGTGTGACTGGGTGGGCGTGGCCAACTCTGCGTCACTCCCTCCCAGCCAGTCACCTCTTGTTCTGGAATATGGAGCGGGTCTCCATCCCCCGTCATCACCCATCTCAGGTCCGGCGAGGAGTGACCGGGAGGGGAGGGGCCAGCCAGTGGTGGAATCAGCCTACAGGGAGCCACAGCAGAGGGCCAAAAGAGCCGCATGTGGCTCCAGAGCTACAAGTTGCCAACCCCGGCATAGATCTTGATTCAGGGTGCTCTCCACTTACAACCATTTGTTTTAGTGACAGTTCAAAGTCAACCATGGGACTTTCAAATCCACCCGTCGTATGTACAACCATCGCAGCACCCTCCCATATCACGTGATCAAAATTAGGGCGCTTGGCAGCTACCATCTATTTACAAACGGTTGCAAGGTCTCGAGGTCATGACCTTCCCATCCACTTTTTTCCAGTGCCGGCGTAACTTTGAACGGTCGCTGAACTAACTGTTGTAAGTCGAGGACTGCCTGCCTAGAGACGTTTCCCATTTCCCAATCTGGCCCCCCCCAGTTCCTGCTCACCAAGCCAGAACGTTCTTGGGTAGCTTCCTCTGTTCCTGATGTCTGCAGTAGCATCTCCTAGGGCACGAATTGGTCACCTGGAAAGCTGGCCAATGGTGGGCACGAGATCGGTCGGCCTCCGGATCTCGGTCGGCGCTGGGCTGGGTGTAGGAGGCATCTTGCTCAAGGCTGGCGGGCTTGTCGAGAGGAAGAGAGCGGTCCTGGGAGGTGTAATGAGCTACAGGTGAGCTGGTTTCTACCCTGTCCCAAGCGGCCAACAAGCGATACGTTCAGTAGAGCTTCAGGTCTGCTGCCTTATTTTAAGAAAGTATTCAAACAATTCACTTCTTTTTTTTAATGAACAGAACTGGGTTCCACCTGCTGCACAATCGTCATGCTTTGTTTAACCCTGATGAACCGCTAAGAAGCATCATGCAGACTGATAAACCATGATGTGGCCTACTATTATTTAAAAACTGCCCAGGTTTCAAAGAGAGAGAGAGAGAGGCCCGTTAATGTACTCTAGACACAACCTTCTGAATGTTTTTACTTTTTAAATTTCTCATTGCTATTGTTTTTGAATTGGGTAAGCTGCCCAGGATCGGTTAGGTGAGATGGGCGGGGGGATATTAACTAAATAAATCTTGCTTTTAAGCGTGCAAAAGACGATGTTGAATGTTTGGGAACCAGAGGCGGTATTCAGACGGTTCGCACCGATTCTAGCGTACCGGTAGCAGAAATTTTGACTAGTTCGGAGAACCAGCAAAATACCACCACTGACTGCCCCCACCTACCCTCACCATTAGCTCTCCTATATCAGTGGTGGGATTCAGAACATTTTACTATGCTGTGGGCGTGGCTTGGTGGGCATGGCAGGGGAAGGATACTACAAAATCTCCAGTCAGAGGTGGTCTTTGCCGGGTCTCTGAACTACTCAACATTTCCGCTACCGGTTCTCTAGAACTGGTCAGAACCTGCTGAAGACCATCTCTGATTCCCTTGTTTTTTAGCTCAGCTGAGTCGCGTGGCAGAACGGATTGCCCTGCCTCAGCTGAGCTAAAAAAATACTCACCAGCGTTCGGACACAGGTCAGTGTTTGAGCCCTGCACGCACATAGCACCACTCATAGAACTGATAGGAAAAAATTTGGAAACCCCCATTGTTGAGAACCAACCCTTCTGGGGGGTTAGCAGAAACGTATCCTTGGAGGGCTACCCTGGTTGCTGCGGAGGAATCTGTGCTGGCCTGTCCTTCACCCGGGGAGGATCAAGGAAATCCCAAATATTTTCAGACTAGAAAAGGGACGGTCATTTTGATAGGAGAGGTAGACAGGGGGATTGGATGGGAGAGAAAAGCCAAGCTTCAATCAACCGGACTCACCAAAGGCTCCCCGAAGTAAAACGGTCTTGCGACCTTTTCGAACGGCGGAAAAGGAGGGACGCCGTCTAACCGCAGCTGGGAGTTCATTCCGAAGGTGCGGGGCCATTGTTTTGCTCCTTTCCCCTTCAGCAGCTTCCCTTTCTGCTGCCCTGAAGGTTTGAGTTTCTCCTTCGATTTGGGAACCGCCAGGTTTTGTTTGCGAACTTTGGGCCTGGTTTGGGTTGCAGCTGGCACCTTCGGGTCCGCCGTGGGCTCCAACAAAGCGCACGCCGGGGCCCAGAGATAGATGGAAGAAACCTCCAGGGTCTCCTGGGAGGAAAGTTGACTTGGAGTTACGAACTGCACTGGGGATGGGTCGTCCACCAGGGGCGTGATGGCATGCTGGGCAGCGCTCGACGAGAGGCCCTTAACCGGGGACCTTTCCTGGGGCCCCTCTTCCAGATCTTGGGACTTCCTGCAAGATCTCTGGGGACTCCCATTGACTTCCGGCCCCATGGCTTGCTCCAACAAGAGAGTCGTCCCTGGTTGGGAGACACCGCCGACTTCTGCCCCTTTGTCCCCAGGGCTGGGCAGGTCAATGCAGTTGGCCGCAGCTTCTTCTCCGCCCCCTGGCGCCTCGTCTAATAACATCTCGCTCTCATCGTGCACTAACCAATCGCATTTGGTGTCACTGCTCAGAAAGGCTACCACTTGGGACACGGCAGTGCCGAATTTGGGCAGCTTTCTACCCTGGCTTTTACGGCGCTGTGGGTATGGAGTTGGGGGCCGGGGCCTCTGCCATTCGGCCCGCTTGGGGTTGCTGGTGGACAGTTCCTCAAAGAAGGTGACTACCTGTTGGGTGGGAGTGGCCAGGCCCGATTCTTTGGGGGTCACTTTTTTTATATGCTCCAAGAACAGCTGGCGGAGGGGCGAGAACTCGTCCGTATTGTTCCTTTCCGGCCCTTTGAAGTACGGCAGCTTCTTGCCCGCCGGGCTGAGGTGCTGCAAAGCTTTCGGCAGGACGGGCGCAGGGCTGGCCGGCGGCTTCTTCTGCGGGCACTGCTTCAAGACATCGGCGTAAGAGATGCCGGAGGAAATGACGCTGGGCTTCTGTTTGATGATGCTGGGCGGCCACTGTCCCGGTTGGATGGTCACTCTGTAGAAGAGGTTCACCCCTTTATCCAAAAATTCCTGGTATATGGATTCGTAATTGACTGCCTCCGGTCCTGCAGCTTCCATGTTCACCTCCGCCTTGGTGTGGCTTCCCGGGGGGGCCTGAAACTTCTCCGTGGGGCTGTTGGAGGGGTTTTCCCAATCCATGGACAGTTGGGCAGCACCAGCTGGCCCTCGGAAATCCCCATCACTCCCAGGGGCTCTGTCCGGCTGTCTGCTCTGATCCTTCTCCTTCTGGCCAGTCCCCCATGACAGCGGGACCTTCTTCGCGCCTGAGGGAGCGACGGAGCCAGGAGGTGCCGGCCTGAAGATATTCTTCTCGTTGAGGGATCTGCAGACTGGACCTCCCAGATTGTCCTCACCTGCCTTCAGCAACTCCGGGCCGTGTGTCACTCCCCCTACCGGTTTCTTGGCTGAAGCCGGAGGTTCTGACAGCTGCTCCTCATTTTCAGCACCTTCCTTCCTGCTCGTTTTAATGTGCTGAGTCCAACACGCCTGAGTTTCTACCATAGGTGGCTCTCCTCCTTGGCTTGTTTCAATTACTTTTGCGGGCTGAAGTAGCATTCCTCCCGTGCTCTTGGCAAAGTGGACGTTCTCTGCCTTGGCCTTCCCTCTGGTCGGAGCCTTCTTGGCGCTCAAATCTTGGGGTGCGGGGTGCGGGGCTGCTGGCGGGGAGGGCCTGAGCGCCATCTTCAGGCCTTTGGGGTCCTCGGGAAGCCCCTGTCCGCTGGGAAGGTCAGCCCTGCTGAGACAAGACAAGCCCCATTTCTCTGTCCCAAGGTCCTTGTCGCAAAGGCTGGCCTCCTTCATCCCTCCACTGACCGAGTTCTGAGTCCACATGGAGGAGAGCTTCAGCTTGGATTTTTTGGAATGGTTCTTCCCCATCTCTGCCGTTCCGGTCTGTCGGTCCCCTCCCCCTGGTTCGCCGCTCAGCGTCTGGCTGACCCCTTTGTGTTCAGGGACCGGAGGACCAGGGGGCCGGCTGGCCAAATCATGTTTGCTTCGGTTTAACTCCCGTTCTGACTTGGTCGTATCCGGGTGTGTTTTCTCCACCCTGTCTTTGACTGATTCTGATTCCTGGGTGGCTTCGGATTGAACATTGCCCATTATATTCAGTCATCCTGCAGAGAAGAAGGAGGGAGTGAGACGCCAGGAGAAAGGGTTCAAAAAGCAGTCAGTGTTCTGACCCAGGCTCCCTAAACCGTAATTATTTTAAAAACAAGACTGATTTTATTGCAACGCTAGGAACGGTTTTCATTCCCAGCCAGAATTAATCTCAAACAGTCCCCTGAGATAAGCACTCCCCTTTCAGTTCTGTGAAGTGCTGCCAGTAACAGAAGTATCAAGTGAACTAGAAAAAAAAGCCAACCAAAGTACAAGAGCTTCAAGAATGACTCTGAACCAACTGAACTACTTTGCTTCCTGCAAAGGTATCGTCATCTTGGCCTGACCTGTGGGAAGGGCAATCACCTCCCAGCCTTACTCCTGAGCTGCCCCTTCTGCTTCAGCTGCTCTCACCTTCTAGCAGCTCTTTGCACACACACTGGGAATAGGCTCCCCTTGCTCCTCGGCCTTGCTGCTGCCAGACTCCAGAGGTTCTGGAGGCAGCAGCCCGCTCCCAGATGGTCCTGGCCCCATCTCTGCATTGGATGCAGGACGCTCGTCCGAGTCCTCTCCGGACTCCCTGACTGGCCCCCTTTTTTCCCCACTGTCCGATTCTGCTGTCATCTGCCCTGGCTGCCGGCGAGCCACAACAATCGGGGAGGTTGGGGCTAACAGGGCCCAAGATAGAACTTGGGATGGAGGGGAATGAGTGGAATCCTACCGGCATAACAACCGGTTCGGCGAGCATGCGCTCAGCTGTGCCACGCAAAGCAACTAAGATAAGAATAAAGGACAGCCTAGAGCCCAGGCGGGCAGGCGGGTGGGTCCAACTGATGAAAAGAAGATCTTCAGAGAGAACCCGTTTGGTGTCAGCTGCTCTTCGGCGCTACCGGTTCTATAGAGCCGGGCTGAACCTGTAGAATCCCACCCATGGAGGGGAAGAAGGGGTTGGAATTCCAGGAGTCCAGCTAGGTGCCAAATACAGCAGCAAAACAAGGATTCAGTTCACGTGAATACACTGTTCTCCAACCTTGGCAGTTTGAAGATTGGTGTGGACTTCAACTCCCAGAATTCCCCTAGCCAGCTAGGTTTGCAAGCTTGCAGTGTTTCTCAACCTTGGTGACTTGAAGATTGGTGTGGACTTCAAACACCCAGAATTCCCCAGCCACTACTTGGCTGGCTGGAGAATTCTGGGAGTTGAAGTCCACCCATCCCATCTTCAAGCTGCCAAGTTGGGAAAACACTGCTTGAATGCAGATAGCCTTCGACTTACAACAGTTCGTGTAGTGACCAAAGATACAATGCCAACATTGAAAAACGTAGCATGCACAACCTTTTTTTTTCCACACTTACAACCGTGGCAGCATCTCCCACGCTCAATGTGATCAAAATGCAGATGCTTGGCAACTGGCTCATAATTATGATGGTGGCATTGTCCTGAGTTCAACACAATCCCCTTTTGCGACCTGGCTAGGAAATTTCCTGACAGTGAGAACGATCAAACAGTGGTACAGCTTCGCCACCAGAAGTTGTGGGTGCTTCATCACTGGAGGTTTTCAAGATGGACAGCCATTTGTCTGAAATGGTATAGGGCAGAAGTCCCCAAAGTTGGCAAGTTTAAGACTTGTGGACTTCATCTCCCAGAATTCCTGAGCTAACCTGACTGGAGGAGGAATTCTGGGAGTTGAAGTTCACAAGTCTTACAGTTGCCAAGTTTGGGGATCCCTGAGATAGTTAGAGAAAGAGAGAGAGGATGGATGGATGGATGGATGGATGGATGGATGGGATAGGATAGGATAGGATAGGATAGGATAGGATAGATAGGATAGATGGTCTTCAAACTTGGCAAGTTTAAGACTTGTGGACTTCAACTCCCAGAATTCCTGAGCTAACATGACTGGAGGAGGAATTCTGGGAGTTGAAGTCCACAAGTCTTTCAGTTGCCAAGTTTGGAGACCCCTGGAATAGATAAAGAGAGAGAGAATAGAGAGAGAGAGAGAAAAAGAGAGAATAGAGAGAGAGATAGGATGGATAGATAGATATATATATATATGAGAGAGAAAGAGAGGATAGGATAGATGGTCTTCAAACTTGGCAAGTTTAAGACTTGAGAACTTCAACGCCCAAAATTCCTGAGCTAACATGACTGGAAGAGGAATTCTGGGAGTTGAAGTCCACAAGTCTTAAAAGTGGCTAATTTTGGAGACCTCTGGTATAGAGTCTCCTGCTTGGGCAAGGGGCTGGACTAGAAGACCTCCAAAGTCCCTTCCAACTCTGATATTCTGTTTCTAGTTTGCCCAAGACTTGGCAAGTTTAAGACTTGTGAACTTCAACTCCCAGAATTCCTGAGCTAACATGACGGGAGGAGGAATTCTGGGAGTTGAAGTCCACCAGTCTTTAAAGCTGTCAAGTTTGGAGACCCAGGCCCAAAGATGAACAATAAGGAAGTGAGGTATACAGAGCAGCTCCTATCCCGGGTTTCAATTCCGCAGGAAAATCACAGGGCTTGGGAATGTGAATAGGAGCTGGCCCAATCCCTTGATCCGGTTCCTTGCTTTGGGCTTCTGGTGGAACTAACCATGGATTGTTTGGGGGGGGGGTAGGAAAGTCCTGTGCCAAGAGTGCTTAGGCAAATGGGAAGAGGGGAGATATACTAGGTTCCCCCCCCTCCCCATGTTTCCTACTTTATCCTCCTCTGATCCAATGTCCCCATATCTCAGGGGCTGCCCAAAAGAACAATTAACCAGTGAAACTGCTTGCCACCAGAAGTTGTGAATGCTCCATCCCTGAAGGTTTTGAAAGCCTCCTTGAAGGTCTTAAGGTTTTAAGATCTCCTGCTTGAGCAGGGGGTTGGTCTAGAAGACCTCTGGGGTCCCTTCCCACTCTTGTTATTCCGACCCCATTCAGAGAGGAAGGACCCCTTTTCTCAACGGTTGGTTAGACTCCTGCCAGCAGGAGTCACAAAAGCCAGGCCCGGAGAAGATGTTACCCCTCCCCACGGACAAACCCACCCCCCCTCTTTGGGGGGGGGAGGAAAGGGGGGCACATTTCTGTCTTGATCCCACCCGCTGGAGGGCTGACCCTCTCCTCCCCCACCCGCCCCTTTCCCCACACTGGCCCCCGCCTCGCACACACACGTATACAGACATACGTACAAACACACACACGGGGTGGGGGGTTAGCCCCCCCTCCTCCCAAATCCCGCCCCTCCCCCCTCACCGTCTGGCTTTGCGGCTGCTCCCGGACGGAGCTGGGGAAATGGAACGGGTGGGCGGGGCCGCAACGGATATAACGGGCGCCCCGCCCCCTGCCTCCCCCTCCCCTCCCTCCTCGCGGCGTTCGCGGCGGCCGGGCTCCCTTGCGCCGCTCGGCCAGGGGAGAGCGCCCTGCCCGCTCTTTGCAAGCGCTGGGTCGTGTGTGCGTGTGGGCTGGGTGGTTACGCAGCGCCCGCAGCCGCGCTTTAGGGAAGCGCCCGCGCGTGTGTGTGTGTAAGTCAAGAGCGGCTGGTCGAAGCACCTGGAGCATCGCGGGGCTGTAGCGGAGAAGAAGAGGAGGAGGAAGAGGAGGAAGAGGAGGAGGAGGGAGAAGAGGAGGAGGAAGAAGAGGGGGAAGAGGAGGAGAAGGAGGAGGAGGGAGAAGAAGAGGAGGAGGAAGAAGAGGAGAAGGAAGAAGAGGAGAAGGAGGAAGAGGAAGAGGAAGAGGGAAAGAGGAGGTGGAGGAGGGGGTGGAGAAGAGGAGGAGGAGGAGGAGAAGGAAGAAGAGGGGGAAGAGGAGGAGGAGGAGAGGGGGAGGAGGAGGGAGAAGAAGAAGAGGAGGAGGCGGAGGCGGAGCGGGCATCCTTGCTTAACTCCATGCTGCGGCATCGCGCCCCGGGAAAGGCTTAAAGCCGGCGGGGCAGGGGCGGGCGCCGTTTGGTCGGGGCCGCCGCTTTGGGGAGCGAATTCCACAGGTGAGACGAGCTCGGTGCCGCGTCTTTTCGGGTCGCCGGTCCAGCCAGGGCGGACTCTGGGCAGGAGGCTGGGCCGCGCGTGATCCGTGCCCCACAAGGGATGGAGAAGGGCGCGAGGTCTCTGCCGGGTTACCTTGGACCGCTTAGGATGGCCCCGCGTGGGTTTGCAGCAAGGGGGGGGGGGGAGGGAAGGATCTCACCTTGGCCCATCTACTTGCATGACTTTCCAGGACGGGGGTCCGGTCTGTATCTGGGGGTGTTCCAATCTCCTTGCCTTTTCATTCCAATAAGGGGGTCCGGTGTGTATCGAAGTGTGGAAGGGTCCCCCATCTTCATGCATGGCTTTCCAGCACGAGGATCCAGTCTATTTGGGGGGGGGTGTTCCTATCTTGGACTCCCCTCCAGCAGGAGAGGCCGGTGGGTCCCAACAGCCACGGAGAAGCCCCTCTTCCTGTGGTTGGGGGTCCTCTCCCCCATTGGCCATAGCTTGTTGTCTGCCCTTTGGCCTTCCTCTGCTAGCTTGGGGCGGGCAGCTCGGCTCCAAAGCCTCTCCCTCAAGAAAGGCTTGGCCAGGGTGGGGTGAGGGTGAGGGGTTGAGGGGGCACTCACTCCTTCCTGGGCTCAGCCAATTTCGGATAAGCCCCTTCTCCAGACTTTTCCCCTGGCTGTGCTTGGTGGGCGAAGGGCATTGAGATGGCATCTTGGCCGCACAAAAAAAAATGAGTAAGGGGGAGGAGGCAGCTTGGAGGGTTCTTCCCGGCATACCTGGGACTCTTGTGATTTGTCATTGGCTGAGAGAGCTGTACATCTGCAGAGGGTGGGTTTTTCTCTCTCTCTTTTTCTCCCCCCCACCGCCCCAGCACGATGGGTGAGAGCAAGAGAAGGAGCAGGCAGGGGTGGATTCTACCAGTTCGCACCCATTCGCTAGAACCGGTTGTTAACATTCTAAGCAGTTCGGAGAACCGGTTGTTAAAAGAAATTCCTGGCCTAATCCTGTAAGGAAGGCAGGAAGGAAACATTCTGGGGTTGCTTACAGAAACTGCCTCTCCATTAACCCTTATTACATTCTTGGCAGGACTAGACTTCCTGTCTCAGGAATTTCTCTGGAGTTTTTTTCCCCTCCTTTGCTGCTACTTTGCTTGTGTGGAGGGACCATTCAAAGTTACAATGGCACTGAAAAAAGTGACTTATGACCGTTTTTCACACTTACGACTGTTGCAGCATCTCCACAGTCACGAGAGGCCAGGCGAGGAGATGCGGGCCTCGATGTGAATGATGTTGAGTTGGCGACACCCAGCCAATAACATGACCACCAAGCCACGCCCACCACCTAAGCCACACCCACAGAACCAGTTGTTAAAAAATTTGAATCCCACCCCTGGGAGCAGGTCAAGGGAAGACTGAGTGCCCAGGGCAAAGGAGAGGGATGGACACCAGAGATGCCCAGCCTCTCAGCCCCAGAAGCTCCGTGGAAGGTGCTGAGATGGTCCTTCTCAGCCCTGGCCTACTCCGCAAGGTTGTGATGTGTTTAGTAGTTGGGCTCCTCTATACGCAGGACTCTCCAACCTTGGCAACTTTTTAAGACGTGTGGACTACAACTCCCAGAATTCCTCAGCTAGTCATGCTGGGCTGGGCAATTGTGGGAGTTGAAGTCCGCAAGTCTTCAAGTTGCCAAGTTTGGAGACTCCTGTCCTCTAAGAAAGAAGCTGCTAAGTTTAATTGTTTTTTAAAAAATCGTAATTAAAAAAAATATCCCGTTATCTCTTTCTTTTGGTTTACGACGTTTTGTGGCTAGGCCCTAACTTTGCTCTGGCATAATGTGGCAAAGGGATTCTCGGTCCATAAATACAGGTAGTCCTTGACTTATGGCTGCAGTTGAGTTCAAAATTTATGTGGTTAGGCGAGACGGTTGTTAAGTGAGCCTTGGCCATGTTTTGCAAGCTTTCTTCCTACTGTGGTTCATGTTGCTCATTCTACTTATTTCCAGGTTGAATTTCTCCTTGATCAGCTTCCATTCATTATTCTGTGTTTGGCCTTTGGGTGCTTTGGAAAGTAGCTTGACCCCTTCCTCCTCTCTGGGGCAGCCCCTCCAATATTTGAACCCTGGTCTCCTGTCTCCCCTGGTCCTTCTCTTCCCTAAACTAGCTAGGCCCAGTTCCTGTAACCGTTCATTGTATGTTTTAGCCTTCAGGCCTTTGATTGTCATAGATACGGTAGATTCAGATTAACAGAGTTGGAAGGGACCTTGTAGGTCATCTAGTCCAACCCCCTGCCCAAACAGGAGACCCTACACCTTTTCTGACAGATGGCAGTCCAATCTCTTCTTGAAAGTTTCCAGTGATGGCGCTCCCACAACTTCCAAAGGCAACTTCTGTTCCATCGGTTGATTGTTCTCACTGTCAGAAAGTTTCTCCTTATTTCCAGGTTGAATTTCTCCTTGATCAGCTTCCATTCATTATTCTGTGTTTGGCCTTTGGGTGCTTTGGAAAGTAGCTTGACCCCTTCCTCCTCCCTGTGGCAGCCCCTCCAATATTTGAACCCTGCTCTCCTGTCTCCCCTGGTCCTTCTCTTCCCTAGACTAGCCAGGCCCAGTTCCTGCAACCGTTCGTTGTATGTTTGAGCCTCCAGTCCCCTCATCATCCTGGTTGCTCTTCTCTGTACTTTTTCTAGAGTCTCGACATCTTTTTTATAGTATGGTGACCAAAACTGGATGCAGTACTCTAGGGGTGGTCTTAGTAAGGCTTCATAGAGTGGTATTAGTACCTCACTTGATCTTGATTGTATCCCTCTATTAATGCAACTTAGGACTGCATTGGCTTTTTTGGCTGCTGCCGCACACTGTTGGCACACATTGCCTTAACTGGTGCCTAAAATATCCCTGATCGGTTCTCATCCTATCCCTTCCTTTTGATCTCAGGGTTGGTCTGGAAAGCTGTCAGCCCTGCAAGGTAGGCCAGGAGAGGAAACTAGACTCCACAAGCAAGTTGGACTCTGCTTTATCAGCGCAGGTCATAAAAACGAGCTTGAAATCCCGATAGAATTTCTTTTGTCTCTCGCTTCTAACTTGTCTCATGCCACACACCCCGTATACAGCTGGTCCTCAACTTATAACCATTCGTTTAGTGACGGTTGGAAGTTACAACACTGAAAAAAGGGACGTGGCGATTGAAAAAAAAAAGTGCCCCGTGACCTTTTTTCACACTTATGACCGTTGCAACATCCCCACGGTCCCATGATCCAAATTCAGCCACTTGGCCGTGGGCTCATCTTTACGACGGTCGCAGTCTCCCAGAGACACATGCAAGGGTGGGATTCAAAAACCCCAGCAACCGATTCACTGCCCGGTTGCTGGGTGGGAGGGGCCATGGTGGGCGGGGCCTACCAGAACTCCCCCAGCCTCTGGAGGCCCACCGGGAGCCGGAAATAGGCCCATTTTGCCACTTCCGGTTTTTCTGAGGAGGCCATTTTTCGCCCTCCCAAGAGTCCAGAGGCCTCCCCCGGGTCTCTGGGAGAGCGAAAACAGCCTCTTGCAGGCTCTGGAGGCCCACCGGAAGCTGGAAATAGGCCCGTTTTGCCACTTCCGGTTCTTCTGAGGAGGCCATTTTTCGCCCTCCCAAGAGTCCAGAGGCCTCCCCCGGGTCTCTGGGAGAGCGAAAACAGCCTCTTGCAGCCTCTGGAGGCCCACCGGGAGCCGGAAATAGGCCCGTTTTGCCACTTCCGGTTTTTCTGAGGAGGCCATTTTTCGCCCTCCCAAGAGTCCAGAGGCCTCCCCCGGGTCTCTGGGAGGGCGAAAACAGCCTCTTGCAGGCTCTGGAGGCCCACCGGAAGCTGGAAATAGGCCCATTTTGCCACTTCCGGTTCTTCTGAGGAGGCCATTTTTCGCCCTCCCAAGAGTCCAGAGGCCTCCCCCGGGTCTCTGGGAGAGCGAAAACAGCCTCTTGCAGGCTCTGGAGGCCCACCGGAAGCTGGAAATAGGCCCGTTTTGCCACTTCCGGTTCTTCTGAGGAGGCCATTTTTCGCCCTCCCAAGAGTCCAGAGGCCTCCCCCGGGTCTCTGGGAGAGCGAAAACAGCCTCTTGCAGGCTCTGGAGGCCCACCGGAAGCTGGAAATAGGCCCATTTTGCCACTTCCGGTTCTTCTGAGGAGGCCATTTTTCGCCCTCCCAAGAGTCCAGAGGCCTCCCCCGGGTCTCTGGGAGAGCGAAAACAGCCTCTTGCAGGCTCTGGAGGCCCACCGGAAGCTGGAAATAGGCCCGTTTTGCCACTTCCGGTTCTTCTGAGGAGGCCATTTTTCGCCCTCCCAAGAGTCCAGAGGCCTCCCCCGGGTCTCTGGGAGAGCGAAAACAGCCTCTTGCAGGCTCTGGAGGCCCACCGGAAGCTGGAAATAGGCCCATTTTGCCACTTCCGGTTCTTCTGAGGAGGCCATTTTTCGCCCTCCCAAGAGTCCAGAGGCCTCCCCCGGGTCTCTGGGAGGGTGAAAACAGCCTCTTGCAGGCTCCAGAGGCCCTCCGGAAGCCGGAAACAGGCCCGTTTCCGGACTTCCAGAAGGCCCGTTTTTTCCCCCCCTCCCAGAACCTCCATGCGGACCCGCAAAATGGGCTGCATGGAGACTCTGGGGAGGGGAGGGGAGGGGCGGGACTGCAAATCAGGGCCTTCTCAGTGGTGGCTCCTTCTTTATCAACATTGTTCCCCCAAAGTACGATTGCTTTTGTGCAAGGCGCTAAAAATGTGGCTTGGCCAGCGGGGTCGGGGTCCCCGAGTGGAGACAAAAGAACCGATCAAGTGACTGGCTTGATTGTGTACAGCCCAGTCTTCGGCTTACGGCTCCCATTGAAGCCCAAATTGCTGCCGCTAAGTGAAACATTGGATCGTCCCCTCCCCTCCATGTTAATGACCTTTCTCACCACGGTTGTTTTAAGAGAGTCACCGCAGTTGCTAAGTTGGTGACTCGGGTTGCTAAGTGAATCAGGCTTGCCCGGTGACTCAGCTTGTCAAGAGGTCGCCGAAGGGGAATCACAGGCGACCTCGGGATACACGGTCATAAAGATGAACCCGTTGCCAAGCACCCAGAGTTTGATCACATGATCGTGGTCCTGTTGTATGTACAACGAGTGCATATGCACCGGAGACAGATTCATTGTGTGTCTAATCAAACATGGCCAATAAAGAATTCTGTTCTGTTCTGTCCTATCCATTTCTCTATTCTATTCTATTGCATTCTTGTTTTATTCTTATTCTTATTCTATTCTATTCCATTCTATTATTGCTTTTATTCTATGCTATTCTATTCTATAGTCTGTCCTATTTCTATTCTATTCTCTATTGTATTCTATTCTATTCTATATTCTATTCTCTATTCTATTCCATTCCATTCTTGTTTTATTCTTATTCTACTGTATTCTGTTCCATTCTATTATTGTTTTATTTCTACTCTATTCTATTCTGTTCTGTTCTATTCTATTCTATTCATTCCATTCTATTCCGTTCTTGTTTTATTCTTATTCTTTATTCTACTCCATTCCATTCCATTCTATTCATTATTCTATTCTCTATTCTGCTCTATTCTATTCTATATTCTGTCCTATTTCTATTTTATTATCTACTGTATTCTCGATTTCTATTCTGTTCTATTCTATTCTGTCCTATTTCTATTCTATTTCTATTCTATTCTGTCATATTTTTCAGTGCCTTGAACAGTCACTAAACAGACTGTTATAAGTCGAGGACTACCTGTAGGCACTGCCGTGGTGAATGAGAGGGGTGTTTTTTTAAAAAAATGAGTGATACAATATGTTGAATTTTTAAAAAACCGTAAAACGCCCAGTGTGTCTCACACACACACACACGCACGCACACACCCCTGTGCAAATCCGGGCTGCTGTGTAAAAATTGGTTGAATCAAGAAATAAATGCATCAAGCGCGGTGCCCCCACCCCCACCTTCTTCCCTCATCCCAGCCCATCTTGGGTTTAATATCAGCTTAAACGATAACCCCCGGTATATTTTGCAAACACCCTGGTCAAGCCAGCTTCATGGATACCCAGCTTTTGGGGTTTGTTTGTTTTTTTGCAAACCCCCTTGGCAAACCAGCTTCTCCTGCCATAGGAACAAGAGGCTGGCATTTCAACTGAGGAAGCAGCATCTCAAAACACCCCCCCCCCCCCTTACTTACACACACACACACCTTCAAATCGCTGCTGCCCCCACCTCCTCCCAGCTAAGTCGCCCCGCATTTTCTGCAGCAATTCCCACCTTCAATCCAGCCTCTCTCCCTTCCTTATCCCATCCGTCCCTTGGTCTAAATTTCATTTTTTTTTTTTTAATTTTATTTTCCCAGGGCATTAGGACCAGGTGGAATCCTCCCCCCCCCACCTCCCCCCCCCCCCCCATCACCCTCTTTCTCAGGTTTAGATTCTTGTCCCTCAATTTATTTTATGTATTATTATTATCATTATTATTATTTTTTTGCAAGCTTTGGCCCAGGTTTAGGAACCTCGATCTTCGCACCCCATTTATAGTTTTTTTCTCCTTCGGTTAGTATTTCTGCCTGCAGCTGAATTTTCTTGCCATTCGGGGCAGGTGGGGAAGGAATTGGAAGGGAGGGTGGGCCAGGCTCTCTAGGGAGAGGGGGCAGAGGGAGGGGGATGAGTTATTTGGGGGGGGGGGGGGAAATGAGCTATTAGACTTAATGTGTTTTCTCCCCGGTGGGGGGGCGGGGGGGAGAGACAAGGAAAGAAATGGCTGCTATTTTTCCACCCTCTTATAATATGACGACCGACTATCGATCCGTGTTTTGTGGGTTCAGGTTTGCATTGGGGGTCTCTCTGGGGACCATGCCAGCCGAAAGCCCGAGCTGTCCATCCTCAGTGAGTTGCTTTATCTCCTTATCTTATGTGGGTGGAGGGTTTTCTCTCTCTCTCTCTCTCTCCCCCTTAATAATTCGCCTTCCTGCCTCTATTACAGTTGCATTATTTAGAATGAAGGGAGATGGCTTTTCTTCTAAGCCGCCGGAGATCCATTCATAAAAAAAATAAATAAAAAAAATCCGCATGTTTTAAAAGCCCTTTTTTTTTTTTTAAAAAAAAATCATGATTATGATTAATATTTTTTTAAAAAAAATAAAAAAAAATAAACCTTTCCTGGGGAGCCTCGTCTTTGATTTCGTGGCATGTATTTTTTTTTTTAATTCCCCCTTTTTAAAATAATAATAATAATAATTGTAACTCGCTGGTGGAAGTGGAATTCTTTGTTTTTTTCCTCTTCCTTCCTTCCCTTTTTTCCTGCTTCAAATGATGTTCTGGAGAGAGAGAGAGAGAGAGGCGACATCGGTGGGTTTCTCACCCCCCCCTCCTTTATTTTTCTCAATGAGCCTTTCTTTCTCTTTGCCTTTGGAAAGATGAAGGTGGGTCTTCTCTCTCTCTCTTTTTTATGAATGGAATTCAATCCCACCCAAAAAGCAAGAGAGAGAGAGAGAGAGGAAGGGAAAAAAAGGAAGGAAGGAAGGAAGGGGAAGAGGGTGGTGGGGTCTATTTGTTTGTGAATCGAAGCCACTCGAATCTGGATTCATTCATAAAAACAGCCAGGTTTTTTTTATATTTATATATATATATATATATATATATATATATATATATATATATATATATATATATATATATATATATATATATATATATATATCTGCAATGACCATGATGGTGAGCTAATTTCTTTCTGGGGTATTTTCCCCCTCCTGGATCTCGGGTTTGCATGGCGTCGTTGGGGGGTTGGGAGGGGGGGCTTTTAAGCCTGCTTTGTCATAGTAATTTTTTTAAATTTTTATTGTTATTATCTCGATCGTCTTTTGAAGCCCCTGGAGGTTCAAAAGAAAGCAGAGGCTTTTCTCTAAATCTTATTTCCCCCCCCCCCCCTTATTGCAGTCTCGGTTTAATATCCATATTCAACTATTTTATAAATGTGTGTGTTTAAATATACATATATATATATATATATATATATATATATATATATATATATATATATATATATATATATATATATATATATATATATATAATATATATATATATATATATATATATCTCCCCTTCCCCTGTTCACCTGTTGTTTATTCAAAAAAACGGGGACAAAGACTGGGTCACGTGCCCCTCCATTCACAAAAATCCAGACCAGGGTTTCCATTGAGATGGGTTGAAGCTCAGCTTGGCCATAGAGAGAGACCGTATTTTTTTTTCTGAGCTTGCTCTGTAGCCCCAGTTGAGGGAGGAGAAGAGGAGGAGGAAGAGGAAGACGAAGGAGAAAGGAGGAGGAGGAGGAGGAGGAGGAGGACCACGACAACGACGGAAAGGGGCGAGTGGGTAGGTGGGTTTGCAGATCTTAAGAAGAGACGGCTGACAGCCTTCAGCATCCTTCTCACTTGAAGGGGGAATGGGGGGGGGCAACAGATTTTATTTTATTTTTTTTTCCTTCCTTCCTTCCTAAATATATACATCATCGCAGGCTACAATTCTGCACCAAGGTTTGAAACTGGAGATAGATAGATAGATAGATAGATAGATAGATAGATAGATAGATAGATAGATAGATAGATAGACAGACATATATATATATATATATATATATATATATAGAGAGAGAGAGAGAGAGAGAGAGAGAGAGGCACAGATGCATATGTGCAACAAATACGTATATATATATATATATACATATAATGCATGTTTGTATGTATGTATTTCATACACGCCTATGTTTGCCTATGTATTTGGCCTAATCTTTGTTAACCTCTTTTGCATGTCGGAGAGAAAAATGTCTTTTAAGTCTTGATCTTAAAAAGGGGAAAGAATGCTACCGACTTTTCTATTTGCTACTTTCATTCCAAAGAGAGGGAAGAGGCTTTCTTGTTTTATGGGGGGACGGGGGGGGGCAGGTGGTATATTCATGGGTACGTGGTCGGCGATCATCTTTATTGAAGATAACGGTGCCCAAGGTGGAGACCTTGAGTGAAATGGATGGTGCCTTTTGCAGTGGGTCTCATGCCAGGAGCTCATGGGGTGTGCGTACGTTTCTCTGCAGTTGACAATGATGGCTTGTGGTCGATGTCAGATTGTTGGCTTGTTTGGGTGTGTACCGGGGGAAGGGGAGTAGGAGGGGGTGGAAATGGACGGACAGGTGGGGATTGAGCTGAGACTGGTTTCAGGTCTCGATTCCACGTTGTGTTTTCTCAGCCCTTCCGAAATCAACGCTGGCAGTTCCAACCGGACGAAGAGACGTAAAAGTAAAAGAGGCTGGTGGGGGAAATGACATGGGAAATTCACATTTTTTTTTTAAATTTTTCTTTTTATTTTGCTGTGGCTTGTTGGTTTCACCAAATATATAGGTTTCTCTCTCTGTGTGTGTGTGTGTGTGGAGGAGTATAAAATCTTGGCGAAGAAAACCTCTTTTGCACTAGGAAATGGGTGGTTTGCTTTAGTTTGGGGTGCCTTTTCGTGAAATGGAGAGGGGAAAAAAAGGGGGTTGTGTTTCAGGGAGCCTTCTCTTAAAAACTGTGAAAAAAGAAAGAGAGGGATAATTTTCCTTCTTTCCCTTCCTTTTCTTTCTCTGACCACCAAAACGAGGAATACGTGTCTTCACTTTGCTTCTTGATCTTGTAATACATAATGTCGTTTTCCATGGCAACGCGTTGTGATGTCACCTGTATGTTGAAAATACTGTGAGATAGATAGATATAGATATGGATAATATTGGGGATTGATATTTCTGTGGGGGGGAGGGGGTTTCCCCCTCCCTGGTCCTTTGGAAGAACCCAGCATTTCTCTTCGATATTTTTTTTATTTATTTTTTTTGAGGATGGCCCAAGCACCTCCATTCTTATCCCGGCACTGCTGCAAATTTTTGGGGGGCACACTTGGGGGTTTGTCCCTTTCGTCCAGCAATGTCGATCTGGGTTGGTTTGGTGTGGTTTTTTTTCCTTTCCTCCTCTCGTAGTCTTTATTTTTCCCTTTGCGCCAGGAAAACATGAAATATGACCGAAAGGCTCAAAAGCAAGAAATGAGGTGAGGAGGTCTTCTCCTTCTCCTTCTTCCTCATTTTCGGCTTCACCTTTCCCCAAATTTGGGGGTTATTTTTTTTTTTCTTTTTCTTTTCAAAGGTTGTTGGTGGAGTTCCTTTAAAGATGGCTTGTCTTCAGCCTGGGATTGTGATGCAATTGTTTCTGTAAGCCGGTTGGTTCCTTCCTTCCTTCCTTCCTTCCTTCCTTCCTTCCTTCCTTCCTTCCTTCCTTCCTTCCTTCCTTCCTTCCTTCCTTCCTTCCTTTCCTTCTTTCTTCCCTTTTTTTCTAAGAGGTTTATTTTTCAGGACACAACAATGCTGTCTTTTTTCAAAGCCTGTGAGCTGATCCTAAAAGCCTTTTCGTAGCCAAGTCCTTGTCTTGGCTATGAAAAACCAGGCTTGGTAGTTAAGAGTTGAGCTCGGTCAGAGTCAAGATCTGCGCAGGTGCTCAAGGCTTTGAATTAATTTTGGGAAGAGACCAAAAACCGATGGCCACCAACCAATCTCTGGCAGTCCCTCGAAGCCTCATAAGACTTGGGGGACCCCCCCCTCTTGGCTCAAGGGACATCTTGGCCTAAACTTCGTATCCCTCCAAGAAATTCACACCACTCTTCTCTTGCATTGGAGAAAATCGACGCCAGCTTAAGTGGTACCACACCGATATCCCGCATCTGTTTTGTAACGACAACTCAACCTTAACTCGTTCTTTCAGGGCTGCATTATCTGGTTTAGAGAAATCATTAAGAAATATTGAAAAAAATTTCCCCCTCAAATTCCTGTTTTTGTTTTGAAATAAAATTTTCATCCGAAGGGCTTAAGAAAGGCGTAGATAGATGAGAGCATCCGTCTTTTTCCTCTTCTTTCATCCCCAAGGCGGAAAACCTCTTCGGAGAAAAGCTGCAGTGGGACGTGCAGGCCTTCGCCCACCCACCCACCCACCCCCAAAAATCAGGAAAACATTTCAAAAGAAAACATGGATTGAATTCCGGAAGTAGATGAACCTCATTGCATAAGTGGACAGGGATGATTTCATTTCGGCTGATCTGTGAAATGGGCATAGCAGCTTTTTCCAGCATGACGCCCTGCCAATAATGTTCCAAATTTTCCAAATAATTTCCCAGCATGATGCCCTGCTCAAATGAGTTTAGCAATATTTGGAATGTAGTTCCTGTGGTCCATTGGAAATTGTCATCTCAAAGAGGCAGGGTTATTCTTTCAATTTTAAAATGTCCCTTTTCCTTCCTTCCTTCCTTCCTTCCTTCCTTCCTTCCTTCCTTCCTTCCTTCCTTCCTTCCTTCCTTCCTTCCTTCCTTCCTTCCTTCCTTCCTTCCTTCCTTCCTTTTTATACATAATTTTTGAGCCAGCCCAGCATTGAAATGAATACATAAACAATCCTTTCAATTTTAAAAGATCCCTTCCTTTTTTCTTTTCTTTTCTTTTCCTTTCCTTTCCTTTCTTTTCGCTCTCTCTCCTTCCTTCCTGACAATCCTTTTCTTCCTCCTTCCCTTCCGTTCCCTTTCTTTTTTAAGGTCAGCTCAGCATCGAAAAGAGTGCATAGACATTCTTGCATTTTTTAATTTTTTTAGAAAAAATGCTCAGGCAAATCTCAGGAACAAAGCAGATGTTTTTCCAGATCTTCCCATCATCCCCATCCAGAATGACTACTGGCTGGCTGGGTCACTGCCTAGTACATTGCAACTCAATGCTTGGCTGGCTGGGGAATTCTGGTGTTGACATCCAGGTCTCTTCAAATTGCAAACATTGAGACAGGCTGATGTTGTAGGATGTTTGGAGGTCCCTTCCTTGAATAAAAGCAAGCTGGGGGATAGAATAGATCATCTATATTGGGCGGGGATGGATGGATGGATAAAAATGCTTTTAAAAAAATCCATGCCACAATTAGCCAAAAATCAGCCTATGTGACTTGATCATCCTATATCCACTCTCCAACCTCCCACACCTCCAGCATCTTTTAATCTTTGCATTTGATTTTGTCCAAGATCAAAGTCTGTATCCAGGCTGATTGCCCGAGAAGGTCTCCAATCTTGACAGATGGGAAACGGATGTCAACCTTCTTCCACCCATTTGAATTCGTACTTCCGGGATGCCCATTCCCTGGTCCTTAAAAAAATCTTGGCTCTTCTAGATCTCTGGCTGGGCCTTTCCATCTGGCTGAAGAATCAAGGACAATTTTGTGAAGTCCCAGACGTTCTCTGTGCTTGATGGTTTTTTTGCAGATGTTTAATTTACCAAACTAGGTAACATCATCAGTGCTGGAAGGGAGTGGAGTTTGCAGAATGGAGGAAAAGAGGAGGAGACTGTGGGGTGCTTGATGCTCTATGAGCATAATTGTTTTCTTGCAAATGCTTCATGACCCAACTAGGTAACATCATCAGTGCTAGGTAAGAGCAGGGTTGGCTCTCTGTTTATAAACCACACATCCTACAGGCGCTGATGACGTTACCTAGTTGGATAAACAAACACCTGCAAAAAAAACCCCCACCATGCTCAGATATCAGCAAGGACCATACAATCCTCGTCCTTCCTTTTTCCTTCTCCTCCATTCTGGAAGCCCCACTTCCCTTCTGGCACTGATGATGTTACGTCTGCAAGAAAACCACCAAGCTCAGAGAGCAACAAGATACCCCACAGTTTGAGCTACAGATATTATCTTCTATCGGCAAGGACGGTTTCCAAAGTTGGAGCTTCCAAAGAGCGCCAGACGTCCTCATAAGTTGCGGGTGGGAAATGGACGCGTATGTAGAAGCAACCACAAACTTTTAGAAGGTCCGTCTCGAAAACTCGGGAGAGGGAATGGATTGCAAAGGGGTTTGCATGTCAATGTCACTCCTCGTTTGATGGGGTGGTTTGGAAGGAGCACCAAGGGGAAATATAATAAAAAAGATAAAAGTATGTGATTTTGTATATAACTACGGCAGCGAGGATCGCATTTGCACAATGCTGGAAAAAAGGATAGCGTACGGTCAGAAGGTCTAATAATCCAAAAGATTATAGATTGCACGGAAATGGACAAACTCCCCTTAGAGTTAAAAGGTAAAGAAAAGTCGGAGTATTATGCGGTATGGGAAAATTGGTATGAATGGGTGGACATTGTAGCGATAAGAAAAAGATATAGAAATGTATATAAGTAATTATATAAATAATAAATAATTAGACATGTATGGAAATGTGTATTTGTAACCAAGGTGCCTCAGTACTGTTAAAAACGATTGAGATGTGTAAAGAGAAAAAATTGCAATAAAAATATTATGTTTAAGAAGAAACGGAAGAAGCAGCAAGGGGAAATGGGGGCGGACAAGCCACTTGGAGACCCTGGGTTTTCCATCTCAGACCCCACAGGCCGGTGGCGTTGACGTTTGGTTTTCTTCTGTTTGGCGAAGAGAGATGTGAGGCTCAGGCCTTCCACAGTCTCTGGTTGTCCCGGGGTTTTTTGTGGTTCCAGCAAAGCGTGGGAGAAAAGCGGGCTTTCGAACGAACAGCTTGGCAAGGGCCCCAACCAGGAGATTGATAGGACGGACAGACGTAACTCAGGTTTATGGATCGTGGGCGGTCCTTTTGACTTGTGAGACTGTACGTCCTTTTCAACATTTTAAGCGGCCGTTTGGTAGCAGGAAGATGAAGGTTGACTGGGGCGGGGTGGAGGAAAGGGCCTGGGGGCAACAGAGAGGGATGGATGAAGGTGATTGTGGGGTGAACACATGAACCGTTGTCGGCAAAAGGTGCGAGTGTGGAGGTTTCACTTCATGGCATGTGTGTATAACAGGGAGTCCTCGAATTACCACTGCAATTTTGAGCCCAACGTTTCTGCAGCTAAGTGAAATGCATTGTTGGGGTTCTTTGGCCCCGTGTTACACGACCTTTTGTTGCCGCCGTTGTTAAGTTTGAATCCCTGCGGTCGGTAAGTGTTAGCAACCCGGTTGTGAAGCGAATCCGGCTTTTCCCCCTTGACGTTGTCCATCCGAAGGTCACAAAAGGGGATCACGTGAAGTCAGGATCCACTGCAACGGTCATAAATAGGAGTCCGTGGCAGGCACCTGAATTTTGATCATGTCGTGAGACGGTGGGGAGGCTGCAATGGTCGTAAGTGTGGAGAAACGGCCATACGTCACATTTTTCGGTGTCACTTTGGTCACGGAGTAAAGCGTTGTAAATCAAGGACTACGTGTGTGTGTGTGTATGTATGTGTGTGTATGTATGATTCTCACCTGGCTCAACATAATCTGTCTTTTGCGTGGCCCTTCCCACTCATGCAGCACCTTGAAGGCGTCAAAGTGTCCGTCAATCATTTATTTACTCACTTTAATTATTTGTCAAATTTATTGGCCGCCCTTCTTATCACGGGGCAAGAAACTCGGGGTTTTGTTTTGTTTTGTTAGCAGAAAGGGGTGTCATCTTTTTTTACCAAGAGCCTGTCTTCGAGATCTCAAAGCTCTAGAACCTTGTTTAAGAAATAAAAACCAACAAGGAATAACACCCACTCGCACAGACAAGCATCCCTCCAACATCCGGGAGCCTGAGATGCTCAGAATTTAGCCCAGCATGCTGAGTTTTGCTTCAAGAGGCCGTGATTCGGGGTTTCCTTAACCAAAGTTGAATGCCTGGCCCTTTCCTGGTGCAAGTTTGACGCAGTAGCCAACGAGTAGTTAGTTACCTGTGGTTTGTTCTTTTCTTTTCTCTTTTTTGTCATTCGTTTGCATTTTTTTGTGTGTGTTGTTTGTGCCTCGGTGTGTGAGGTGTGCACTGTGGTCTGTGGGCGTGTGTCCCTTCCCCCTTTGTGCGATTAATCTGTTTGCCATAAATGCACGGGGCCAGTTTGGAGAGAAGCTGGGGGCGGGGAAATTGAGGTAGGGGGACGGGACGGAGGGATTGCCATCGGCCGTCCTGGGCAAGAAAATTAAAATGGCTTAATAGGTTTTAATGAGCAAAAATCATAAGCTGGAGAAAAGAGGTTGGAAGTACAAAGCATGAGTGGAAATGGAATTGGGCGTGTTGACATCCTTACCACAGACTGCCATGCAAATTTTTAAAATCTTAGTAAAAGGGAAAGAGAGGAGATAGGAAATAAGAAGAGAGGAATATTGTTAATGTAATCTAAAGATTTCACTACGGATTTTATTATTTTGGGTATGAACAGTTCGATGCTGGATAAAAAATGATGGATGATCTGCTAAAACTAAATTTGATTTAAGTCCCTTCCTTCCTTCCTTCCTTCCTTCCTTCTTTCCTTCCTTCTTTCCTTCCTTCCTTCCTTCCTCTTTCTTTCTTTCTTCTACTTTGGATTTTCCCTACTTTTCCATTCGGGCATGTTGCCTTAATAAGGAATTATTTTTTTAAAAAAAAAATACATATCATAAATAAGATTTGAACTGCACAAATGGGAGCTTTTGAAATTATATTTCTTTAGTGGATTTCTTTGATCATTTTGTGTTTTTACTCCAAACTTGGGGTAATCTGCGTCTAAATTTGATTGAAATAGAAATGATTAATTAATAGATAGCTGATCACTGACAGATTTGTTGAGGGTGTTCATTTCCTGTTTATTTCTTAAATAAGAATAATGATAAAACGATTCGGGGTTACTGAGGAGAGGGGGAAATTGTTCGGCTTGTGGATCCCTGCAAGAAATAAATTGTAAAATTTTTGATGGATGCTGAAATGTTTTCCCAAATACTGCAGGATGCGTCAAAATCCAGCTCAGCCATTATATACCACAAATTTGTCGACCTGTGACCGATTCACGTTTGCTGTCCCAGCCTTTACAAATGTAGGCCCTTCCAGATGTTTGGGCTTCAACTCCCAGAATTCCAGGATTCAGATTCAGAAGGCAAACACCTGGAAAGATTGGGGAAATTGGCATGGATGTATTCTACCTGTTCGAAGCAGGCCTTAGCGATGGGTAACTTCCATCTGTTTTATCACACCTTTAAGAGGGGGAAAAGAGAAAAGAAAAACAGGTCAGATCTGTTTTAAATTTCCCATTTTCAATTTAAATTTCTTAGGGAAAAAAAAATTCTGCTGTTTTAAATTTCCTGTTTTAAACTTAAATTCTCTATTTTTTAAAAAAAGGCCTGGATTGGGTTACTCCTCTTAATTTAGATGGTGAAATTAGATGTTTGCTTGCCGAACAAGATGGCGGCCATCTTTAGCTGCTGTTCTGGTGATGCCTTTCGGTAAATCGATGGTGAATTAAGAAACTCTCAGCCAACTTTGCTTTTTAATAGAGAAGGACCTCGAGGATCTTAAGATGGTCAGAGTGTTTCCGTAACGGAGGCTTAAAAACGGAGGAGAGAAGCAGCCTGGAATTAAGGAGAAACTTTCTGACAGTGAAGACAATTAACCAGTGGAATGGCTTCCCTTCGGAAATTGTGGGTGCTTCAACGCTGGAGGTTTTTAAGAAGAGACAGGACAACCCATGGTCTGAAATGGTGTAGGTTGGACTAGACCAAACTCCTGCTCAAGGTCCCTTCCAGCTTTATTCAGATAGATTGATCAGCAAAAAGGACGGTGCTGTTGCTTTCGTGGTCGCTGTGCCGAGACAAACTCTGATGGAGACACCTTCTCCGGGGTTGGATGGTGGGCAGTGGTGGGATTCAAATAATTGAACAACCGGTTCTCTGCGTAATGATTTCATCCAACAACCAGTTCATTAAAACTGCTCAGAAAGTTTAACAACCGGTTCTCCCAAACTGGTGCGAACCGGCTGAATCCTACCACTGACAGTGGAGAGGTGATGTCGATTGGCAAAACCGATGCGAAGGTGGAGAATGGCATGGGTTTGCTTGCATTTTTGCAAGGTGGGGCGGGGAGAGAAATGCTCTTTCTGGAGCAGAAGAGCTGTGGATCTTGACCAGATGGATGTTTGATGCTCAATATTTATTTTATAAACTTGTACGATGCCTGCAGTATGAGCAGTGGTGGGATTCAGATGGTTCGCACAAGTTTGGGAGAACTGGTTGTTAACTGTCTGAGCACTTTGGTGAACTGGTTGTTGGTTAAGTTATTTGAATTCCACCACTGAGTATGAGTAGCTCTGAACTGGTGGCCTGGGAAAGGAATTTCGTTGTGGGCAGAGAGCCAGAGGGGTCCATAGTGAAATGATTCATTAGCTCGGACCTTCTTTGCTAATAGAAGGTGGCAGCTTGTATCCTTTGAATAACAGAATGACAGATTTGAAGGGACCTCAGAGGTCTTCTAGTCCAACCCCTGCTCAAGGACAAATGGCTGTCCAATCTCTTCTTAAAAACATCCAGTGATGGAGCACCCACACCTTCAGAAGGAAAATCGTTCCACTGATATAATGTTCTCACAAGTCAGGAAATTTCTCCTTATTTCAAAGTTGGTTCTCTCCTCGATAAGTTTCCATCCGTTACTTCTTCTCCTGCCTTCAGGTGTTAAGGAGAATAGATTGACTCCTTCCCCCTTCTTCGTGACAGCCCTTCAAATACAGATAGTCCTTGACATATGACCACAATCGAGCCCAAAATTTATGTTGCTAAGGGAGTTTTGCCCCATGTGATGACTTTTCTTACCACTGTTGTTAAGTGAATCATTGCAGTTGTTAAGTGAGTAACACGGTTATTAAATTAGTCTGGCTTCCCCATTGATTATGCTTGTCAGAGGGTCGCAATACCATCGTAATTTTGAATGGTCACTAAATGAACTGTTGTAAGTCGAGGACTACTGGTATTGGAAGATGCTACTGGGTTACCCTAATCCTTCTCTTCTTTAGCCTACACATTCCCAGTTCCTGCAACTGTTTATCGTGCGGTTCAGCCTTCAGTCCCGTAAATAAGGAAGCTTTGAATAAATTAAGCCATAAGGCCTTTGAGTTGAGGGTTGGGGAATTCTGGGACTTGAAGTCCAACCCACACAGAAGGTCTTAGTTAGGTCCTCTGCTTCTACACAGCTGTCTGTGAATTTTTTCCACCAGCTCAAACATCCTTTTGCCTTCCTTTCCTGCTTCTACCTTCCATTTCAGGCAGATTAATCATTAACTTGGAGAACAAGACCGTTGAAAAGCATCTGTTTGCTGAAGGATGAGATTACGAGGAGGCCCAGCAGCTGAAGTTACTCTGCAAATGGTGGAAAAAAATAGAGAAAGAGAAGCTGGAGAAAAAGAAGAGGGGAAGCCATTGGTCTCAACCTTGCTCCCCTTCAAGATGGGTGGACTTCAAGTCCCAGAATTCCCCAGCCAACATGTTGAAGTCCAGATATCTTAAAGCAAGGATCTTCCAACTTGGCAAGTTTGAGACTTGTGGACTTCAACTCCCAGAATTCCTGAGCTAACATGACTGGAGGAGAAATTCTGGGAGTGGAAGTCCACGAGTCTTCAAGCTGTCAGGTTTGAAGACCCCTGTCTTAAAGGATGCTGGCCAGAGAATTCTGGGGTTAAGAAAGGCCAGCCGTATTTGGCCAATGAGTTAGAGTTAAGGCTTGAATCGAAGTTTTGGGATAAATCTCTTTGTTTTCATTTCTTTTTTTTTGAATTATATGCAATCTTTTGTTCAGCAGTTTTATGAAGTCTACAGAACAACAGCCCTAGGAGGGAGGCCAGTCTGAGAAAGTATGATTAGGCCGAAGTCCTACAGAGCAGAGGTCGCCAACCTTTTGGACCTCAGGGACCACCAAACTCGTAATTTTAAATTCCGCGGACCAGAGACCCTGGGAAAATCCCCAAAAAAGTCTGCAGGAAAATTCCCCGCCCCGTTTTCCTATCGACCGATCATTCTTTATTTGGGATCGCAGGATACCATCTCCAGTTCCTTTCTCAGGGCAAATGAGAGAGAGACTTTTGGCTTCATGCAAGGAAAGCAGCAGAAGCAGCAGAAGTCTTTCTTTCTCTCCGTCAGAAATGAGTCTTTGTAAGACTTGTCATGTCAACGCAGCCTCTTGGAGCAAGAGGCCTTACAGGGTCCCAAAGACTCATTTTTGGGGGAGAGAAAGAAAGACTTTTGCTGTTTTCCTTGCATGCAGCCAAAAGCAGAAGAAAGAAGCAGAAAGAAGCAGCCCGGTGGCCAGGCCAAGCGCGTGGGGTCAGCGGGGCAAGTCCCACTCCTCTGTCTTTCCCCACTCCCCTCACTACCTCGTGTTGTTCACAATGCAAGCTATACTTGTGTTCCCATAGGCCATGTGGTCAGCACAGCCTTGTGTTCCAACACAGCCTGGATTAATTGCTTTGGGGGTGAAATTTCTCTGAGGACCACCAAAATTTTCTCATGGACCACCAGTGATCCCCAGCCCACTGGTTGGTGACTACTGCTACAGAAGACTATAATCTTGAGTCCTCCCACAGCTAGTTCAACAGCCAACCTCCCAGAAGCTCCCACCTTCAAGGTTTGATTCTCTGGTTGTCTTTATATCACTAGACACTACACCTGAAACTCAAGCTAACAAACCAGAAATGTTGCATTGACCTGTTTTGTACAACCAAATAAGCTGTGTGTTGGCTTAACATAGTGTTTCTCAATGGTGGCCACTTTAAGATGGGTGGACTTCAGTTCCCAGAATTCCTCAGCCAGCCATGATGGCTGGGGAATTCAGGGAGTTGAAGTCCTCACATCTTCAAGCAGCCAAAGTTGGAAAACAAATGATGTAGATCGTCATCTATGGTGGCTTGAAGGATGTCAGTAGGTGAATCATTCTTTTGTTTGTTTTTTTTAATTTGTCAGATGAAAAGTTGGGTTTGTGAATCTCTTCCATAAATCTCTATTTTCCTATTGAACTTCTTACCTTTGAGGACTTAGAGCGATGTGTTCTCATTCAGGCTGAGGACTTCTGGGAGTTGAAGTCCATATGTCTTCAAGTGGCCATGGCTTAACCTGATAGCCTTGTTTGCACCCATTAACACAAGAACTGTTTTCCATAAAGGGATGAATCCTCAAGTACCCATCCTGATTTCGGCTTGTTCCGCTGCGTTTTGCAAAACCATCCTTTTGAGTAAAGGTGAATTTTGTAGGATCAGAGGAGATGTCAGCATAATAATGCTACGTTCAGCCGGTTGCTTGGGAAGACAATACTTTTGATATGTTTTGCTTATATTCTTGTTTAATTTCCACTGCTCAAAAGGCACGTTTCTCCAGAGCCACTAACCAGATTTGGGGTTTCAGTCTTTCGAAGTGTGTTTTTAATTTTTGTGTCTTTTATTTCTGTAGATAATTTTATAATATGCTGATAATTTTATATTATGATGTCACTATAGTATAAAAAGAGATGTTGAGACCCTGGAAAGAGTGTAGAACAAAAAAAAAGCAACAGAGAGGATTAAGAGCGTGGAGGCTAAAACATACGAAGAACAGTTGCAGGAATTGGGTCCCTCGAGTTTAATGAAAATAAGGATCAGGGGCAGGGGTGGGCTGCTGGGGGCTTGCAGGGGCTTGGGAGAGCCCCTAGCTAAGACTCTGCAAAGCTCAGAGAGCCCCCAATAACCTCAGAAAGACAAGCAGCAAGGAAAACCTCTTAATAGGCTTAATTGAACTTCTGGGCATTCAGCCAAGAGCATTTCACACCTGGTAAAAGTGTGGCAAGCTAAATAAACAATCCACTCAGCGCTTGCCAGGGAGAGCCATTGAGAAAATCAGATAACATAGCCACTGGCCTCCGAGGGGATTAATTCCCAAATAATAAGAATCACATAACTCTCCAGAAACTCCACAAAGACTCCCAAGATCCCTCTCACAGTTATTAAGCCTGGTTTCACCCAGTCTTTTATTTAAGTATTAAATTAAATTTTTTAAACTTTTTGGTTTATCTTTTTTTTAGGTAATTAGGGCAAAGAAGCGATGTCGAGTTGGCCACACCCACCCAATCACATGACCACCCAGCCAGTCATTAGGGCAGAGAGTTCTTTGCTAAAAAATTTGAAGCCAACCCCTGACTAGGAGTGATGTGATGGCAGTCTTCCAATATTTGAGGGGGTCCCACAAAGAAGGGGGAGTCAAATCCAAAGCCCCTGAGGGCAGGACAAGAAGCAACAGATGGAAACTAAGTAAGGAGAGAACCAACCTTACAACCAAGGAGAAATTTCCTGACAGTGACGACAATTAACCAGTGGAACTGCTTGCCACCAGAAGTTGTGAATGCTCCAACACTGGAAGGTTTTTAAGAAGAGATTTGGGAAGCCATTTGTCTGGAATGATATAGGATTTCCTGTTTGAACAGGGAGTTGGACTAGAAGACCCCCAGAGTCCCTTCCAACTCTGATATTTTTTTTGATTGTTGACTTTATGTAAAATAAATTAATTTAAAAACTCCACCTGGGCAGCTTTGATGCAAAAGATGGGTTGTAAGTAAAGTGCCTTATCTTTGCAGGTAAAATCAATTCCATCCCCACGTGAATATGAGGGGGGAAAATATCTGAACTCTCTTTTCCTATTCTTTGTGTGGGTGGCTTAATAAGTAATGGGAATATTTAATGTCCACGTGGGGCCTGTTTTTCTTCTGAAGCTTGCTTTGCATATCATGATCTGTTCTCACATGGAGAGGAGGTGGCTTCCAGGTGAAGGAGGCAGATTCATGATGGGCCTTAAGCAAGTAGGGCTTTAAGCTTTAGGCCACCTGGCCTTTCTCCATGAGAAGAGATCATGATACCCAGAGCAGCTTTTAGAAAGCAAAGCAAGTGCGTTAAATATACTATTTAATTACCACTAAGTGGAACTATTCCACGTGAACCTCGTAGAACCTTGAACTGGAAGTATAACAGAATAACCGAGTTGGAAGGGATCTTGTAAGTCTTCTAGTCCCATTCCCTGTTCAAGCAATAAACTATATACCATTTCAGGCAAATCGTTGTCCAATCTCGTCTTAAAAACCTCCAGTGTTGGAGCATCCACAACTTCTGGAGATCCTTGAGGTTGTTGGCCCAAAGACAAGAGAAACCCATTCAATCTCTCACAACCTCACGTCTTTTGGTGACCCTTCAAAAGCTAACTTACGAGAAGAAGGGGCAATTTTAGAAGCTGGTGATCCAGGACCCTTCTCGGTGAGTTCAGGGACTTGATCCTACAAGCAAACTTGAGTTTCTGTAGGTGGGAAAAACCATGTCTAGATCAGCCTTCTCCATAAAAGCCACAATGCCATCTTCCCCAGTTAACACAGCCTTGGGATAGGTTGACTGCTGAAGTAGCGATGGAGCTGAAAGCGTGGTGGACATCACCTGGGGAAAGCAATGGCCCAGGCTGGTTTGAGGGGTGGCATTGCTTTGCCCTGATCCTTCCTCTCTGCTGTTTCCTTCCAGTTACATGGTTCGGGTGCGGGCTGTGGTAATGACCCGAGACGACTCAAGCGGCGGTTGGGTGCCCATGGGTGGTGGTGGCCTGAGCCATGTAACCATCTGTAAAGTCCGGCACCCTGACGAAGGGCAGCGCCGTCAGTACCTGATCAATGGAGAGCGCCTCCGGGACCAGACGGTGAGATGGATGGGATGGGGAGACGGTTGCAAACCAAAGAGATTAAGAGTACCTTAGAACTCTTGGAAGGAGATGGTAGAGCGTAGGGGATGTTACTGTCAACTCATAAAATATTTCTCTGGTCTTTTTAGAGCTGCCAACAGAAAGGGAGGGTGGGAGCAGTGTAGCAGCTTGCAAAACTAAAACTGCATTCCATAAATGTTTTCAAAAATAGCAACTAGGTGACCGAACTTTGTGCATTGCAAATATCTAACTGGACAGCATGATTGATGACTCTTGGCTATGGATGTGTCCCATTGGAGAATATGAATTATAATATACCCAGGGGGTGGGACAAAACCAGGGTCAAGGGTGACAATGAATTATGTGTCTCAGAGTCGGCTACACCCAGGTCATGCTGACATGTTAACTTCCAATAAATCCTTTTCAAGTTTTGGAAGTTTAACTCGAGACTCATGATTTAATTGGGGGTAACTGCTGGAATCCTGACAGTTAACTTTAAACCAGTAAGACTGTAACAATCCTTAATTCGAGATATTAATTTTTGCTCAAGTGACTTCCCCATCATCCCCAGCCTTAATCTTAGGGACAAAAGTCAGCCTTTCTCCACATTTAGGTCAATGTAGTCTTGGCAGTATGGGGTGGGGATGGGGGGAAGGTATCGTCCAATTGTTCTTCCCATCATCCACTCTTCTTCCTCCTCCCTGTCCTGCAGACCATCTTGGAGTGTACCTTGAAAAGGGACCTGGTCTACAACAAGGTGAACCCCATTTTCCACCACTGGAAAGTCGGGGATAACAAGTTTGGCCTCACTTTTCAGAGCCCTGCAGATGCAGTGACTTTTGAGAAGGGCGTGCAAGCCGCTCTGAAGGAGATCACGGAAGGTGAGGGGACTGTTGGGGAAAACTGGGATGAGGGTTGAGGGGGGTGCTACCAGGCCATGCAACTGAATCATTGTGGAATACGGCAACTTCCTTTAAGCCCGTTACAGTGGGAAAATTTCGGGTTCAAAGTTGACAGCATTCATCAACTTCTAGGTGTTGTTTTCTGACTTCCATCAATTCCTGAAATAGGAGTAATTTGTAAAGAAGTTATAGGGTCACAGTGATTACTACAGAGAGTTATTGAAATGCTGAGTAACAGCACTGTCTTCCGCCAGGGTTTTTGCCTTACTCAAAATGAACACAAAAAACACTAAAGAATTTCTTGAAGTAACTTAAACGATTTAGGAGTTCATTCTGGAATTATTATTATTATATTATGGTTTATCGCACAGTCATCCAGATGTTCAGACTGGATTTGACATATTTTTCCATTTATGGAGCCCTTCTGAAAGACCTGGGACAGGCAGATGTGGATGTTTGATGGCATTAGAGGTGTCATCCCAGGATGGATTATGTTCTGAATAAAGCTGCCTTTTGCAATTGACCGATGGTGAATTTGTCAATGCCGATGGTGTTCAAGTGGGACTCCAGTTCTCTTGGTATTGCACCCTAGGCACCTATCACTACTGATATTTATTATTATTATTATTACTACTACTACTACTACTACTACTTGAAATGTATAATAGCAGGCAGCTCCCATAGATTCATGGCAGCATGCCAATCTAAATCCAAAACATACCACAAAAAACTAAAAACAATTACAAACCAAACCAAACCAGAGGCTCTTCTAAATTTTCTCATAAGCTGGCCAAGTCCTGAAGAATGAATTTTCATGTTTGTCTTCATCTTTGCATATTTCATTCAGAATAAAGGCCTATCATTGTATTTTTTTAAAAACAGGACTTTCGTATAATTTTGTGCATATATTTAGATGTTTACTTTCATCTTCCAGGTTCTTTTTCACCTTGTTCCAGTGTCACCGGCTCCTCTTCTTCCTCCGAGGATGAAGCAGCTGGTCAGGATGAAGCCCTTACCGTGAGTCTGTTTTCTGCTTTGAATGGGATGTTTTCTGATTTATTGTAAAGCTATTTTTCTCATGCTTGTTAGCCAAGGAAGGCTTCAGTTGAAAAACATCCTTTAAAAAGAAAAAGCAAGATTTTGTCCTTGGATGGCCAGAGTAATGTTCAAATCATTCTCCAGTATCTGATAATACAGGTAGTCCTCAACTTATTTAGTAATCACTCGAAGTTACAAGGGCACTAGAAAAAAAATGACCCACCACTGGTCCTCATTGTCAGGGAATTGCACAGCAGGTGTCCAAATGGGGTCAGATACACCAACACAAACTAAATAAATAAATATGTTTTACATTGATATACACAGCAAACTAGATAATCAGGCAAATGGGAGAATTGTGAGGTAAATCACAGAACAAGGCCCATAGAAGAAGAAGACGGGGGGAGGGAGGGAAACTCCCCCTCCACAGCAACCAATCACAGTGCAGATTGCCTCACGCAGGAGTCAGCCCTCTTCAACCACTATAATTGTGTTTTTGCTCACTGCACAGCCCCACTGCGCAATCCTACTGCTCCAGCTCCTAAATTTATAAATGTCTATTGCTACTAGGTTATAGCAAATTAAATAATCAGGCAAATGGGAGAATTGTGAGGCAAATCACAGAGCAAACAGGGCCTACAGAAGAAAAAGGCGGGAAAAAAGGGAAACTCCCTCTGCATATTCCCAGCAACCAATCACAGCACAGATTGCCTCACGCAGGAGCCAGCCCTCTTCAACCAACCAACTATAACTGTGTGTTCTGACTCACTGCACAACCCCACTGTTCCAGCTCCTAAATTTAAATATCTACTGCTACTACTACTAGCACTGATGATGTTACCTAGTTTGGGACACGAAATGACTGCAAACCCCCCACCAAACTCAGAAAACATTCCGTACTGAGCTACAAATATTCTCCTTTTTTTGTTTTTCAAAGAGTAGCGCTGTCAGGAATTTGTGCAGCAGGTATCCAATTGAAGTCAGAGATGCTGACACAAACTTGCAGTTTTATATAAATAAATATATTTTACATCAATTTATACAGCAAACTAAATAATCTGGCAAATGGAATAATCATGAGGTAAATCACAGAGCAAACAAGGGCCCACAGAAGAAAAAGGCACCCACAGCAACCAATCACAGCGCAGATTGCCTCACGCAGGAGTCAGCCCTCTTCAACCAATCAACCAGAACTGTGTGTTCTGGCACAACCCCACTGCTCCTGCTGCTAAATTTAAATACATTAACACTCATATTTAACAGTACTTACAACCATTGTACCACCACCCCGTCACGTGATCACAATTCAGGCACTTGACAACCAATTTGCCTTTACAACCAGTTGAGGTATCTTGTGGTCAAGGACTACCTGTGAAAGTTGGTTCCTCACTTGGTCTCAAGTCTACCTTGTGCTAGGGGCAATTGAAAAGCCATGGGGATCTGCTCTGGGACTCAGCCTAACCTCTGCATTGTGGCTTCTCTCTCTCTAGGTGCACACAGATAGCGAGTCTTCCTCAAATAGCCAGAAGGAGATGCTCCCCAAACCCATCACCATTGTGACCAGCGAGTCCTCTTCCACCTGCTTCATTCGCACCCCCATTTCTGAAGAGTTCCCCTTCAGTTCAACACAAGGGGCAAGTTCAGCTGGACCGGTGCGTAGTCAGAATAATCTCCCCTCCCCTCTCCTCTCCTTTCTTTCTCTTTCTCCTTCTTCTCCTCTTTCTTCCCCTCTCTCTTCTTCTCCTTCTCCTTCTCCCTCTCCTCTCTCTTCTCCTTTTCCTTCTCTTTCCTCCCTTTTCCTCTCCCCTCTCTTCTTTTTTCCTCCTCCTCCTCCTCCTCGAATTCCCTGGGCATGACTTCCATCCTTGTCTTCTCCGACCCCCACAGGTGCAAGCCGAGCCCTTGCAGCAGCTGACTCTCCCAGATGAGGAGGAGCTGGAGAGCATCACCCCTTGTCCCTGGGTTACCAAAGGTTACGAGGACTACCGGCGGGCCGTGGTTCAGAAGCATCAGCCAGACCCCGAGAAGATTGACCTATGTGTACACTTTGAAAAGGGCGGCCGTGGCAGCCGATCTCCTCGGGAGAAGGAGTACAGCTTTCCCCCTGGGGCCGAAGGGCGGCTCAAGGACCCCAAGGCTTCACCCTCCTGCCGGATCCATGGGGCCTCCTCCCCCACGAAACATAAGCCGATGAAGGAGCAACAGCAGTCTCCGCAGCCGCCCCCTGGAGCCATCATGGGCGTAGAAGAGGACACGGTGCCCTCGCGGTGCGTCTACTGCCGAGATGTCTTTAACAATGAAGAAAATGGACGGGGACAGTGCCAGGATGCGCCGGACCCCATCGGCCACTGCGTCTACCAGTTCACTTGTATGTGGTGCGCTGAGAGCATGCTCTACCACTGCATGTCGGACTCGGAAGGGGAGTACTCGGACCCTTGTTCCTGCGACACCGGCCACCCGCACTTCTGCATCCGCTGGCTGGCTCTGGCCACCCTCTCCTTGGTGGTCCCATGCATGTGCTGCTACCTACCCCTCCACGCCTGTTACTCCTGCGGTGAGCGCTGCGGTTGCTGCGGCGGCAAGCACAAAGCCGTCCGGTGAAACTGAGCAATTCCCGGGCGCGCCGTTTGGGTTTTCTTTGCCACCAAGGCCACGACAGGCGTAAGCCAGGCAGCTTTCCTCCGACACGGAGGCTTGCCAGGGTTCCAGTCCTTCCCCAGGCTGGCTCTCCCCCCTCCCACACTCCCTTTCACCCCTTTGGGGAAAAGGACCCCTGGTGAGGATGGTTGGCAGCACTCCTGGGAGACCTCACGGGACGATTTTCTGTCCCAAAATTGGGACTTTCTTTATTGCAGAGGAAAGGGAAAGGAAGACACGCAGGTGACCCTTTCTTGTAAGCTCTGTGGTCAGATGTTGTTATGGGTCTGCGCTAGGCACGTATTTTTCCCCCTCCCTGCGATGTTCTCTCTAGGGGTGGTTTTTTGGGGAGGGTATATTTTAAGGAAAGGGAGGATGAACTCGGGAAAACAAAAGGAGAGGACTACGCCGTAACTTTGACCAAAGTTTACTATGAACTCCAAAAGCATCAAACGTTTTACCGATGTCGGTAACATCCATAAGCTCTGCCCATCCTTGCTGTATATGTTTGGATGAGTCCAAGGTAGGCTTGGACAACTTCCACCGAGGTGGACCTCCCCGACCAGCCATGTATTTTGGCAAAACAATCAGGCAGGTAAAGCATTCCTTGCCCCCCACCTTCCCTGTGACACCCCCAATGTGTTCTTAAGACAGATGTTATAGCATTGCCCGTAGGACGTGGGCTCACCAGGGGTGATGAGAAGATGGTTCTCTTTTTTTGGATCTCATCCTGTCCTCCTTTACTTTTCCCCGACCCATCGCAGTCTGGATTTTTAAGTCCTGGGTACTGGTAGTCCTTAACTTATGACCCCAATTGAGCCCAACATTTCAATTGCTAAACAAGACACTTGTTAAGTGAGCTTTGCCCTATTTTATGACCTTTTCTGCCAGATAAGTGCATCACTTATACTTCTTCACAACAATAAAGTTGTTAAGTGAATCTGGCTTCTCCATTGTTTGTCCGAAGGTTGCAAAAAAGGGGGAAATCACATGACCCCGGGATGCTGCAACCGTCATAAATCTGAGTCCGTTGCCAAGCGCCTGACTTTTGATCGTGTGAATATGGGGAAGGTTGTAAGTGTAAAAAACGGTCCAAAGTTGCTTATTTCAGGGCCATTGTAACTTTGGCCACTAAACAAATTGTTGTAAGTCGAGGACTACCTGTATTTTTTGGGGGGGGGCATGATGTTTAATGATGTGCTGAACATGTGTCTCTGTCTTCAAAGGCTGCTTTCCATGAGTGAACAAGGACCCCTTGCTGGTAGGGTGAGGGTCAGGTGGGGTTGTTCTTAAGTCAGCCGTCCTGAACCTTCCCAGCCTGGTGGGGCATCAGTCCCCCTCAGTGGTGGGATTCAAACATTTTTACTACCGGTTCTGGGGGCGTGGCTTGGTGGGTGTGGTGTGGCTTGGTGGGCATGGCAGGGAAAGGATACTTCAAAATCCCCATTCCCTCCGCACCCCACTAACCTGCTTTTCAGTTCCGTTCTCCTGTGCAGGGCCACCAAAGGAGACCCAGCCGATCAGCTGTGGGCATGGTTTGGTGGGCGTGGCATTCTGTGGGTGTGGCTTGGTGGGCGTGGCAGGGGAAGGATACTTCAAAATCCCCATTCCCTCCGCACCCCACTAACCTGCTTTTCAGTTCCGTTCTCCTGTGCAGGGCCACCAAAGGAGACCCAGCTGATCAGCTGGGACTCGATGGGAGGCAGAGAATAGATGGGGTTGGCGGGGCCAGTCAGAGGCGGGATTTGCCAGTTCTCTGAACTACTCAAAATTTCTGCCATCAGTTCTCCAGAACTGGTCAGAACCTGCTGAATACCACTTCTGGTCTCTCTCCCCCCCTCTCCTCTTTCACCATTCCAGCTGGGCCTACTGGAAATTGTAGTCTGAGACACAGGTGGTTAAAAACAAAATCATAATATTGAAACCATCCTGTTTGCTTGGCCTTCTAGTTTTCTGCTCAGGCTGTTTGGTTTGGAGAGTTGCCGGTTGGTGCCAACCGGAGAGGGATGTATGCGTGTTGCTGATTGGCATCAATCCGTCTGCCCTGAAGGAGGGCAGAAATCCACACGATTACCTTTGCATGTTTAGCAGTTACCCAGGACTCTGATTTTTGCCATCAGGTTGCTCTTTCTGAGATTTCACCCCCCCCCCCTCCATCCCCCCCAGTTGCCATTGCTGGTAATCCTCGACTTATAACCGTCTCGGAAAGAGGAATTTCCATTCGTAAATCGGTACAGTTGTAATGTGAGTCATTGTGACCGGACCGCAATTGTTAGGTGACTTTACTTGTTGGAAGGTTGCAAATTGTGATCGCATGACCGCAAGAGTGGTACAGTAGTTGTAATTTCAGGGAACAGGTCGTAAGTCACTTTTTTTCCCTGAGGTCAACTAGCTTTGAACTTCCTGTACTGTTAACTCTTAGCATCCCAGACTTATTATAGTAGTCTCTTGGGCACTTCCAGGCTAAAAATCAAACACAGCCATTAAAAACGTATTGAAACAAGAGGCCCCTATTTGTCCTAGCTGCTTTTCCCTTAAAATACCCCTCGTGTCAGGGCTCCAACAAATCCACCCCCATTCAAATCATAAGTCTCTAGCCGCGTCTCTCAGAGTAAAAAAAAATTGATTTATTAGGAGTGGCCATGTTGGCTTTAGCTGGGTGCAGCCATTTCCCCCTTGACCCTGGTCTTCCCCCCACCCCCTGGATGTATATTCTCCAATGGGACATCTCCATAGCCATCAATCATGCTCTCCAGTAACAATCTTGCGTGCCGACAGCTTTGGGCTGTCAAGGCTATTATCTGAGGCATTTAAGGAATGCACTGCTTTCCTCATTCCCTGTCTGTTGGCAAAAAGACCAAAGGAGTATTTTTTAGTTGACACCTCGTCCATTTAATCCCCGGGGGGGGGTGGGGGGGACTGCATTACAGGTAGTAAGTCTACTATGGCTACAACGGGCACCATAATTTCTGCGGTTCGCCAAGCTGCTTCTTAAATGAGTTGCGTCTGATTTTATGACCTTTTTGTCATTGTTGTTAAGTGAATGATGCAGTCGTTAAATATCGTTCCCCCTGCCCCCCCACCCCCAATGATTTTGCTCGGAAAGTCGCATCATCAGAAATATATCTTGGTTGCCAAGTGCTCAAATGTTGATCATGGGACTGTGAGGATGCTGAACGGTTGTAAGGGCGAGGACTGGTTGTAAGTCATCTTTTTCAGTGCCGTTGTCCTGTTGAACGGTCACTTGACAAATGGTTATAAGTCGAGGCCTACTTGTATACGATAACCTGGTTGAGCAGTGGGTTGGACTAGAAGTCCTCCAAGGGCCCCTTCCAACTCAGTTATTCCCTTAATCTTCCTTTCTCTCTATGCTTGACCCGTTAGAATGGGGCACAAGCTTTTTCTGCCTGTGTCCAGGTGGCACATCAACGCACAACATACAATCCCTGAAGCGAACGCACAAAATATTTTAACCAGGTTATATTTTTCTTAGACATTTCAAGGAAGACGTGGAAGTGGGTAAACTTGGATGCATAAAAAGATGGGGCAAGATGGGTCTTGGCTTACCTGGTCAAATAAGATCTGGTTTGCAGGCAATAGATCTTAGGTCTTCAGGTGGGCTGAGACAATATTTTCCGAAATCTTAAAAAGAGACCTCTTCCTTGTTTGTCAACAATATTCAGGTCCAGCCACCAGTGGAATTAGAGCACTTAAAAATCCTGCAAGTTCAATTTTTCAGAAATCCTCTAATTTAGCTCCATTTAGCTTTACCGTTTCCTGCTTAGCAGTTCTCAACCTTTTTCCTCCCTTGCCTCGAAAGCAAAAAAACATTTTTTTTTCCTGTCATAACCCCAAGCTTCCAAACTGTAGGAATTATGCAAAATAATCTGATAGGCAGACGGTAAGGTTTGCATAATATATTTAAAGCAGATGTGTTGATTTCCTCTAGCAAAGGGCCGGATGGAAGGAGTGTTTTTTTTTTAAAAAAAGAATAAAATAAATATAGCCCAGGCTGTGTTTTAAAATCATCAGGGTTTTGTGTGTGAGTTTTCGACATCTAGAAGTGTTAAAATTGTAGGCTGGTTAAGAGCTAGCAGAGATCCAACCTTGGCTACTTTAAGACCTGTGGATTTCAACTCCCAGAATTCCTTAGCCAAGCATGCAAGCCTGGGGAATTCTGGGAGTTGAAGTCCACAAGTCTTAAAAACAGCCAAGGTCCCTGATCTAGAGGATTGGCTCGTTCCTCAATGTGGTTTTTAAAGTCTGGTGGAAAATGTTTGAGTTGGTAGTTTTTAACCTAAAATGTAAAAAGGGCCATTTTTATTCTTAAACATTTTAGTTTTTGCCTTGCCGTTTCTGCCCAGGCCGTGTTTGTCAGAACCCAGCGGAAGATGCGTGATGGGTTAAGGAACTGGGGTTGCCTGTGAGAACGCATGAAATCTTTAAGCAAAGAAGAGCACATTAAAAGCATGATTTCCTCTTACTATTTTGCCCATCCCAAGCAACAATAAAATATGGGTAGTCTACAGTTGATGACTACAGTTGAGTCCAAAATGTCTGTTCCTAAGCTAGGCAGTTGTTTAAAGTGAGTTTTGTCCCATTTTGCAACTTTCCTCACCACCGTTCTTAACTGAATCGCCGCAGTGACTTTGCTTGTCGGAAGGCTGCTAAAAGAGACACTGCAACCGTCATAAGTCCATGCCAGTTGCCAAGGGTTTGAATTTGGATCGTGTGACCACGGCGATGCTGCAACGGTTGTTAAGTTTTAACAAAACAGTCATAAGTCACTTTTGACGGTGCCGTTGTAACTTCAGTCACTAAATGAACCTGTGTAAGTCGAGGACTTAGCTCTAGACCGGCTTAGGGAGTCTCCAGAATTTTTAAGACTTGTATTTGTGCGATATGTCAAGTTTGAAGGATGACGAAGAGAACACAAAGGGGTGGAGTGGTGAAATAAGTGCATTTCCTCATTTAGGTCAAAACTTATTATGGGATATTAGATAGTTTGGGGGAAAGGCGCATCTTTAGTATGACTTAAGATGGCACCTGCCTTCGTCCCTTAATATATACAATTCTACTTTTTTTGTGTGATTTGTGTGGTTCTTCACGCCCGAAAGCCAAGCCCAGATCCACGTGGTTTGCTTCTGAGATTTTGTACAGCTTGTTTCAAAAGGCTTCTCCTTTGCTGCCTGCAAACATCGTCAGAAAAACAGGTGGCTTGGGAGCCCAATTTTTTATTATTTTTTTTTTAACCCAAATGCAAAAAAAACAGACGCCAAGATGAGATTCGGGGTGGAATTTCATGCTTAAAACATGGTCTTTCTTGCTGTTTTTTAAAAATCGAGCGCGGACAGGGTTCGGTTTACAGGGTATACCCAAACACAAAAACGCACACCTTGTTGTTATCTTCCTGTTTGTAATGTTAGATTGATTGGAGAGGATCGCCTACTTCTTGCTATAAAGTCCAGAGCTATTAAGAAGCACCGGAAGAATTTTGGTTTTGGTTGGTTGGTTGGTTTTTTGGTCCCGTGCATTCCGAACGGCCTTACAAAGGTTTTTTTTTTTTTCAATTGCAGAATTGAACTGCAGAGAATGGCACTGGGGAAGGGGGGGGGCAGGGAGGGATGAGGGGGCAGGAGAAAAACAAAGGGACAGGAGGGCTTTATCCCCCTTTTTGGCATCAATAATGCATCCTTTCCTAAGCCACACCACTTTCTCCTGCGTTCCGTTTTAGTTGAAAATATCCAAAGCACAAAAATCCATCCAACCATATATAATATGTCGTCATTTATAGTTAGGAAGTTTATCGATGCAACCCCAGTATTGGATCCTTTGGATATAAATTATGCCCGATTCCAGTTTACTCACAGTTTAAGCACTTCAAAGCATCTGAGAACTATGTGGTCTTAAGGCAGAGGTCTCCAAACTTGGCAACTTCTAAGACTTGTGGATTTCAACTCCCAGAATTCTCCAGCCAGCATAGCCATGTTGCTAATTTAAAACTCCCAGAATGGCTGCCTGGGGAATTCTGGGAGTTGAAGTCTTAAAAGTTGCCAAGTTTGGGGACCCCTGTCTTAAGGAACTATTTGGGGGAGTGGGGTATGTGTGTGTCCAACCTTGGCAACTTGAAAACCTGTGGACTTCAACTCCCAGAATTCCCCAGGCAGCCATTCTGGGAGTTTTAAGTTAGCAACATGGTTACGGAAGTGAATCTGGCTTCTCTATTGACTTGAAGGCAGCCAAATCACATGACCCTGGGAACCTACAACCGTCTTAAGTACATGCCGGTTGCCAAGCATCTGAATTTTGATCACACGGCCGTAGGGATGCTACAATAGTTTTTAAGCGTGAAAAATGGTCGTAAGTCACTTTTTCCCCGGCCCAGTTGTAGATTCAGGTCACTAAATTAAAGATTTAAGTTGAGGAAGTTTAAGAGTTCCTTGACTCTTCTCAGCCTAAAATTTTGCATAAATTAAAGGGATTGTCTTCCCTTTCTTTCTTTTCCTTGGGGCCCCAAACTCTGATGAGCAACACAGATTTATTACAACATCCCATTCAGAGAATTCAATCGATCGAATCCTGCTGGGGCGTGTCTGGTTTTTCCCAGCTCCAACTCCTTATTTATTTAGGTTAATTCTAATTTCTTGCTTGGATCCAGAACTGGACAGGTAAAATCCTGAATTTCAGAGGGCTGCCTTTCATCCACGGGGCAACTGCTTCAGCCACCCATCCTCGGGATTGCACGGAATCGGTTAGGATTGCAACTCTCTGAATGCCTCGATAACATGGCAGCTCTCAGCAAGGGAAAAGCTGTGCTAAAAACAGTGGCCGGGAATGGGGAAGGCTGACGGACAGGGTGAAGGAGGGGTGGCATCCCTCCTTACCTGTGGGCAGTTGCTCTCTTTCTGTTTTAGGCCTTTGCGAAGGAGACAACGGAAACCAAACCACAAGTTTATGTTCCATCTTTTCTTCTTCTTCTTCTTTCCCCTACTGTGGTTGCCAAGCTAATTTTCTTTCCTGTTTTAAGTAATTTTATCAGATTTGTATATTCGGTATTGGAATTTCTGTGTATTTAAAAAAAAAAATATTTTTAAAAGAATGGCACAGAGGGCACTGGAAAGGAATGCTCTATTATTTAAAACTGTACGATTATAAATTAAAAAGGAAAAAAAAAACCACACCATTACATTTAACGGAAGAAGCCTGGCGTCTGCATTCTTATCCTCGCCGCGTACTAAAATGGTTTCTTTTCCAGCAACAACATAAAGTGTTTCCCCACCTTTTTTAAAAAAAAAATTCTATCTACACCAATTTTAAAACTTTCATAGCGTAATCCTTTTCTCCTGCTCCCCTCTAAAATTTTGGGCAGAGGGTAAACATCCGTTTCCTTGGACTGGAAAAGCCATCATCATCTAAGGCTTAATAAACTACAGTCACGGTCATAAACAAGACTGATCCAAGATACTAGTCCACAAGAGTCTGCTTCACTCTCAGTTGCAATCTTAAAACTCGATGCTGACAAGCACTGTAGAATTCTGTTTTGGTAGGTTGGTTTCACCTCATTGTTTAAAACCTGGATTCAGTTTCCATCCTCTAGTCCACATCATACATCACACGTCTTGAATTCCTGCGGTGAATAGACTTAGAATAACGTTATTGCCACTTTGAATGTATACTAATCGGCATATATTAAAATGAAATTCCCTTGCATTCAGTTCTCAAGAGGGTCTCCACCTCCAATTGGAGAAAGGAAAGAAAAATCATTTTATGTATTAAGTTTATATTGCCACCGCTGAGTGACTCTGGGCGGCTTACCATAGTGTTAAAACATAAAGGCATTACCTCAATACCCGTGCTTTGCCACGAAACTATGTGGTCGGGCTTAGTTTTGGGGGAGGAAAAAAAAGGCGGGGGGGAATTTTGCCTCTCAGTATCCATCAGTATTTATCTGGCTAGCGTCCTGTCAGCGTGTGAGAGTTGAGGGCTGTTTGGAAACTGAAGCGGTATTTGTTATGTAAGCAGGAAGGAGACAGCAAGGAGCCTGGGTGTGGCTTAGCTTCACTGTTCTGTACTAAAGCTGGTTGCTAATGTGAAACGGCAACTCTTCTCCTCTGCTTCTGTTTTGCATTTGGAATAGATTTCTTTCCAGGTGGGGAGGGGGAGTAGAACTCCTTAGCATCAGAGCGTGTTAATAATAATAATATACAAAATACTAATGCTCTGATGGTCATTTTGAAAAATCCCTTCTTAGTGAGCCCCTAGAAGTAGGAGGCATGCATAAGCGCACCAATCGTGCCTACTGTCCTATTGTTTCTTTTTATTTTTCTTATAAGTATCTATCTCATGTATTCAAAATTATATTTATTCTTATACCCGTATCTTGTAAGCAATTGACAAATCAAATAAATACTAAAAAATAGTAAAACAGAAGCCAAGAGGAAGATACGTGCCAAATTACAGTTCTGGAGATTTTGTGATGATGCATGAGTGGTATTTTGCTTTTATATATAGATATAGATTCAAATTAAGATTAACAATCACATAGAGAAAAACCTTTCTTATTAATAAGGAAAAGAATTATTAAATTTATATTCTCGCCACTTTTGAGAGCCTCTGGGCAGCATTAAGATTGGCAACGATTAAATAGAGGAATATATACATATGTATGTATGGTATTTAGGTTTCTTTGGGTATTTTCCCGTGTCTTAATATTTATGCTTTTATTATAGCGACGTTTCGGCAGAAACTCATCTGCCATCCTCAGGCTTGTGTATTGGGTTCTTTTTAATCTTGTGCCGAAACGTCGCTATAATAAAAGCACAAATATTAAAGACATCGGAAAATACTCGAAGAGACCTAAATACCATACATTTTAAATACCCGCGAAAACATAACATATATATATATACTTTGTGTTACAACACCCTGTTAAGCCCCAATTAAGGGAGAAAGCATACTGCTTCCTTTTTTGTACTTCCCTGGTTTGAATCCCGGTAAGGGTATGGCTAGCTGAAGAGAGCTAACTAGCTCGAAATAGATCTATCCTAGTCTCCCTTATTTATTATTTAAATTATCAGCTTAAAACCTTACACACACACATATATATATATGTATATATGTATGTACACACATACATACATCTCTACATATCTCTATAAATTTCTATCTATATATCTATATGTCTCTCTATCTATCTATCTTATTATATCTATCTATTTATCTATCTATCTCTCTATATTATATCTATCTCTATTTATCTATCTCTCTATCCATATCTATCTCTATATCTATCTACCAATATACCTACCTACCTACCTATCTCTTTGGCCTCTTAATACACTCGGACAAGTTTCCACTTAGGCACAGAACACCCTCTATGTGTATATACACGCGTGTTTGTGCATACACACGTAAAACCTACGCCTCCCCTGAGAAGAAAGCTCGGCGTCCAAGGAAGAACTCTGCACACGCTCAGAAGCAGGCGGCCCCGCGTTAAGAAGCGCCTCTACCCGGGATGCTCTTCAAGGAACCCGGCGGCCAGCTGTTCCTCCAAAGGCCGCCCCCGCAGCAGTCCGCGCGCTCTGATTGGTCGACGATTGATACTTCTTTCCCCCCACGATACTCTCCTGTGTCTGGCACGTTGCCATAGTGAAGAGGGTGGGGGGGCGTCATCCAGGGCGCCTTCCCATTGGCTGAAGGGTGTTGCGGGCGTTCTGAGGTGCGATGCATTTTTTTTTTCCTTTTAATCCCTCACTCCCGATTGGCCGGGAAGAAAAAAAAAAACCCAACCAACGGTTGGGAGGAGCCCCTTCGGTTGCTAGGATAAGACCGTCGGCCAATCCCAGGCGCCTCGCCGGGGCTTAAGGGCCGCCTCGGATTGGCGGCTCGCGGGGAGGGGAGGGTCAAGCCTGTGCTTGTCATTGGCGGGCGGCGTTTGACGTTGGTAGGAAGGGCGCGGACGGTGTAACCAATGGGAGGAAAAAAAGCTTGGAAGGGCGGGACTACAGGGCTTGCGTGAGCGGCACTCGGTTCGGGGAGGGGCGGGTGGCATTCCTGCGGAGACATGGAGGCGGAAGACGTCCAGGGGTAAGCGGGGGCGGGGCCAGGGGCGGGGGCGGGGCCTAAGGACAGCCAAGGGGGTGTGGGGTGTGTGTGAAGAATTCCTGGGGGTCCCCGCGCTCGCCCCCCCCATTTGTCAGCCTGTCCTACCTCGCAGGGTTGTTTTAGAGCAGAGTTCCCCAAACTTGGCCAACTTTAAGACTGGTGGACTTCTACTCCCAGAATTCCTGAGCTAACATGACTGGAGGAGGAATTCTGGGAGTGGAAGTCCACAAGTCTTAAACGTGGCTAATTTTGCAGACCTCTGGTATAGAGTCTCCTGCTTGGGCAGGGGGCTGGACTAGAAGACCTCCAAGGTCCCTTCCAACTCTGATATTCTGTTTCTAGTTTGTCCAAGACTTGGCAAGTTTTAAGACCGGTGGGCTTCAACTCCCAGAATTCCTGAGCTAAACAACCGGAGGGGGAATTCTGGGAATGGAAGTCCACAAGTCTTAAAGCTGTCAAATTTGAAGACCCCTGATCTACAATATCTATCTTCTATCTCCATCTCTCTCTATGTCATTTCCAGGCTGTTTCTTGGGCCATTTTCAGGTTTTCTTCCCAAAAATGGCCCCAAAAACCAGCCTGAAAACTGCCGCCAAAACGCCCCAAAAACAGGCCTTCGGTTTTCCAGTGCTCACACTTACACATGCCTGCATGCATGTTCCGGTTTGGCCACTCGGTGCCGAAAAGGTTTGCCATCCTTGGCTTAGACTCTCCTGCCCTGCAAGGCCACAGAAGCCTCTGGACAGGCTGCCCCACTAACCCAGGTGGGGTCACCCTATCCTCTCCTGAAGGCAGGACAAGAAACAATGCTTGGAAAATTCTGGGAATTGAAGTCCACCAGTCTTAAAGTGGCCAAGTTTGGGGACCCCCCCGATGGATTCTATCTTGGCTTTATTGATTATCATCATTTGTAGGTTTCCGTCCATGAAAACCTTCGCCGAGGTGGCCGAAGCTGGCGTCTCCAGTCCTCGATTCATGACGCTTTGCTCATGGCTGGTTTCAGAGCTGCGGACTCTGTGTCGGCTGGAGGAGGACGTAAGCCCGGTGCAGGGTAGGTAGGTTCTTCCGCCTTTGCGGCAGGGAAAGGCGGTTCCCACTTTCAGGGCATGGGGCTCTGCAGAGATGGGACTTTGGACTGCGAATGGAGGCTAGGGAGCAAGAGAGAACAAACAGAGAATACAAAGAATGTGAGAAGGGAGGAAGGGGGAGGAGGGAAGAGAAGAGAAAAGTCAGGCAGGAAGGAAAGAGGAAGGGAAAAGGAAGGAAGGAAGGAAGGAAAGGGATGGAAGGGGAAGGGAGGAGAAAGGAAGAAGGGAAGGGAAGGAAAGAAGGGAGGGGAAGGAAATAAAGAAGGTGGCAAGGAAGGGAAGAGGAAGGGAGGGAAGGGGAAGAGAAGAGAAGAAGGAAAGGAAAGGAAAGGAAGGGGAAGGAAATAAGGTGGAAAGGAAGAGCGGGGAAGGAAGGAAAGGGATGGAAGGGAAGGAAGGAAGGAAGGGGAAGGAAATAAGGTGGAAAGGAAGAGCGGGGAAGGAAGGAAAGGGATGGAAGGGAAGGAAGGAAGGAAGGGGAAGGAAATAAGGAAGATGGGAAGGAAGGGAAGGGAAGGAAGGGAAACAAAGGAGAAAGGAAGAAGGGAAGGAAAGAAAGGAAGGTGGCAAGGAAGGGAGGGGAAGGGAAGAGGAGGGAAGGGGAAGGAAGGAGAAAGGAAGAAGGGAAGGGAAGAAAAGAAGGGAGGGGAAGGAAATAAGGAAGGTGGCAAGGAAGGGAAGGGGAAGAGAAGAAAGGAAAGGAAGGAAGGAGAAGGAAATAAGGAAGGTGGGAAGGAAGGAAAGGGGTGGAAGGGGAACAAAGGAGAAAGGAAGAAGGGAAGGAAAGAAAAGAAGGTGGCAAGGAAGGGAAGGGAAGAGGAAGGAAGGAAAGGGATGGAAGGGGAAGGGAGGAGAAAGAAAGAAGGGAAGGGAAGGAAAGAAGGGAAGGGAAGGAAATAAGGAAGGTGGCAAGGAAGGGAAGAGGAAGGGAGGAAAGGAAGGGAAGGGAAAAGAAGAGGGAAGGGAAGGGGAAGGAAATAAGGTGGGAAGGAAGGGAGGGGAAGGGAAGAGGAAGGAAGGAAGGAAGGAAAGAGATGGAAGGGGAAGGGAAGGAAAGAAGGAGAAGAAAGGAAAGGGAAGCAAGGAAGACAAGGAGCTAGAAATGAGCAACTTGGAAAGGTTAAAAGTGAGCAGAGGCTAAAGGGGAGATGAGAGAAACCTCTTTTTTTCCCAATTAAATCATTCTGATCCTAAACCACTCTAAGCCATTTCATCCTATCAGGACCCGAGGATGCCGAGACATTTCAGATCGAAATAAGTGGCCTCCTGGGTGAGCTGCATTGCCCGTATCCTTCACTGACCACAGGGGACGTCATGGCTAGGCTCCGCACCCAAGACCACTGCCTGCAGCTTCTCTGTAAGTAGAGAGAGAATTGGGGCATCACACTAAATACCATAGCTAGCTTAATCGTGGCTTGTGAACAGCAACCCTCCTCCTCTGACCCCACATTCTTCTAGCAATGATAACGTTACCTAGTTGGGTAATGAATTCTTCTTCTTCTTCTTCTTCTTCTTCTTCTTCTTCTTCTTCTTCTTCTTCTTCTTCTTCTTCTTCTTCTTCTTCTTCTTCTTCTTCTTCTTCTTCTTCTTCTTCTTCTTCTTCTTCTTCTTCTTCTTCTTCCTTCTCCTTCTCCTTCTCCTTCTCCTTCTCCTTCTCCTTCTCCTTCTCCTTCTCCTTCTCCTTCTCCTCCTCTTCCTCCTCCTCCTCCTTTTCCTCCTCCTTCTCCTCTTCCTCTTCCTCCTCCTGTTCCTCCTCCCCCTCTTCTTCCTCTTCCTCCTCTTCTTCCTCTTCCTCTTCCCCCTCCTTCTTCTTCCTCTTCCTCTTCTTCCTTTTCCTCTTCCTCTTCCTTCCCATGTGGTGGCCCAAAGTCTTTGAGTTTCCTCTTCAGGATCTGGCCTTCTAAAAGAGCAGTCAGGGTGGATCTCCTTTAGGACTGACCAGTTGCAGTCCAAGGGACACACAGGAGCCTTCTTCTCCAGCCCCAGAGTTCAAAGGCCTCCATTCTTTGGCGCTCGGCCTTCCTTATGGTCCAGCTTTCACAGCCATGCGTTGCATCTGGGAAAAACCATAGCCTCGAACATATTTGAAACATGCAATGGGGGTATACTAAGAAGCAGCCAAATGTTCCTCTTTTTTTTTCCCTTCCATCTCTCCCTTCCTTCCTTCCTTCCTTCCATCCATCCATCCCAGATTTTTTGAGCTCGGAGCTGATGGCTGCTAAGCTCCAGGCCAGGAAAACACTCCAATCAGCAAAGCAAGGCAACGCAAATCACGAAGCAGTGCGAGAACTGCATCAGATCTGCCAAGCCCTGGGGATGCCTGAGCCAGATCCAGCTTCCTCTGTGGCTCAGGTTATGGATGACATTGGATCCCAGGTGAGACCCGAGGGGCAGGCAAACCTGGGCTGGGCAGGTAGGCTACTGGGAGGAATACTTCAGCCTCCTTTTCAGTGTGGAAAAGCTTAAAGAGGCCCAGCTGCTTGCCAAGGGGAGGGAGGGAGGGAGGGAGGGGACATACCCTCGACTTGCGAATGTTCGTTTAGCGACTGAAGTTACAACGGCACTGAAAACCGATGGAACGACTTGCCTCCAGAAGTTGTGGGTGTTCCACCCCGGGAGGTTTTGAAGAAGAGGGTGCTTCTTTATCCTGCCTTCAGGTGCTGTTCTGACCCACGCCCTTTTCCAACAAATCAAACACAATCCAAAAGGAACAGAAACCTTGTAATGCTTCTGCAAAATAATTAGCTGTGATAAGCACAAGCCTTGCCAAACTGCGCGAGACTTGCCAAAAGATAACAGACAAGAAATAATTTGCAATACAAGAATCTTCAAATACAAACTCAGGATACTGGAATGCCCACGAGGCTGGAGTTTCAAAATGTCTTTGCTTCCTGCAAAGAACGTTCATTTCACAGCTGGCTTTTATCCGCTTGAAGGAGGGGCCATTACCTTGCAGCCTTACTCTCGAGTCGCCCGTGCTGCTGCAGCTGCTCTTTCCTGCAAGCAGCCCTGCGCGCGCGCGCACTTGGCACAGGCTCCTCAGGAACCTCCTCATCGCTGCTGCCAGTCCCCACAATCTCTGAAGGCAGCAGTCCACTCCCTAATGGTCCTGGTCCCTCATCTGAGTCCTCGCTCTCTTCAACCATCCACACCTGCTGCCGGCTAACCACAACAGGTGTTTTGGAGAACAGCTTGACCTCCTCCTCTTTTTTGTGGCAGCCCCTCAAATATTGGGACACTGCTATCATGTCACCCCTAGTCCTCCTTTTCATAAGACTAGACGTATTCAGTTCCAGCAACCGTTATTTTATCTTTTTTGCAATTTGTATTGTTCTTTTTCACCTTTCACACATAATTGATCTTGATATTAACAGTACTGTGTCATTATTATAAAAACCAATCTCAAGTAAATATCTACATTTATATACCTTTATATACGTTCATATACATTCATCTATAATTTTCTTATCGCCTTTATCCTTATTTCTATTGTTCAGCCATTTATACCAATTATCCCAAATTTTGTAATATTCCGACTCTTCTTTATCTTTTAATTTTAACATCAGTTTATCCATTTAGCACAATCTAGAATTTTTTGAATTACTCATTCCTCCGAGGGTGTGTTATTTTAATGTTTCCGGCATTGTACGTATACTATTCTTGTTGCTGTCAAAATACGTAGTAAAATATATTTAATATTTTCCCTATATTTCCAAGCAACCATTCTTTATACATTTTAGCCTCCAGTCCCCTAAGCATCTTGGTTGCTCTTCTCTGCACTCTTTTTAGAGCAGTCCCAACATTTTCTGTACCACGCGCCCCTAGAACACTTCTGATATATTCTCGCACCCCTTAAAGAAATAAATAACTATATACATATAATTATACATATACACTATAATTTTGAAACTTCTAAACCCAAGTTTTCAACACACCCCGGGGGGGGGAGTGCAAGCAACCCTGATTGGGAACCCCTTCCTCTAAAATCTAGACCCGTGATGGTGAATCTATGGCACATGTGCCACAGGTGGCACGCAGAGCCATTTGTGCCGGCACGCAAGCCCCAGCCAAACTTATCTGCACTACGCATATACGCGCCTCCTAGCTGATTTTTGGCCCATTTGAGGCCTTTTCCGCCCTCCTGGCGGCTCGAAAAAAGCCTCTACAGCCTCGGGAGGCCAAAAAATGGGCCTTCCGGAAATACCAGAACTGCCGAAATGGGCCTCCGGAGCTCGGGGGGAAGTTGTTTTCGCCCTCCCAGAGATTCGCGTGAAGCCTCGGGAGGCTGAAAACGGACCTGTTTGGCACTTCCGGTATTTCCGGAAGTCCCGTTTTTCGGCCTGAGGCTGCAGAGACTTCCCACTAGCCTCCGGGAGGGCGAAGAGGCCTCAAACAGGCCGAAAATCAGCTGGGAGGTAGTGCAGGTAAAGGGGTGGGAGGGGTTGTGCATGCATGCTCGGGGGTGGTGTGCATTGCATTGTGGGTGCCGGCATGCGTGCGCTTTCAGCACACCACAACAAAAAGGTTCACCGCTCTAGTTCTTCTCAGGCCAGGTGAGGGAGGGCGAGGGGCGGGGCCAGCCAGTGATAGGACAGAGGGCCCAAAGAGCTGCATGCGGCTCCAGAGCCACCGGTTGCCGATACCCCGATCTAGAGTCTACATCTTTTTTTCATTGTGGCTACCAAAGCTGGATGCAGCATTCCAAGTGTGGACTTAACCAAGGCTTTATCAAGTGGTATTATTGGGTTAATAATGGTGGTATTATCTGCCTCTTTCTCTCCTCCAAGCTACGAAAGCTAACTCCTTGCTTCCTTCAGGTTTCGGAGGCTCTCGCCGCTGCAAAGGGGCCTGAGCCCCAGTGGACAGCACCACTCCTGAAGGCCCCGCTGACCTCTGAGCAATGGGTAGGAGGGCCACTAGAGTTGGCAGGAGAGGAGAAGGCAGGTGGGCTTTCTGGTTTGGCGCTGATGGACTTTAAACATCTCTGCTTCCCCTTTTCACTCTCCTTAAAATACCAGAAAACGCTGGACCAGATCAACCAAGTGCTGGGGGCCGAATACCAGTGCCGAAGACACATGATGCTGACCCGTTTCGACGTCACCGTTGCGTCCTTCCATTGGTCTGAGAGAGCCAAGGTACAGTCTGGGAGCTGTTGAACTAGCAGCATTGATTTCATTCCGAAACTAACTAACTAAATAACAAATGAACTAAGTAAATAACTAAATAATTAACTGACTAAATAACAAATGAACTAAGTCAATAACTAACTCCATTCATTCATTCATATCCCATGTTTTATTACTTTTTAATAACTCGGACCAGCGAATGTATCCAACAAACCCTCCTCCTATTTTCCCCACAACAACCACCCTGTGAAGTGGATTTGGGCTGAGAATGAGTGGCCCAATGTCACCCAGCTGGCTGGCTTGCTTAAGGTGGGACTGAAACTCACTGTCACCTGGTGATTGGCCCAAAGTCGCCCACTTGGTTTTCATGTCTAAGACCGAACTAGAACTCACTGTCTCCGGGTGCTTGGCCCAAAGTCACCCAGCCAGCTTTCATACCTAAGGCGTGACTAGAACTCCCAGACTCCTAGTGATTGGCTCAAAATCGCCTATCCAGCTTTCATCTCTTAAGACCGAACTAGAACTCACCGTCACCTGGTGATTTGCCCAAAGTCGCCCACTTGATTTTCATGTCTAAGACTGAACTAGAACTCACCGTCTCCTGGTGATTGGCCCAAAGTCACGCAGCCGGCTTTCATACCAAAGGCATGACTAGAACTCCCAGACTTCTAGTGATTGGCTCAAAATCGCCTATCCAGCTTTCATCTCTTAAGAACGAACTAGAATTCACCGTCACCTGGTGATTGGCCCAAAGTCACCCACTTGGTTTTCTAAGACTGAACTAGAACTCACCGTCTCCTGGTGATTGGCCCAAAGTCACCCAGCCGGCTTTCATACCTAAGGCGTGACTAGAACTCCCAGACTCCTAGTGATTGGCTCAAAATCGCCTATCCAGCTTTCATCTCTTAAGACCGAACTAGAACTCACCGTCTCCTGGTGATTGGCCCAAAGTCGCCCAGCCGGCTTTCATCTCTAAGACCGAACTAGAACTCACCCTCTCCCTCTTTCTAGTCTAGCGCCTTAACCATTAGACCAAGTTGGACTTGGGGGAGAGAGAGCGCAGCTGTATCAGGACTCTTGCCCGTTTTTCTCCTCTCTCGTCCCCCGCCAGAACCGAAGCGCGGCCATGACCGAAGCCTTCCAACCTTTACGGCAATCTTTGCCGCAGGATTCCCAACTCTGCCTTTCCCACCTGCTGGCTGCCCGGGAGGACTTTTCTCGGATCGTGAAGACCAGCAGCGAGGCCTTGCGGAGTAAGACCAGTTGTGCTGTCAACAAGGTATGAGCTGGAGGGGTCATCCGGGCCACCAAACAGCTGGAGGGGGAGGGAGGGAGGGAGGGAGGGAAAGCTCCCAGGGGGTTTCAAGCTCTTCACGGCTTGGCCCAATGCCAGGTCATGCGGTTCACTCAACAGACTGTGGTTTGGCCTAGCAAAACCCGGATTTTATACTTTGCCTCCTGAAAGGAGTTGAATCTTGGGGTGGAGAGGCCAAGGAGGGAGGATGCTGGTGTTCTCTCCTTTCAGCCTTTCTTTCTTTTCTTTCTTTCTTTCTTTCTTTAGTCCCTTTCTTTCTTCTGCTTGTCTTTCCTTTCTTTCTTTCGGTCTTCTTTCTTCGCTTTCAGTCTCTTATCTCTCTAAAGATGCTTTTGGCTTTTCTTTCTTTCTTTCCTTCCTTTCCTCTGGCCCTGCGCTGCTCTCACCTCTAATCACCCCCCCTTTTTCCTTCTGCACTCCTCCTCCCCGTCTCTCCCTCCCCTCCCCTCCTCTCCTTCTCATCCTCTCGCCCTCCCCCGCCTCCTCCTCCCAGGAGGGAGGGCTCGGACACCTCTTCTGTCCTCTAGTCCCCTCCTCATTGTCCCCTCTCTGCATTCCCGTCTACTCTCTTCGTCCCATCGATTCTAACGGGAAGGGACCGGGATCTCCTCTCTCCCTCCTGGGCTTATCTTTCTTTCTTCCTTCCTTGTTTACGAGAAGGCAGGCTTTTTCCTTCTTTCTTTCCTTCCTGTTCCTTCTTCCTTTCTCCCCCTCCCTCACTCTCTCCTGTCTTCCCTTTTTTTTCTTTTTTTCCCTTTCTTTGTTTCTTCCCTTTTCTTCCATTCTTCCTCTTTTCCTCCTCTCACGGCGGGAAAGTCCCTGGAGCCTATAACATAGCCAATCCCTCTCCTCGTCTCCTCTCCTCTCCCCACTTTCTCTCTCCCCCTTTCCCCTTTCCTTTACCTATTCCTCTCACTTCAGATATATGTTTTCCTCGTCCTTCCTTCCTATTTTTATTTTTCCTCTCTTCCTTCCTCCCTCCCACTCCTTCTTTTCCTTCGTCCCTTCTCCCTCTGTCTACCTTCCCTCCTTCATTCCTTCCTCCCTTCCTTACTCCTCTCGTCTTCCCTTCCCCTTCCTTCCCTACATTGTATTTCTTCCTTCTCCTTCCTTCCTTTTTCTCTCTCTCTCCTCCCTCCCCTTCCTCTTTCCCTTTCTTTTCCCTTCCTCTCGTCTCCCTTCTCCCTTCTGCCTCCTCCCTCCATCCTTCCCTCCCACAGGTCTTGATGAAGGGCAGCGTGCCAGACCGGGGAGGACGCCCGAACGAAATCGAGGCCCCCATGCCCACCTGGGAGAAGAGGAGAGAAGGAGGCGGTAGAGGCGGCCAGCGCTGGGCTAAACAGGGCAAGAAAAAGAAGAAATAAGGGAAGAGGGGATGAAACCAGCTGCTGTGGGGTTGGCGTGGCCAGAAAGGGTGACCCGAAGGAAGCGCCACGGATCCTCACCCAACGTGTCCAATTCTCCACCTTGCCTTTCTCGAGGCAAGCCAGCTTTAAATAAGGATGTGGTTCTTGGGCACTCCAGGTGTCCCCGTAAGGCCAACTCCCATCATCCAAAGATCACGTGGACCTTAGGGGAAGCCTAACTCTCCTAAGCCTACGCAGAAGGTTGGGGAAGGTGGGCCACGTGCCACAGCAGCTGGGTTGCTTTGGAAGCCGCGAAGCATTTCTCGGCTGTCTGAACTCCAAAATAAGTATTTTGAATTTGGACTTTTTATTTTCACCCTGAACGTGTTGCGGAATGGGGTGCCTAAGCAGTGGAAAGAGGATAAGTTCAGAGGGCTTTGAACTAGATTTCTACTCTAAAGGAAGATTCCAAATTAGGTATCTTGTTAACTCAAAAAGCAGAAATGCATAAGAGGTTTTTTTTTTTTTTTGGGGGGGGGGGGTGAAGGGTGGTTATTATTGGAGGTGCCTCTTTTCTCCCTGTTGATAATCTTGTGGTGGGGGGGCAGTTGTTTGAACCTGATGCTTTTTTTAAGAGGAGGAGGAGGACTAGAACGTCCTTAATCTCCAGTCAACATACCTGCTTAGCTTCCCAGGCTTGGGAATAAGAGAATTGTGGCTTATGTATCTGGGAGGCCCAGGATGTTCATTCGTATTGATGGCCCGGGGGCCTTTTGTATTGTTTTTTTTAAAAAAGGGGGAGGGTTGGGTGTTGTTTGGGGGGGGGACGACAAATAGACGTGGTTGAAATTTAACATTCTGGGATCGCTAGCGCATCTCAGATCTCTCATACTGTTCTCACTCAACCCAAGCTCTGGCTGTGTAAAGATTCAGAATAAAACGTTTATTTTTTCTGCCTTCTGGTTGGTTGTGTAGAGTTTCAGGCTGGGGAAATCTGGGAGTTGAAGTCCATCCATCTTAAAAGATGATGGCTGGGGAATTCTGGGAGTTGAAGTCCATCCATCTTAAAAGATGATGGCTGGGGAATTCTGGGAGTTGAAGTCATCTTAAAAGATGATGGCTGGAGAATTCTGGGAGTTGAAGTCCATCCATCTTAAAAGATGATGGCTGGGGAATTCTGGGAGTTGAAGTCATCTTAAAAGCATGCCAGCTGGGGAATTCTGGGAGTTGAAGTCCATCCATCTTAAAAGATGATGGCTGGAGAATTCTGGGAGTTGAAGTCCATCCATCTTAAAAGATGATGGCTGGGGAATTCTGGGAGTTGAAGTCATCTTAAAAGCATGCCAGCTGGGGAATTCTGGGATTTGAAGTCCACCCATCTTAAAGCTGCAGGCGGACTTCTCGTGGCGAGGTTTCTTTCACCATAAATTTCTCTGTATTTTGTAGCCGGCCTGCGTGATTGAGCAACTGGTCATTGGACTTGAAGTTCTCCCCCTTTCTCCTCTCTTTTCTCATGGATACTCAAAAACGGGTTACTTTTAGGTTAGCGATATTAAAGCCGCTGCTATGAATTCTCCGAGTGGTTGCTCTTTATTTACAAATCCCCCCCCTCCCCAAAGCTGCCAGAGCCATAAAACTCATAAAAACATACATTTTTTTAAAAAAAAACCCATAATAAATAAATTACAAATCCGAAGCTGCGTGGTAAAGGAGTCGGATTCGTCCCGTTCCTTCTAGGACTGCCAAGGTGGCTTAACCAGAGAGTTCCTCAGCTGGACTTTAACAAAACCCTCCCCTAGGACAGTGTCTTCTTCTCTGTGGCCAAATTTTCTTCTTCTTTGTTTGCCCTTTGGATTTTTCAGCGGACGGCTTCCTCCGCCAGCCCCTTCTCCTGCTCTCCTGCCCATTCAGGAAAGCTCCCTTCTTAAGTTGCCAAGAGTTCGTGGCAGAGAACAGCAACCGACCAGCTGGGCTCAGATGAACCGAGGCGCGATTTCGTAGAGGGATGCCGGGCTGGCCGTTTTCAGGAGCCGCCTGTTCTCGGCTTCCAGCTGCCCGTAGCGGTTCTGAAGAGACTGGTTGGCGGTCAGCAACCTGTCCCGTTCCTGGAGGTCAGAGTAAAGGGGTTTAGAAACGGTGGCGTCTTCGGTTAGAATGATGGGAGGGGGACATGCAGCAGCCCCCACTCCCCCCCCCCGGTGGTCTCTGAGCTTGGTTGTCCCAAAGCTGCTTCCTTCTCCCCCCCCCCAAAAGAGGCAATTTTGTTTTTCTTCTTTGAAAGAGAGAGGAGGAAACCCAGAAAAATCCAGTTGCCTCTTGAAAAAAAATTAAAAAGCACCTTTGGGACAATCGTGAGCTGGATGACTGAGAATCTCCATAGACCCTCTGAGCTTGGTTGTTTTCTTGCAGACGTTTCATTACCAAACTAGGTAACATCATCAGTGCTAGAAGGGTGGGATTTGCGGAGAGAAGGAGGAGGACTGTGGGGTTCTTGATGCTCTCTGAGCTTGCTTGTTGCAGACATTTTATGACCGAACTAGGTAACATCATCAGTGCTAGAAGGGAGTGGGATTTACAGAGAGGAGGAGGAGGAAGAGGAGGAGGAGGAGGAGAAGTGGGGTCCCTAATGCTCTCTGGGCTTGGTTGTTTTCTTGTAGACATTTCATGACCAAAGTAGGTAACTTCATCAGTGCTAGGAGGGAGGAGGAGGAGGAGGAGGAGAACTGTGCGGTCCCTAATGCTCTCTGGGCTTGGTTGTTTTCTTGCAGACGTTTCATGACCAAAGTAGGTAACTTCATCAGTGCTAGGAGGAAGGAGGAGGAGAACTATGGGGTCCTTAGTGCTCTCTGGGCTTGGTTGTTTTCTTGCAGAGCTAGAAGGGAAGTGGGATGTGCACTTACTTTTAATATACTACTTTTCATATACTACTTTATATATTTATATTCTGGCGGCTTGCCCTGTCAGTGTCAAGTGGGAGTGTTCTTGGTGATTAGGCTGTTGGTTTCTGTCAGCTTGTTTGGCGGTTCCTTCATTGGGGGCGTTGTTTACTTCTTATAAACAAGTAGTAAACAATAGTTCTTAATACCCCAATCAAGGACATGCCAGACAAGCAAACCAGCAAGCGGCCCAAACCGAAGACCCTCCGCGATCACTCCCACCAACACCGAACAGGGCATGCCACGAGTACGTAAAAAATAAGAGCAAATCCCACTCTCTTCTAGCACTGATGATGTTCCCTAGCTGGGTCGTGAAATGTCTGCAAGAAAACAACCAAGGTCGGAGAGCACCTAGGACCTGTCTTCAACCTATTATTTCCAGATTGGCTCTCTCCTTGTTCAGTTTCCATCCATTGTTCCTTGTCTGGCCTTCGGGTGCTTTGGAAAACAGCTTGACCCCCTTTCCTCCTCTCTGGGGAAGCCCCTCCAATATTGGAAGGCTGCTCTCCTGTCTCCCCTGGTCCTTTTCTTCCCTAGACTAGCCAGGCCCAGTTCCTGCAACTGTTCATAGTATGTTTTAGTCTCCAGTCACTCTTTCTTGCTCTCTCTCCCTCGTTCTTTCTTTCTCTCCCTCGTTCTTTCTCTCCTTCCTTCCTTTTTCTCTCCCTCTTTTTTCTTTCTCTCCTTTCTTCCTTTCTCTTTCTCTCTTTCCTTTCCTTTTTCTTCCTCTCCTTTCAAATATTGGAAGGCTGCTCTCCTGTCTCCCCTGGTCCTTCTCTTCCCTAGACTAGCCAAGCCCAGTTCCTGCAACTGTTCATAGTATGTTTTAGTCTCCAGTCACTCTCTCTTGCTCTCTCTCCCTCATTCTTTCTTTCTCTCCCTCGTTCTTTCTCTCCTTCCTTCCTTTTTCTCTCCCTCTTTTTTCTTTCTCTCCTTTCTTCCTTTCTCTTTCTCTCTTTCCTTTCCTTTCTCTTCCACTCCTTTCAAATATTGGAAGGCTGCTCTCCTGTCTCCCCTGGTCCTTCTCTCCCCTAGACTAGCCAGGACCAGTTCCTGCAACAGTTCTTCATGTGTTTGAGCCTCCAGTCCCCTCATCATCCTGGTTGCTCTTCCCTGCACTTTTTCAGAATCTCAACCTCTTTTTTTTTTATAGTGTGGTGGCCAAAACTGGATGCAGTATATGCCATGGTAGTTAAACAAGCCAGTGGTTCTCTGCAGGTCCAGTTTGGCCAGTAAATGCTTATTTTAGACCGTAACAGATAACAGATAATCAGAGTTGGAAGGGACCTAGTCCAACCCCTTGGCCAAGCAGGAGACCCTACATCATGGCAGGATGGCAGTCCAGTCTCTTCTTGAAAATCTCAAATGATGACACTCCCACCACTTCCAAGGGCAACTTCTGCTCCCTGGGTTGATCGTTGTCACTGTCAGAAAGTTTCTCCTTATTTCCAGGTTGAATCTCTCCTTGGTCAGTTTCCATCCATTATTCTTTGTCTGGCCTTCAAGTGCTTTGGAAAATAGCTTGACCCCCTTCCTCCTCTCTGTGGCAGCCCCTCAAATATTGGAAGATGCTCTCCTGTCTCCCCTGGTCTTTCTCTTCCCTAGACTAGCCAGGCCCAGTTCCTGCAACTGCTCATCATGTGTTTGAGCCTCCACTCCCCTCATCATCCTGGTTGCTCTTCTCTGCACTCTTTCTAGAGTCTCAACATCTTTTTTATAGTATGGTGACCATTCTGTCGTAAAAATGTGTTCATGGTACTGTTAAGATGCCCTAAATCCGGCCGGCGAAATCCACACATCTTAGCGGTTGAGGAAAAACATCGATTCTTATTATTTTCCCCTGTCAATTATCCTCACCTTTTCCAGCTCCTTCACCAGTGCCAGGAGTTGCTTCTGAGTTTTATTGCAACCCTCCACCAGCTGTTCTCGGTCCTCAGCTGCCGGGCTAGCCGGCTCCGTCTGGGTGCTGGCATGTTTGACCATCCGGCTGCCCGGGCTGCTTGACAAAGAGACCACGGGGCTCTTGCCCTGTTCCCACCCTGGTGGGAAGAGGAACATTTCTTCCTCTGAGCCTGCAAGGGGAAAAAGGCTAGGTTAGACAAAGAATCGCTGTGTCAACTCCTAAAAATATTTCTATGGTTTTGTTTTTAGAGTTGCCAACAGAAAAGGGAGGGGGGAGCAGTGAAGCCGCTTGGAAACCGAAACTGCATTCCATACATAATTTTCAAAGATGGCAGCTAGGTGACTGAAGTTTCTGCAGCACAAAATTCTAACTGGAGAGCATGATTGATGACTCTGGGCTATGGAGGTGTCCCATTGGAGGATATGATTTAGGGGCATGGCCAACTGGGAGGGCGTGGCCAGCTTGACGCCACTCACTGGATATGATCAACAGGGTGGGCGTGGCCAACTGGGAGGGCGTGGTCAGCTTGATGCCACTCACTGGATATGATCAACAGGGTGGGCGTGGCCAACTGGGAGGGCGTGGTCAGCTTGATGCCACTCACTGGATATGATCAACAGGGTGGGCGTGGCCAACTGGGAGGGCGTGGTCAGCTTGATGCCACTCACTAGATATGGCCAACTGGGTGGGTGTGGGCAACTGGGTGGGCGTGGCCCGCTTGACCCCCACTCCCCAAACTGCTGGCCAGGTGTTTCCTCTTCGCATTGGTTAGCCTGGGGCCGAAGCGACGCAGGCCGGCCCTTTGCATTTTCCAAGACGGCCTCGCGGGCCGAATCTGACCACATCCCAGGCCGGATTTGGCCCACGGGCCTTGCGCTTGACTCCTATTGCTTACGGTCCCCAATTGGGACCAGAATCTCCCATCACTAAGCCACGTGGTTGTTAAGCGAGCCGTGCAGGTCTGTTTTATTTATTTTTCACTTCTTGCTGTTTTACCCCCAACGGCCACATACCGGAGCTGGGATGGTGAGTCATAGCTAGCGTGGCTGTGGATGCGCGCGGTGTGCTGTCGGAGGAGGAGGAGGTGGAAGGGAAGCGGCGAGTGTGGCACTCCACCTCCACCTGGTTCTTGCAGTGTTTGTGACAGATCATGGCACAATCTAGAGAGGATCACAACGACAACAACGAAAAGGGGCTTCAAATCAAAACAGCGAGGAGATGAATTGTCCCACACCCACACACACACACACACACACACAATGGCTCCTGCTCCCAGTCTTCTCCAACCTGGTACTACAACACCCATGGGGCTGGGTCAAGGCTCTTTTACTGCTTCAGTACTAAGGATACACATACACAAGTGCACTTTAAGGAACCGCCCAAAGACGCAATTTTTCCTCCCGATGCAGGAATGTGATTTAAGGAGGGGTCAGACTCCAAATAAGGATGAGATGAGATCAGGAGAACATTCAACTATAATTTCCGTTAAGATTTTTTTTTAAATTTAATAGCTGGAGCAGCGGAGTGGTACAGTGAGCCAGAACACACAGTTGTGGTTCATTGGTAGCCGAGTGTAAAGGGGGAATATTGTTTTTATTCTCTGTCTTTTTTTCCCTGTGTATGTGTAATTTACTTCACGATGTTCCTGCGGCGTTGATTTACCTCAGGATGCGCCCGTTTGCCTGGTTATCTAGTTCGGTGTACATGCAGATTGCAACTATATTTATTTATCTTTAAAATTACGAGCTGGTGTCGGCATCTATGGCTTTCATTCGGACACCGGCTGACAAAAAAGATGAATTTTCAGTTATTCTTAGCATTGTTCTCAGTTATTGTTAGTTACACATTCAGTTATTGTTAGCGTTATTCTCCAGCTCGCTATAGGCTCCTGGGTGCTCTAGTTGGTAGGTTTCTTGCGGACGTTTCATTACCAAACTAGGTAACATCATCAGTGCCAGAAGAGGGTGGGGATTGGGGAGAGGAGGAGAAGGGGGAGGAGGGGGAGGAGGAGGAAGAGGAGGAGGACAATGACTGTGGGATCCTTGGTGCTCTCTGAGCTTGGTTGTTTTCTTGCAGATGTTTCATTACCAAACGAGGAATAGGGCCTTCTCTGTGGGGGTGTCTGCCCTCTGGAATGGGTTGCCTCCGGAGTTACGGACAGCCACGGACCTGGGAACCTTCAGGCGTGCCTTGAAAACCTGGCTTTTTGACCAAGGGGCTGATTTTAGATTTGGGTGTTTTAATTTTTATATTAAATTTTAGGGTTTTAGGGAGGGGTTTTAACTGTTTTACAGCCAGGGCCTTTAGTTTAATTTAGTTTTAACTTTTCACATATTTATTGTTTTAATTGTATGGCTGTGCACCGCTCCGAGTCCTTCGGGAGAGGAGCGGTATATAAATAAATATTTATTATTATTATTATTATTATTATTATTATTATTATTATTATTATTATTATTATTATTATTATCATCATCATCATCATCATCATCATCATCATCATCATCATCATCATCAGTGCTGGAAGGATGTGGAGTTTGCTATAAACCCCAACCCCATTTAAGACCCAATGGCAGTTGTTCCAATTCCTTCCCCCCCCCCCCCCCCCCCCAACACCTCCTTGAAAAGCAATTGTACTGGCCCACAGAGCCCAGCAGAGGGCGCACTCACCCCTGCATCGGTATCCCTGCTTGGAGACTCCCCAAAGCTGCATCAGGAAAGGAAGAAGAAGTAAAAAGGTCATTTTAGGTTGCAGCAAGAATCCCTCTGAGGCCACATCAGGAGGATGCAAACAGCTCCGTGAGCCTCCCCAGCCATTTCTTGCACTAACAGATATTTAATGTTCATTTCATCTCCTTGTCGCTTCCTTTCCCAGGTTTTATAGAGTCGCCCGCCTCAAATATCTCATTTGTATCAGATACGTAATGTAAACCCACATTACGTATCTGATATTAACACAGTGGAGAAAGTCCAGAAATATTTCACAAGAAGAGTTCTCCACTCCTCTACTCGTTGCAGAATACCTTACGCCACCAGACTCGAAATTCTAGACCTAGAAAACCTAGAATTACGCCGCCTTCGGTCCGATCTAAGTATGGTACATAAAATCATACATTGCAATGTCCTGCCTGTCAATGAATACTTCAGCTTCAACCACAACAACACGAGCAAACAATAGATACAAACTCAAGGTTAACCGCACCAAACTTGATTGCAGGAAATACGACTTCAGCAACAGAGAGAGCAATGTCTGGAATACTCTACCAGGCAAGCAGGAGGATAAGAGTCTAGCTGCAAAATTTCCCTTTTACCACTACTGCCTTCGGGGTACGAGTGCCAATGCTGGGCAACCCCTTCAGTTGTTTTTAATTTCTTAAGTTGTACAAAAACCTCTCTTGATATTACGTTTCCAGTGGTCATTTCTGCCAATGGGGTATGTTTGTGTGTGTGTGTGTGTATGTCACAGAAAAGGTGTGTAAACTTACAAAGCCGCCGCAATGGTCGCAGAAAGTGGGTTTCTTAAAGGTGACCTCTTGGAAATCGTGCAAGACCACGAGGCCCAGCTTGGAGAAGATGGCGCAGGCCCTCATGAAGTACTCCGAGAGGTCTTCTCGATTCCAGGTTCCTTCCCTGTGATAGAGAGAGACAGTTTTGTCTAGTGATTAAGGCTAGAAAGTGGGAGCCGGTGAGTTCTAGTTCCGCTGTGGCCGTGAAAGCCAGTTGGCCAATCACCAGGTTAAAGTGAGCTCCAGCCCTGCCTTAGATGTGAAAGCATTTCAATGAGATGCCCTAGGTCAGTGATGGCTAACCTTTTTGGGCTCCTGTGCCAAAAATTGTGTGCACACCAGCGCACACGTAGTTGCGCGCCAGCACCCAGAATGCAATGCGCACCCCCACACACCCCCTGCGCATGCACGCGCAATCCCCCCATGCCCCCCCCCATAACTGCACTGTGCCTCACAGCTTATTTTTCGGCTGGTTTGAGGCCTTTTTCGGCCTCTCCAGAGGCTTGGAAAAAGCCTCGGCGAGGCTTTTCAGGACAAATAATAGGCCCATTTTGTCACTTCCGGTATTACAGGAAATGATGAAATGGGCCTATTATTTGACCTGAAAAGCCTCGCAGAGGCTTTTTCCAAGCCTATGGGAGGCAGAAAAAGGCCTCAAACCAGCTGAAAAATCAGCTGTGAGGTGCGTGCCTGCGCAGTGAGGTACGTTTGCCTGTGGCTCTGGTGCCATAGGTGATCTATCACGGCCCTAAGTTTCAACTTTACGGCAACCTAGCCGGATCTCCTTTCCACGCAATCAAGGGTGGGCTTCAACAATTTTAGCAACGGGTTTCTCTGCCCGTTGCTGGGTGGGTGTGGCCATGGTGGGCGTATCCTAGTCGGCCTCCTGCACCACAACGGGAGGGGGGCACGTTCACCCTGCCCGGGCTCCGAAGGCTTTTCCCGAACCTCCAGGAGAGCAAAAACGGCCTCCCCGACCTCCGGAGGCTCTCTGGAAGCCAGAAACGGGCCCATTTCTGGCCTTACTGAATTTCCAGGAGGGCTGTTTTTCACCCTCTGAGCCTCCGCACACACCCTGAACTTACCTGCATCCAAAACAGGCCGCGTGGGGACTCCTGGGAGGGGCAGGGCATGGTAGGCAGGAGTGGGAATTGGGGGTTCTCCGAATTGCACAGAATCTTAGCTAGCGGTTCTCCCGAACCCCTGTGAACCCCCCGAAGAACCCCCCTTGCACGCAACCCCGGTGCTTACCGTTCTCTTTCCAGGCCATAGAAGGAGAAAGGGAAACTCATAGATATGGTCTCAAAATCTTCCTGAGAGATGCAACCCCGTTGATCAGGGTCATAATTCTTGAACACGGACTGTTGGAAAAAGAGAAGGGTAGAAACGCAGCCACGGAGACGCAAAAGTCTACAGAGGGATTTATTGACTAACTTGCTCAATACCCGTGTGCTTCGCTACGAAACTATGCGGTGGGGCTTAGTTTTGGGGGAGGAAAATAAGGGGGGGGGAATTCTGCCTCTGCCTACCAGCGTCCACCGGAATTCATCTGGCTAGCGTCCTGTCAGTGTGTGAGAGAGTTGAGGGCTGTTTGGAAACTGAAATAGTATTTGCCGGGTGAGCAAGAAGGAGACAGCAAGGAGCCTGGGCGTGGCTTAGCTCAACTGTTTTGTACTAAAGCTGCTTGCTGCTGCGGTGAAACTGAATCTGAAATTCCTCTCCTCTGCTTGTGTTTTGCATTTGGAACAGATTTCTTTTCAGGTGGGGAGGGGGAGTAGAACTCCTTAGCACCAGAGCGTGTTAATAATAATAATAACATAGGAAATACTAATGCTCTGATGGTCATTTCAAAAAATCATTTCTTAGTGATCTAGAAGCCAAGAGGAAGATACGTGCCAAATTTCAAGTTTGTAGGCTTTACGGTTCTGGAGAATTTGTGATGATGTGTGAGTGGTCTTTCGCTTTGAGAGAGAGAGAGAGAGAAAGTTAGACATAGATAGATGATAGATAAAGAAAGATAGATAGATAGATAGATAGATAGATAGATAGATAGATAGATAGATAGATAGATAGATAGATAGATAGATAGATAGATAGAAAAAGATAGATAGATGATAGATACATAGATAGAGAAAGAAAGAAATAGATAGATAGTTAGATAGATAGATAGATAGATAGATAGATAGATAGATAGATAGATAGATAAAGAAAGATAGATGATAGATAGATAGATAGATAAGATAGATAGATAGATAGATAGATAGATAGATAGATAGATAGATAGATAGATAGATAAAGAAAGATGATAGATAGATAGATAGATAGATAGATAGATAGATAGATAGATAGATAGATAGATAGATAGATAGATAAAGAAAGATAGATAGATAGATAGATAGATAGATAGATAGATAGATAGATAGATAGATAGATAGATAGATAGATAGATAGATAGATAGATAGATAGAAGAGGTACAGAGATAGAAGTGGCCCCCAGTGCCCTCTTGGCTTGGTTTTCTTGGAGACATTTCATGACCCAACTAAGTAACATCATCAGTGTTACAAGGGAGTGGGGTTAATTCTCTGTTTGTTGGAAATTAGCTGGGAAGGCTACAAATGGTGATCGCATGACCCCAGGGCTATGCTACTGTAATAACTACAGGTAGTCCTCGGGTTACGAACACAGTTGAGCCTAAGGTTTATGTTGCTAAGCGAAACATTTGTTAAAAGCGAGTTTTGCTCCATTTTTATGCTTTGTCTTGCTGGAGTCATGAAGTGAATCGTTGCCTTCGTTCAAGTTGTGAAGGGAATTTGGATTCCCCGTTGACAGGTCGCAAAAGGGGACTGCGTGACCCTGGGGACATGGCGACCGTCCTAAACATGAACCCCTTGCCAAGCCTCTGAATTTTGATCAGAGACTGCAACGGTCGTAAACATGAAAAATGGTCGTAAGTCACTTTTTTTTCCTCCCAGTGCATCTTAACTTCCAACCGTCACTAAACAAGTAATGGAAAGCTGAGCTACTGCCTGTAATTTTCACTCAGGGGACATGGCTCTCTTTCCTAGAAATTGCTTGCTTTTTACACATGCAAAATCGCTCTTCAGCTACCACCTATTTCCGCTTAAGTACTTTAAAAGTCTCTAAGGGTGATTGAAATAAATCTTTGACTCTCAGCCCTGCCCTGTTTCTTCACCACATCCTCTTTTTCCCAAACCTGCGACCCACGTGATGTTCTCAATTCCCTCCCTATCCCAAGATTGGGGTGCAGTCCTGCATAGATTCTCCACAACACCCCCAAATGACCCCCTAAGCAAAGTTGGCATGGGCCTGGCCAGGGGAGTTCTTCATTTCTCCTGCCTTGATTTTCAAAAGAGCTGCAGCTCTTTGAGACGCAACTCCCAGAGTTCTCCAGCTGGCAAAGACATTTGGGCTTCAACTCCCAGAATTCTCCAGCCGACAAAGACGTGTGGGCTTCAACTCCCAGTAAAGCTGGCTGGAGAATTCTGGGAGTTGAAGTCCACATGACTTAAAGTTGCCAAGTTGAGAAACACAGCTTTAAGCCCCCATTTAGCAATATGGAATATGAGTTGTTGGAGAGGGGGGAGTTGGATGTGGACCCACCCCCCCTGCAAGTTCCCTGGTGATGGTGTTTGCTTTTCTCTCCTCTCTGTCGCTCTCTCTCCGTTAGCCATGCGCAACCTTGTTTTCAGCGGCATATTTTATTTGTAGAAGAGGATGTGGTTAGAGTGGCCGGATTTCAGCTTCTTCCTTTAACAGAAAAGGAGGGGGGCTGGGTGGAAAAGGGGAGGGGAAACGCGGGAACTGGACTTGGCCGCTGGGAAGGGAGGGGTTTGGCATGGATTGGGGCCGTAGCGCTGCAAAATGCCAGGCTCACTGATGTGCCACAGATGGGGCTTGAGAGAGAGCTGATGATGTTACCTAGTTGGGTGATGAAACGTCTGCAAGAAAACCACCAAGGTCAGAGGGAACCAAGGACTCTACGGTCGTCATTGGCCTCCTCCTCCCATTCTTCCTCTCTACAAACCCCACTCCCTTCTAGCACTGATGATGTAACCTAGCTGGGTCATGAGAGGTGTGCAAGAATACCACCAAGCTCAGAGGGCACCAAGGATCCCTCAGTCCTCCTCCTCCTCCTGCTCCTCTTCTTCCTCCTCCTCTTCCTCCTCCTCCCATTCTTCCTCTCTGCAAGCCCCCTCTCCCTTCTAGCACTGATGATGTAACCTAGCTGGGTCATGAGAGGTGTGCAAGAATACCACCAAGCTCAGAGGGCACCAAGGATCCCTCAGTCCTCCTCCTCCTCCTGCTCCTCTTCTTCCTCCTCCTCTTCTTCCTCCTCCTCTTCCTCCTCCTCCCATTCTTCCTCTGTACAAACCCCACTCCCTTCTAGCACTGATGATGTAACCTAGCTGGGTCATGAGAGGTGTGCAAGAATACCACCAAGCTCAGAGAGCACCAAGGATCCCTCAGTCCTCCTCCTCCTCCTCTTCTTCCTCCTCCTCTTCCTCCTCCTCCCATTCTTCCTCTCTACAAACCCCACTCCCTTCTAGCACTGATGATGTAACCTAGCTGGGTCATGAGAGGTGTGCAAGAATGCCACCAAGCTCAGAGGGCACCAAGGATCCCTCAGTCCTCCTTCTCCTTCTCCTCCTCCTCCCGTTCTTCCTCTCTGCAAGCCCCCTCTCCCTTCTAGCACTGATTATGTTACCTAGCTGGGTCATGAAACGTCTGCAAGAAAATCATCAAGCTCAGAGAGCACAATTCGACCCTGAGCTTTGTATGTTCTCTTTCCACGATAGCTTTGATCGTCCTACCTCCACCATCTGCTGGACGTGCCTCTTGACAGCCAGACGGTCCGGCTTGGTGGCTACGCTGGGCGCCCACTCCACGACCACCGGAGGCTTGAATTGAGTAGACGGCTGCGAAGGGGGGGGGAGGAGGGAGAAGAGAGCTTTAAGAAACAGGGGGGCCTCAGGGAAGACATGGCCCTTCCTCAGACCTTTTGTCCTCTTACCAGCATTTTGAGGCAGCGAGGTTCACGAGAGTACGAGAGGGCGTATATTTCCTCCTCGGAGTAGTAGAGGTCCAAGGAGAGCTAGAAGGCAAGAAGGCAGTTTAGGGCAAAGGAAACACACCCAGTACCCCAAAATCTCATGAGTGTTGGCCAAGAACCATTGCTATCCTGATGACTTCATGATGGACAGCTGGTGCCCATCGGGCTCCTTCCAGGTCATAGCTGGGCATTACTGGGCCACATCCAGCCCTTCGTTTGTCCCGGTCTAGTTTAAATGGATTGCTTTTATTTTGAAGGAATTTTGTTTTAAAAGTTATATATGTGTATGTATGCATTGGGGGCGTGGTGGCTCAGTGACTAAGGCGCTGAGTTTGTCGATCAGAAAAGGTCGGCAGTTCGGCGGTTTGAATCCCTAGCGCCGCGTAATGGAGTGAGCTCCTGTTCCTTGTCCCAGCAGCTTCCGCCAACCTAGCAGTTCAAAAGTAAAAAATGCAAGTAGAAAAATAGGGACCGCTTTGGTGGGAAGGGAACAGCGGTCTGTGCACCTCCAGCGTTTAGTCATGGCAACCACATGATCATGGAGACGTCTTCGGACAGCGCTGGCTCTTTGGCTTTGTAACAGAGACCAACACTGCCCCCTAGAGCCAGAAACGACTAGCACGGATGTGAAAGGGGAACCTTTACCCTTTACCTATGTATGCATTGCCTATGCACCTTCACCACTCTTGGTTTAGTCCTCCACAACAGTGTCAATTTCTCATGTGGCCCCTTGGGAAAATTAATTGCCCACGCCCTGTTCTAGGGGGTTGAATGGCCAAAGCAAAGGCCAAAGAGCATCTCTCCTTTTGCCCCATCCTTACTAAAGCAAACGGCCCTGGAAGCTCCAAAAAGAAGGGGGCAGCCCCTTTGAGTGGATCGGGACCTCCAAGGCTGGCTTTACCACCAACATCTGGTCCCCCATCTTCCAACCTGGATAAGCTGTTTGGAGTGACTTTCTCCTACACCAGAAGTCTTCAATCTTGGCAACTTTAAGACTTGTGGACTTCCACTCCCAGAATTCCTGAGCTAACATGACTGGAGGAGGAATTCCGGGAGTGGAAGTCCACAAATCTTAAAGCTGTCAAGTTTGAAGACCCCTGATCTACAGTATTTATCTTCTATCTCCATATCTACCAGTATCTATCTATCTGTCTGTCTATCTATCTATCTATCTATCTATCTAATCCAAGGGTCTTCAAACTTGGCAAGTTTAAGACTTGTGGACTTCCACTCCCAGAATTCCTGAGCTAACATGACTGGAGGAGGAATTCTGGGAGTTGAAGTCCACAAGTCTTAAAGTTGCCAAGTTTGGGGACCCCTCTCCTACAGCCTCTACACGCCTGCCCTCATTACAACACTACAGTCCTTATCTTCACCCGTGATACTGCAGCCTGTGCCATCTACACTGGCGGGTTCGAAACTCCCGTCCTGCTGAAGAACAGATCGGGAAGGATAGGAGTTGTAGTCCCAGCGGGTCTGGAGGACACCCAGGCCTCTGATCAAGGATTGCGTGCATTCCCTAGGCAGCCTGTAGTCGTGCCTTCACCTTGCCTGGGGTTGCTAAGCGACATCTGCCTCACCTGGTTGCCTAGCAGCGCCACATTGGCTGCTGCTAGGCAACCAGGCGTCCTGGGTTAGGACACATAAGGCCCCACCATCTTTTCGGCTGCCAGGCCCATATTTCCATAGCAAGGGAGTCAAGAGAGAATGCAGCCATTTGGGTGACTAAGTCAACCCACTTAGGCCGGGGAAAGCAGGCCAGGCCTCCTTGCCTGTAGTGGGAGGAGGTTGCTAGGCAACTCTTGTAGAGGACAGGTTTCTAAGCAACACCTCAGGTTGGAGGCCTGTAGAAGAGATGGTTGCCTGTTTTTGGGCCCTGGGTCGAAGCAAAAGGGGGTGTTTGAAGACTTGCCACCCTCTGCGCTTCCCTGTCTGAGGTTATGACTGACTGTATGCCAAACAGCATATAAACAATATGAACAGCAATATAATGATATGATAGGCCATGCAGTCCTGGTAGGGACGTCTTCGAAGGCCTATTTCCTGACAGAACAATTCATCAATTGAATCGTTTGCCTCCTGCAGTTATGGCTTCTCCATCGCTGGAGATTTTCAAGAAAAATATTGGATTTTGAAGAAAAAAATATTATCCAGCATGGTATGAAGCAGGAGCTCTCCCAACCTTTTGGGCACCAGCGACTGGTTCTGTAGAGAGAGAGGTTTTTCCGTGGACCGAAAAGGCCGCTGTTTTATGTGCTGCCTGCATCCCACAGATGGGGCTTCACTTGTTTACGTGGCCCGGTTTATGGCATGCCACGGCTGGAGACCCCTGGTATAAGGTCTACAGCAAGGGTCTTCCAACTTGGCGAGTTTAAGACTTGTGGACTTCAATTCCCATAATTCCTGAGCTAACATGACTGGGGGAGGAATTCTGGGGGTTGAAGTCCACAAGTCTTAAAGCTGTCAACTTTGAAGACCCCTGGTCTACAGCCTTGGTCAGGGAGTTGGACTAGAAGACCTCCAAGATCCCTTCTAGCCCTGTGATTCTATGAATGCTGGCGGGGAAAAAGTCCATATTCTCCAAACATGGAGCCGGATTAACCATACCTTGGTTTGACTCCAGTTGATTTCCTTCAAAGGCAGCCAAGGGAACTTCCTTCAACCCACCTACCATTGGACCGCCTGCACCTCAGCCTGCCCATCAATCCTTCCGTAGTCTCCATGAGTTCTCCAAGAATCTTCCTTACCGTCAACAGATGCACCAGGTCCTTGTTGGCTTCGAAGGGCGGCTGAGCCCGTTGCCGCATCCGGAATTCCCACACTGGCTCGTAGAGGCTCTGCAGCTTACTCAGGTTGAGACGTCCGCCCTCTACACGATCCGGGAGGGCTTCGTGTAAGGTCACCAGGTCCTTGAGGTGGACTCCCACAATGGGGATCTTGAAGTCTTTGCAATCGGCGTAGGCCCGACGGTACGCCCCATAGTTTCCACTAGACGAGAGCAATTCAGTCATTTCGGCAAGCACCTGCACGAAGAAAAATCCAGAAAAGGAAGGAATAATCCCATTTTAACCCTCAAGCAACATACCCCTTCTGAAGAACCCCTTTCAAAACGGATTCACAGATTCATCGTTTTCTTGGCCTCTGACAGGCAAAGTCCATGGGAGTAGCCAGATTCGCTTAATGACCGCATGATTCACTTAACAACTTAAGAATCCCTTAGCTGTGGCAACAAAAGATTGTAAAATGGGACAGAACTGACTTAACAACTGTCTTGGTTAGCAAATTTTGGGCTCAATTGTGGTCATAAGATGAAGCCTACCTGTACAATCACCTCATACTGAGGGAAAAAAAATATACTAATGGACTCACCCAACCTCCAGATTCCATACCTGAAAGAACACTCAGCTCTTCAGGGATTTGGCATAAGAGATGCCATCCTGTAGACCTCCAAACTTGGCCAATTTAAAACCTGTGGACTTCAACTCCCAGAATTCCCCAGCCAGCACACAACGTGAAGTCCACAAGTCTTAAAGTTCACAAGCCCTGTTGTAGATAGTCAAGAGCCAGGATACCGAGGTGGACACGGCTACCTCACTACTACATGGCTACCTTTGGGATACCTCACCGAGGCTAAGCACCTCTCTCTTTTGTCCAGAGGAGGCCTCTTTCCTTACCTTGGCAACCTCGGAAGGTAGAAGCGCATGGGTCTCCTTGAGGCGAGCAATGGTGCTGTGGCACAGCCCTCCCACAATTGCCATGAGTGTGTTGAAGTTCTGCAGCTGCCTTAATTTCTGCAACAGGAGGAAAAACAAGAGGACAATCCAAGAGAGGATCTTTAAACCGATCACAAGCAGAAAGAATTGACTTCGTTGAAGACTCCTCAACATTTGACAGGAGCAAATTTTCAAACCTGGAGGCCCACATGGGTGTCCTCTTTTAGAAACGTGGGCGAAACAATCCGAGTGGTTTCTCCATCAGCGTTTGTCTCAGCAGGGCGACCACGAAAGGAACAGGAATGTCCTTTTGTCTCTCCCTCCTCCCCCACATTTCAAGGCTCATATCCCCCACTACTGTTTTTTTTCCAGTGAGGACCTTACCTGGGTCACATGGATGAACTTGGTGAAGACTTCTGCTCGCTGCTGAGGTGTGGGACGCTTGAGTATCATCACTTGCACCCACTGGGAGATGCTGTTAAACAGGGTAATTGCCCGTTCCAAGGCTGAGATGCCGTGCACAGATCCACGCAGCACGTAATTCTGGAAATCCAAGTACTGCCCAACATACAATTATAAAAGGTAAGAACCGGTCTTGCTGGATTAAACTGGGTCCTATCTAAATCCAAGGTTCTGTTTTCCAGATGACTCATTGGGGAAACCACTTGGAAGTCGATTAAGGGACATCCAGTTTGGTGGGGGTTTTTTGTTCACCGCTTTTGAGATGGATTGACAGCGGGAAGGGAAGGCCTTCTACATTTGTAGGAATGTTCTTGTACACTTCTAAAACCCCATCTCTTACACGATTGTTGCCTTTTATTATTTACTTTGGTGAGAATTATTTACAGCGATGAGAATTCTCACCACTTTCCGCTGTGATTCCCTTCCCTTCCCCACCATCCAGTCAGAGCTGAGGAAGCTTCTTGGATGAGAAGCGAAACCTCTTCAAAGAAAAAAAAAAAAGAAAGTCCAGTTGCCTCTTAAAATAAGTACCTTTGGGACAACCAGAACCTGGATGACTGAGAATCTCCATAAACATTCAGTCATAATCCAGCTTTTCTCACTGTAGGACAGAGCTTTTAGCAGGCAATACATGAAGTCCTTGACTTACGATCACAGTTGAGCCCAGAATTTCTGTTGCTAAGCGAGACATTTGTGCAGTGAACTTTCTCCCATTTTACGACCTTTCTTGCCCCCGTTGTTAAACGGATCACTGCTGTGTTAATTAGTAACCCGGTGGTTAAGTCAACCTGGCTTCCCTGTTGATTTGGCTTGTCTAAAGGTCGCAAAAGGGATCGCATGAACCTCGGGACACACAGCGACCATCATAAAGATGAATCAGTGGCCAAGCATCCGAATTTTGATCACGTGACCACGGGGAGGCGGCAACGGTCTTAAGTGTGAAAAACGGTCGTACGTCACTTTTTTCATTGTATCTTCGAATGGTCACTAAATAAACTGTTGTAAGTCGAGGACTTACTTATCCACTGGTTCCTTCCAAGGCAGGATACCCAATCAAAGGAGATAACTTTTTCAGGATGGAGAGGAGAACTAGGAATCAGGTGGCAGGCCCAGAATGTCAACTCAAAAATACTCCTTTGGTCTTTTTAGCTGCCAGAAAAAGGGAGTGAGAGGGAAAAGCAGTGCATTCCTTAAATGCCTCAGATAATCGCCTTGGCAGCCCAAAGCTGTTGGCGGGCAAGATTATTACTGGACAGCCTGATTGATGGCTCTTGGCGATGGATGTGTCCCATTGGAGAATATACATCGAGGGGATGACGGGGAAGACCAGGGTCAAGGGGGAAAGGGATGATGTGTTTTAGTGTCGGTTGTACCCAGCTAACGCCAACATGGCCACTCCTAATAAATTGATTTTTTTGTTTTACTCTGAGAGATGTGACTAGGGGTGCATTTGTTGCAGCCCTGTCAAAGAAACGACCAAGGAAACCTACAGCCCTGCGCTTACACCTCCGGCAAACTTACAGGTTTGAGGGAGGTAGGCAGAACAGGTTCCAAAAATTGTTATCCCAAATAAAAATTGCTTTCTTACATTCCAATTTTTAATTGAATTTACATTTGGTTAATTTTTTTTTTTTAAATCCACATCTTCAATAATATACTATATACCCCTTTGATCGTGTTCAAGTTTGATACCAGTTCCTGGAAGGGCTTTGGAAGCAGTGGACAAAATTGTAAGGATCCACTAATGGCCTACAGGCCATTTTCAAGCCTGTTACGTAGGAAGTCCTTGACAGCTGAGGCCGAAATTTCTGCTGTTAAGTGAGGCAGTTGTTAAGTAACAGTGAGAGCAATCAACCCATGGAACAGAAGCTGCCTTCGGAAGTTGTGCGAGCTTCATCACTGGAAGCTTTCAAGAAGAGACTGGACTGCAGGGGTAGGATTCAAATTTTTTAACAACCGGTTCTGTGGGCGTGGCTTAGGTGGTGGGAGTGGCTTGGTGGTCATGTGATTGGATGGACATGGCTTGGTGGTCATGTGATTGGCTGGGTGTGGCCAACTCAATATCACTCACATAGAGGCACACATCTCCTCGCCTGGCCTCTCAATACTGTGGGGATGCTGCATCAGTCGTAAGGATGAAAAACGGTCATAAGTCACTTTTTTCAGTGCCATTGTAACTTTAAATGGTCACTCCACACAAGCAAAGTACCAGCAAAGGAGGGAAAGAAAACTCCAGAGAGGTTCCTGAGACAGGAAGTCTAGTCCTGCCAAGAATGTAATAAGGGTTAACGGAGAGGCAGTTTCTATAAGCAAGACCAGAATGTTTCCTTCCTGCCTTCCTTACAGGATTAGGCCAGTAATTTTTTCTAACAACCAATTCTCCAAACTGCTTAGATTGTTAACAACTGGTTCTAGCGAATAGGTGCAAACTGGTAGCCCTGCTGGACTGCCATCTGTCAGCAATAGGATAGGGCCGTGTTGGTGAACCTATGCCACGCGTGCCGGAAGTGGCATGCAGAGCCATTTCCCCCGGCACACGAGAGGTCGCCTGGAAGACCCCCACATGTGCGCACACTGCCGCCCGACAGCTGATTGTCAGGTATCTGGCACGCATGCGCAGGGGGCAGAGGGGGGTGCACAGAAATCACACACGCATGCCCAGGGGGCATGGGGGGGTTCCCAGCACGCATTGCCTTCTGGATGCTGGCACGCAAGCGCACGCAAGCGCAATTATCGCGGGAGCCGAAAAAGGTTAGTCATCACTGGTGTAGGGTCTCCTGCTTGGGCAGGGAGGGTTGGACTAGACGACCTACAAGGTCCCTTCCAACTCTGTCAATCTGTTAGGTACGTTTTGCCCAACCTTCTCCCCCCCCCCCACCGTTAAGTGAATCACTGCAGTTGTTAAGTCAGTCATGCGGTCCTTAAGCGAATCTGGCTTCCTCCATCGACTTGGCTTGTTGGAAACCGGCTGGGAAGGGGACAAGGGGTGACCCCCCCCCCCCCAAGAATGTGCAACTGTCATCAATACATGCTAGTTGTGGCGTGTCTGACTTTGGATCACATGACCGGCGTGGGGATGCTGTAAGAGTTGGAAGTTTTTTTAAACAAAAAAAAAACCGATCGTAAGTCACTTTTTTCAGTACTATCGTAACTCCAAACAGTCACTAAGTGAACAATGGACAACCTGTAGAGTCCAATTCTTTGCAGCTGGAATTTCTACTCTACTGCCTTCTCCAAAACGGGGGGTAGAATTTGGCACAGGGACAGAAAGGCACAGAAAGACGCAAAAGCCCCATCTCCTGCGTTGATCTGGAATTTCCACTAGACAGGAAATGTCCACATTTCCTGCGGGCCTCTAGATGGTTGGTACACCAGGTCCTGGCTTACTAGTAAGTTTTGGCTGGGGGCTTGAAGGAAGAGAAGAGCATTGATGTTGTATTAGATATCGGTCGGGTGCAACCAAGGCCGCGACGCTTTCGGGCATTGTTCGCCAGAAATCTGAAGCAACCGCTGACCGAGGTGGGGAGGTGGGGGAATCAGTAGGCAGGATGGCAGCCAGTCACGGGTAACGCAACATTTCAATTGCCCAAATGGGGCAGCTAGACATGGGGTGGATGCATAGAAATGTGGCGATTGCTCTTTAAGAGGCTTAAAGCTCTCTTTCTCAAACTCGTTTTAAGATGGCTGGACTTCAACTCCCAGAATTCCCCAGCCAGCCACGCTGAGCTTGCAATGGAAGACACGGAGTCGGGCTTCAAAAACTTTAGCCAAGGGTTCTCTGCCCGGTTGCTGGATGGGCATGGCCATGGTGGGTGTGGCCTAGTCTGCCTGCTGCACCACAGTGCGGGGGTGGGGTGTTTTCTCTCTCCCAGGACTCCGGAGGCTTTCCTTGAGCCTCTGGGAGGGCAAAAAGGGCCTCCTGGGCTCCGGAGGCTCTCTGGAAGCTGGAAACGGGCCCATTTCCGGCCTTCCCGATCTTCCGGGAGGCCCGTTTTTCACCCTTCCTGGGCCTCCATGTGTGCCCTGCAATTACCTGGCATCCAAAATGGGCCGCGTGGGGACTCCTGGGAGGGGAGGGAAGAAGGGGTGGGCGGGGCCAGGCAGGAGTGGGATTTGGGGGTTCTCCGAACTGCACAGAATCTTACCTAGGGGGCTCTCCCGAACCCCTGCAAACCCCCCAGCAGCCCACTCTAGATTAGACCCCCACAAGAGGCTGCAATATTTTTCCTTCACCCCAGTTGTTACCCTAAATAACCGGCCAACGATTTATGCAACGACGAAGGTCTCGTGGTGGGTTGATGTCCTACCTTCAAGATGGGAATTTGAGAGGACCTTGAGGTTAAACCCAGTGATGGTATATTCGACCGGTTCTGCCCGGTTTTGCAGAGCCGGTAGCAGCGATGCGTAGCGGAGAGAGAACCGGTTCTCCCCACTGCTCTGTGTTTCGCCCACCCGCCCGCCTGGGCTCCCATATTCACTTTTAAGGCCAGAATTCGAAGCGCAGCTGCTTTGCGCGGTACAGAAAAGCACCGCGTGGCAGCTGCTGCAGCGACCGGCATCATGCAGGCTTGCAGGAGGCGAGTTAACACACCTTTGCGCCTGCGCAAAGTGCATGTTTGGTGCGCGCATGCACACAAAGTGTGTGCACGCACACAAAGCACGCCCACCAAGCCACGCCCACCAAACCGGTGGCAACTTTATTTGAATACCACCACTGGTTAAAACACATGGAGAACGGTTGTAGGAATTGGGTATGTCTAGTCTAGGGGGTGGCATGATAGCAGCCTTCCAATATTTGAGGGGCTGCCACAAAGAAGAGGGGGTCAGTCAGGGGTGGGATTCAAATTTTTTAACAACCAGTTCTGTGGGTATGGCTTAGTTGGTGGGCCTGGCTTGGTGGTCATGTGACCGGATGGACGTGGCTTGGTGGTCATGTGATTGGCTGGGCATGGCCAACTCAATATCACTCACATCGAGGCACTTGCCTGGCCTCTCATGACTGTGGGGATGCTGCAACTGTCGTAAGTGTGAGAAATGGTCATAAGTCACTTTTTTCAGTGCCATTGTAACTTTAAATGGTCACTCCACACAAGCAAAGTACCAGCAAAGGAGGGGAAAAAAACTCCAGAGAAGTTCCAGAGACAGGAAGTCTGGTCCTGCCAAGAATGTAATAAGGGTTGACGGAGAGGCAGTTTCTGTAAGCAACACCAGAATGTTTCCTTCCTGCCTTCCTTACAGGATTAGGTCAGGAATTTCTTCTAACAATCTGTTCTCCAAACTGCTTAGAATGTTAACAACCGGTTCTAGAGAATAGGTGCGAACTGGTAGAATCCCACCCCTGGGGTCAGTTTATATTTCCACAGCACCTGAAGTCAAGGCAAGGAACAATGGATGGAAACTAATCCAGGAGAGAAGCAACCTAGAACTTACGAGAACTTTCCTGACAGGACAATTAATCAGTGGAACAGCTTGCCACCAGAAGTTGTCGCTGGAGGCTTTTAAGGAGATACTGGACAGCTACATGTACAAAGGGTTGGAATAGAAGACCTTCAAGATCCCTTCCATCTCTGCTATTCTGCTAGTCATACCTTCTTTGTATGAAGGACTTTCATATTTACTATGAACACGCACACTCTCTTTAAATAGTAAAACAATGGACGTCTTAGTTGGTTATGGATAATTATCACCATTGCTATTTCAGTGAGAGGGATCTCCATGGTTTCAAAGTAGGAACTTCTTCCTTTGGTTGAGGAAGTTCCTAGTTTGAAGCCAGGGTGATCTAATGAAGTATTTCTCAACCACAGCAACTTTGCCATTGTACAGACTTAATAGTTCCTGCTGGCTGGATTCCAATAATAGCAATAGCCCTTAGACTTACAGTATATACCACTTTATAATGCTTTACAGCCCTTTCTAAGTAGTTTATAGAATCAGCCTCTTGCCACCAACAATCTGGGTCCTCATTTTACCGACCTCAGAAGGATGGGAGGCTTAGGCAAGAAAAAACCCAAAGTGCACATATAGACTGGGTGAAACCAGGCTCAATAGCAGTAACTGTGAGAGGGATCTTGGAGTCTTAGTGGGCAACCAGCTAAACAGGAGCCAGCCGTGTGCAGCAGCAGCCAAAACAGCTAATGCAATCCTAAGTTGTATTAACAGAGGGATACAATCAAGAGAAGTACTAATACCACTCTATAAAGCCTTAGTAAGACCACACCTAGAGTACTGCATCCAGTTGTGGTCACCACACCATAAAAAAGATGTTGAGACTCTAGAAAAAGTACAGAGAAGAGCAACCAGGATGATGAGGGGACTGGAGACTAAAACATACGATGAACGGTTGCATGAAATGGGCATGGCTGATCTAGTGAAGAGAAGGACCAGGGGAGACAGGAGAGCAGTCTTCCAATATTTGAGGGGCTGCCCCAGAGAGGAGGAAGGGAGTGAAGCTATTTTCCAAAGCACCTGAATGCCAGACAAGGAATAATGGATGGAAACTCATCCAGGAGAGCTTTAACCTGGAAATAAGGAGAAACTTTCTGACAGTGAGAACAATCAACCAAAGGAACAGAAGTTGCCCTCGGATGTTGTGGGAGCTTCATCACTTGAGACTTTCAAGAAGAAATTGAACTGCCATTTGTCAGAAATGGTGTAGGGTCTACCACTTGAGTGGGGGTGTTGGACTAGATGACCTACAAGGTCCCTTCCAACTCTGATGATCTGATTATCTGCTGAGTCAACCTTGAGCCTGGTGAGATTTGAACTGCCAAGTTGCAGGTAGCTGGCTGTAGCAGAAGTAGCTTGCACTAACCACTGCGCCACCAAGGCTCTTAATAAAGGAGAATATTGGTTGCAGTGTGGGGTCCTTGGTGCTCTCTCTGAGCTTGGTTGTTCTCTTGCAGACATTTCATTACCCAAACTAGGTGACATCAGCACTGACGGTGTTACATAGTGTGGTAATGAAATGTCAGCAAGAAAACAACCAGGCTCCAAGAGCCCCAAGGGCTGAGAAACACTGATTAATATATAGTGCATTCAGCCATCCGCAACCTGGGGATTTCCTATGTCTACCATTGTCTTTAACCAGCCAAATTTTCCACTCCCAAGTTATCGGTAAAAGATACAAGGCTGAGGAAGGCTTTCACAACAATCCATCCACTCATCTTGCAAAAACATTGCGCGCTCCTTTGCGGTTCCTTACCGAGAGACGGCAGAATGCTTTGAATTCCAGGTAACTGAGATGGCCGGCTAGTTCACCTGGATCCAGGTGATCAAAGAGCAGAGAGACTTTGCGTTTCTTGCCGCCGGCGGGACTGTGTTGACAACTGAGGGAACGGTTCCAGGTATGATTCACCCTGGAGGAAGAACAAACGCAGAAGGGACTCGTTAGGGACCGAGATGTGATGACCTGGGGCAATGGCGCAGAGGCCACCAAGGCGGCTGACAGTTCAAACCGCCCCTTTATTGCTCCAAGTTTCCCAAAATGCTCCCACATTTCTGGCAAGTCCCAGAACAAAGTGATCTCTCTCTCTCTCTCTCTCTCTCTCTCTCCCTTCCTCTCCCCCTCCCTCCCTCCCTCTCTCTCTCTGTCAGGACTCTGACAAACCACTCCCATTCAAATCCTAAGTCTCTAGCCGCATCTCTCAGGGTAAAGAAAATTGATTTATTAGGAGTGACCATGTCGGCGTTACCTGGGTGCAGCCAACTCTAAGACACATCATTCATTTCCCCCTTGACTCCGGTCTTCACTCCACCCCCCGATGTATGTTCTCCAATGGGACCCATCCATAGCCAAGAGTCATCAATCATGCTCTCCAGTAATAAACTTGCGTGCCAACAGCTTCGGCTGCTTAGCAATTATCTGAAACATTTAAGGAATGCACTGCTTTTCCCCACTCCCTTTCTGCTGGCAACTAAAAAGATCAAAATCTCTTTCTTTCCCTCTCTCTCTTTCTCTCTCTCTCTCTTTCACACACACACACACACACACACACACACATACACCTCAAGCAAATAAGGCTGCAAATAGTCCAGTTCAACACTGTGAGCACCACTGCTGCAAAGCAAGAAACCCAGCAGGGCAAGTCGAGGAGTCCAGGAAGCAAAAGAGCAAGGCAAGTAATCCAGAAATCCAGAAGGAATACAAGGAGTCCAGAGAAGTTCAAACGCTGGCGCTCAACACTCCATGAAATTCCACGTTTGTTCCTGACAACTGCCCCTCCTCAAACATCTCCTTAAGTCTCAGTCCCCAGGTGTGCCTTGTGTAGAGGGAAGGAGCATTCTCCTCTCAAGTAGTTGGGTCCGTCTGCGCTGTTCTCGCCTTCTCTCCACTCTCCGTGCTCTCAGATCAGGAGGGGGTGGTCCTTGCACCTCGCCTGAGCTCTGTCTCTCACGTTCCCTGCTTTGCCCCTCTTGGTCCCCTCCTGAAAGGGCCTGGCCTGACTGGGCCTGCTCCTCCCCATTTTCTTCCGAAGCCAACAAAGCTGCCCCCTCAATCTCTGTCGGCTCCAGTTCCAGTTCATCTCCCCTCCCCCCCAAATTCAGGCTCTGACATGGGGGGCATGACGTGAGTATCCAAAGATTCACAAGACCAGAGGACATCTCTGTGGAAATGCAGAGCAATGCAAGACCAACACATTGCTAGGGTATGGATGATATGCACCCGAGCTATCTAGAGAAACATTAGCTTCCATGGATAGTTGTGGAAACATGGGATGACCTAAGGAGAAGTTTGAAGAAGGGAGATGCTTTCCTGAGGAACAGAGATCCATGGCTCTCTTGAACAGCGTTGGAAAGGTGAAGGGGCCAAGCTGCTGGAGATCAGGCAAGAAGCTCAGAATGGGTGTTATGGCAACACCCAAGGGCTTTCGTCACTGTTGGTTCATCTCCATCAAGTGACACATTAGTTGGACTTTCCTTCTGCTTTACATCCTCATCATGATTTGGCAACCTTTGTGGAGAACCTGCTGAATCACCTCTCCTTGTGATTGAATCAGAAGATTTTTTTTTAAAAGGATGGGTAATGACTTCCCCTCTTCTTCCCCCAAGGAGCTTGCATTCAAAATAAAGTTTGCTACAGAGCTTTAAAACTTGTGGACCTCAATTCCCAGAATTTCCCAGCCAACATGGCTGGTTGAGGAATTCTGGAAGTTGTAGTCCACAGGTCTTCTAGTTGCCAAGGTTGGACATCCCTGCTATAGACTAATATTTTTCCATTAATGCCCCCCGAAAAGAATCAGCTAAAATGAAAATCCAAGAGTTAATTTGGCATTTTATTTACCCTTGTTTTTACTATTTTTATTGTTTTTAACTTTCAGCCACAGATTTAATCTGTTTTTAAATTTTAAATTTCTTGGTATTGTTTTAATGTGGCTGTACACCACCCCGAGTCCCAAATGGGAGAGGGGGCGGTATATAAATTAAATTAACATAAACATAAACAAAACATAAACATTTTAGGTTTGCCCAGCCATTCCTGTTTCTCAGGTTATTGCCTTCTATGGGCAAAACACACTGAAGAAAAATCATTGATGCCTTCTAGTAAGGAGACATCTCAAACTAAATTTTAAAAGGATCCTTTGTAAATTCCCCTGAGCCCTTCTCATTCTGATAGAAGAGACTCAATTTCCTGCATTTGTCTATAGTGAGGTGTATCTTTTTAACTCAAGATAATTGGAACGTATTTCTTTTTCTAATGCCTCAGAGGTTATGTTGACCCGTGAAATCTTCTACAGTAACTAAGCACTGGTGGGATTCAACCGGTGTAACAATAGGTTCGGTGACCCTGTGCGGGGGCATTTGAAAACAGCTCTAAAACTTACCTTCTACTGCAGCCCCAGTGAGTAAAACAGCTATCAGCTGGGCTTCAAACAAAGGAAGTATAGGACAGACTAGCACAGAGATGGGTGAGTGGAGTCAACTAATTTCCAGAACTACCAGTTCGCCCGAACCGGTCCGTACCGGCTGAATCCCATCCCTGTCTACAAGTAGACTTACGACCACAATTGAAAATTAAATTTCTGACAAAAAAAAAAAAAGAAAGAAAATTAAATTTCGGTCGTTGAGCAAAGCTGCTGTTAAAGTGAGATGGGCTACTTTGTTCAATGATTGTAATTCTGGCTCTCCCCTTTGCAGTCGTTAAGCGGATGGGGTGAAGGAACTGCCTACCCCCCCCCCAAAGAAAAACAGCTGGAGAAAGGAAGCTCACATCGCCATGACCTGAGCATCCTTTCCTCACCCCCACCCTCCGCAGGACTCCTCCCCATTCCGTACACGTAGGAGAGGAGAGGAAATCCTTCAGCAGGGCGAAGCAGCTTTCAACCTTCCCTACAAGCTCCTCCTCTGATTTTCTGGGGAAGCCAGTGGAGAAGGTTGCAAATGGCGATCACATATTCACAGGGGGCTTGGCAATCGGTTGTAAGCGCAAACAGGTTGCCAAGAGCCCAAATGCAAGCATGTAACCCAAGGGGGAGGAGGGGGCAGAGCATCAGGGGTAACTCCGAGGCTAGGTCTGAAATAGCTTTTTAGAAGTCCATCATAACTTAAAACCTTTGTTAAATAATCAGTCGTAAGTCGAGGCCTACCTGTATATAGCAGGGTGGTTTTTTTAAAAAAAAAAACTATCATGGAGTTAATAACATGGGATGCATTCAGCTTCCCTCTTTTTCCCTACCTGGAAGCCCCCTTTTGCAAAACAAATACATTCAATCTATATGTCAGCTTTGGAAGCCATATTGAGACCAGACGCTTCCACACTGCCACATTCTTGAGCCTGGGAAAATGGGAGGGGGGGAATTTATTGGAGTGTATGTGGTTAGACATAATAGCATTCTTCTTCTAGGTCAAGGTCATGTTATCTCTGCACCTGGTGGAGAGGACGTCTCAAGTTGGGATGGATGGAGATTGGGGCATGTGATGCCATGATGGGTGCAGGGGGTGGATTTGTAGTTTTTTACTTATTACAAGGAAGCCCGGTACTTTCAGATTCGGGATTCCCCAGATGTGCCAATTTACTACCCAAATAAAACAGAACTTTTGAGAAGATTCTTAAAAGTCCTGTTTTATTTGGATAGTAAATTTGTCTCTGAGTTATTGTTTGGAGTGGAGATTTTCTGGAACGCTGACCCTATATATATATAGGCTGCACTGGCTTCCTGTGGCCTTCCGGATCCGATTCAAGGTGGTACTGACTGTATTTAAAGTGCTCCATGGCTCGGGACCTGGGTACTTACGGGACCGCCTGCTGCTATCAACAGCCTCCCGCCGCCCAGTACGCTCACACAGGGTTGCCCTCCTTGGGGTGCCGCCGCCTGATCATTGCCGGCTGGCGACCCCAAGGGTGCGGGCTTTCTCTGTGGGGGCCCCCTCCCTGTGGAATGATCTGCCCCCGGAGATACGGGCCATCACCGACATCCTGACCTTCCGGCGCGCAGTCAAGACCTTATTTTTCCAACAGGCCGGCCTGGCCCAGTAAACGGTTTATGGGGTTTTAATTTAATTCGGTTTTAAATTTTTAAATTTTAACTTTTAATTTAATCCTGGAATTTTAAATTTTGTAATTTCATATTTGAAGGGATTCGGCCGGATTCATGTCATTTAATTTGTTTTTAATTGTACATACTCCATTTTTAGTAGGCTGTACACCGCCCCGAGTCCCTTTTTGGGAGAGGGGGCGGTATAGAAATTTAATAAATAAATAAATACATACATACATACATACATACATGCATGCATACATACATAAATAAGTAAATAAATAAATAAATAAATAAATAAATAAATAAATAAATAAATAAATAAATAAATAAATAAATAAATAAATGGCTTTCTTTGTGTGTGTTGAGCAATTTCAACCAAACATGGTAGACAGATGACTCACCCTCTGGAAACAAATACTGTGGGGGTAAGATGCCCCTAACCCTCCTCGGGGTGTGAGCGTGTGCCTTAAAACGGCTTCTACTGTACAGCACAGTGGAGTTGCCATGGTAATGGCTTCACAGGGTAACGGCTTCACAGTACTCCACAAGGGGGCTCCCTCTGGTAAAGGGGGATTGGTTCTAATGGGCCCTCAGCCCTCCAAGGAAACGTCAGGCGATTGGCCAGGGACAATCAAACGCTACAAACATGAAACACCAGCATAGACAAGAAACTCCCGAGGAGAGGAATAGAAGACTTGCGAAGCTGCGCGAGAGCTACTACAGCTACAACTTCAGAGACAGTACAACAGCGTGAGGCCCGAGTAAAGGATAAGAGAGATAGAGCTACTACATCTAGAACTTCAGAGACAGTACAACATTCCTTTTCCGGTCTAATACAGGATTGGGATAAATAAATCCCCAGGCAACGTCGGGTTATCACCCATCTATAAACAAATTAAAACGAGAGTGCGTGGAATCTCGATGTGCCTATCCCGTCCCTTCCACGGGGCGATTCCCATTTCTGAACTGGTTGTTGCCACTCACATGCAGGATGTATCAAGCATGTTGTTGTGTCCTGCTGGTCCTTGGTTCCTCACCACTTCCAAGATTTCTGTGATCACCTCCTCCAAGTGGGGGTCCAGGTGAAAAGCCTCTGGATAATTCACAAGCCAGTAGCTGAAAAGAGAGCAAGAAACTCAGGTTGGAGCTGCGTGCTTGATTGGAGAATTCTGGGAGTTGAAGTACCCCATATCTTAATGTTTACTAGCTTGCTGACGGGAATTCTGGGAGTTGGTCCATATATCTTAAAGTTTACTAGCTTGTGGCTGAGGAATTCTGGGAGTTCAAGTCTACACAACTTAAAGTCTACTAGCTTGCTGACCAGAGAATTCTGGGAGTTGAAGTCCAGACATCTTAATATTTACTAACTTGCTGACTAGGGAATTCTGGGACTTGAAGTCCACAAATCTTAAAAGTTTACTAGCTTGGTAGCTGGGGAATTCTGGGAGTTGAAGTCCAGACATCTTAAAGTCTACTATCTTGCTGATCAGAGAATTCTGGGAATTGAAATCTTAATGTTTAGTAGCTTGCTGACCAGGGAATTCTGGGTTTTGAAGTCCACAAATCTTAAAAGTTTACTAGCTTGATGGCTGGGGAATTCTGGGAGTTGAAGTCCAGACATCTTAATGTTTACTAGCTTGTGGCAGGGGAATTCTGGAAGTTAAAATCTACACATCTTAAAATCTACTAGCTTGCTAAACAGGGAATTCTGGGACTTGAAGTCCACACATCTGAAAGATTTACTAGCTTTATGGCTGGGGAATTCTGGGAATTGAAGGACACTCATTTGAAATTGGCAAAGTTGAGAAACCTTGGGGGGGGGGGGAGAAAAAAAAGATAGTGGAAAGAGAATTCAGACCGGACAAAGTGGCAGATCCTCAGCTGACGTGAAGGATTCTTGTCCTGAGCTGATTCCTGATATGTGATCAATAGAGTTAAGGCTTCATTTGTTCTCAAATACTTAGGGAAAGGATTCAGGAATCTATTTTGCAGAAATGCACACCTCTCCCTTCCTTTCAACAGAGTCCCTTTACTGAGTGAGACCTTCTAGCACAGGGTTGTCAAACTCGATTTTATTGAGGGTCGCAACAGGGTTGTGTTTCACCTTGGGGGGTGGCTGGGCGGGGGGAGCGTGACCAGGGTGGACATGGCCAACTCGACATCACTCATCGAGGCTCTGTTTCTGGCCACGACAGCTTCCTGCAACCCTCTGCCAGTGAAAACAGAGCCAGGGAGGGCCCTCCCGAGCTCCGTTTTCACTGACAGAGGGCTGCAGGAGACCATCATGGCCAGAAACGGAGCCCAGGAGGCCTGCATGTGGTCCTCCCGAATTCCATTTTCACTGGTAGAGGCACCATGGCCAGTCCTTCACTGTTTCCAGGGCAGATCCGCAGGCCAGATCTAAGCACCCTGCGGGACGAGTCCAGCCCACGGGCCTTGAGTTTGATACCCATGTTCTAGCAGGAGGACATAACGCCGGAACATTTTTTTCACGTAACTCCTGATCTGTTGGAGTATTTGAAGGTCAGGCTGCCTTCGTTGTTCACCAGTTCAATACTGCCTCCCGCTACAAAGCTTACGCTAATTAACAGGCATAATTGCTCCCTGGGGAGTTAATTCTCGAGGAACCTCAGTAATTCACCCAGAAATTGTTCACTGGGAATTGTCATTCGTTGCAAGTGCTACAACTCAAGATCCTTTTTGTGCTGGTTTAAAATAAAAAAAAATCAGAACGCCACTGAAGTATATAATGCTTGTTCTAAAGCTGTTCCTATAACTCTGGTTGGAGGCTGGACGAAAGGAATTTGCTAGTTTCCTATAATACACGAAACCCCATATCCAGGTTCACATAATGTACTGTAAAAATAAACAGTATCATAGCCTGATTCACGCAGCCTCCTAAAATAACAGCACGGCAAACTACACCACCGGCGAACCAACTCATTTTATCCAAAGTCAGTCCCTTTAGAACTGATTTTGTAATTGTAATTTTTGTCAAGGATTCCTCGACCTTGTCACCACCAGCAAGCAATCCTTTTGCCTTTCTTGGAACTTTTAAATCTAAGAACTTTTCTTTAAATTTAAGTTCTATTGTTTCCACCGTTTTTCATACGGCGTTTTATTCAGTGTTTGTAAGCTGCCTGGGGTCCCTTTTGGTGAGATGGGCAGCATACATAAATAAATAAATGGACGAATAAATAAACAGTTGCCACCATCCCCTTGGAAAGACATTCTAAGGGGGATGTCAGCAACCGGCGGCTCTGGAGCTGCATGTGGCTCTTTGGACTCCCTGTTGGGTGATTCCCACCATTGGATGGGCCCACCTTTCACCCTCCCCTCCTAGTCACTCCTCACCTGGCCTGCGAAGGAAAAACACAAAAAACAGAAATGAGAGGGAGGGAGCGAGGGAGGGAGGGAGAGAGAGAGAGAGAGATACCCATTTCCCATAGAAAACACCGGGAGCCACAAAATCTGGGTAGGCATGGCGTGGCTTGGGTCATGTGACTGTTCTGACCCAGGCTTCGTAAATCGGAATTAATCACAAACTTGTTTTAAAAGCAAAACCTATTTTATTGCAACACTGGGAATTGTTTCCATTCCCAGCCGGAACTAATCTTAAACAGTTCCCCAAAATAAGCACACACCTTTCAATTATGTGGAATGCTGCCCAAAACAGAAATATCCAATTAACTATAAAAGAAACCAATCAAAGTACCAGAAAAAAACCAACCAAAGTACACAGAGGACTCGAAACCTGTCAAACTACTTTGCTTCCTGCAAAGATTTTATCATTTAGGCCTGACTTTTATCCCTTAGGGGAGGGGCAATCACCTCCCAGCCTTACTCCTGAGTCTCCCCTTCTGCTTCAGCTGCTCTCGCCTTCTAGCAGCTCTGCGCACACGCGCACTGGAAACAGGCTCCCCTTGTTCCTCTTCCTCACTGCTGCCAGGCTTCGGAGGGAACACCCCACTCCCAGATGGTCCTGGCCCCATCTCTGCATCAGACGCAGGACCCTCATCCGACTCCTCTCCAGACTCCCTGACTGGTCCCCTTTCGTCCTCACTGTCCGACTCCGCTGCCATCTGCACCGGCTGCTGGCAAACCACAACAGTGACTGGGTGGGAGTGGCGTTGAGTTGGCCAAACCCACTCAGGTTTGTGACTCCTGGTGTTTTCTCTTCTGTCGGAAATTAGTCCAAACGGCTCTTTCAGTGTTTAAGGTTGCAGACCCCTGAATCTAGGGAGTGTCTATGAAGATGCTTAATCATCCAGGTCCCGGTTGTCCCAAAAGTGCTTTTTCAAGAGGCCACTGGACTTACCTTGGGTTTTCCTTGAAGACATTCCGCTTCCTATCCAAGAACCGACATGCAGAACTGAAGAAGCTTCTTGGATGAGAAGCGAAACGTCTTCAAGGAATAACAAAGAACAGCCCAGTGGCCTTTTGAAAAAGCACCTCGGGGATATCTTCAGGAGAGATTCTTTGTGTTCTCCAAAAGGATATAAAGTCAAAAGACGGCGAGCGAGCTCTGCAGACGGGACGACCCAACTATGAACGGTTAGTGTCATGTTCACCATGAAGTCGCTGGTGCACAGCTTCCCGTCTATATCTGGAGAAGAAAGACAGGCATTAGAGTGGATCTGTCGCTAGGCAGGAATGGAACTGAACAGAAGTGAGGAAAGCAAGCAGTCTGGGATTGATCTGCCTCATAATACAGTGCATTCCTGGTCTTTAAGAGTTTGGTCTAATGCTTAAGGTACCAGGCTAGAAAGCAAGAGACTGTGAGTTCTAGTCCCACTTCAGGCATGAAAGTTAGCTGGATGTTTTGGGCCAATCACCTGAAAACCATGAGTTCTAGTCCTGCTTTAGGCATGAAAGCCAGCTGGATGTCTTTGGGCCAATCACCAGGAGATGGTGAGTTCTAGTCCCACCTCAGGCATGAAAGTTAGCTGGATGTTTTGGGCCAATCACCTGAAGACCATGAGTTCTAGTCCTGCTTTAGGCATGAAAGCTAGCTGGATGTCTTTGGGCCAATCACCAGGAGACGGTGAGTTCTAGTCCCGCCTTAGTAATCAAAGCCACCTTGGGTGAGTCCATCTTTTTCACTCTCTCAGCCCTATCCACCTCACAGGGTTGTTGTTGTGGGGAAAATAGGAGAAGGAAGCTGTGTTGGATATGTTCTCCTCCTTGAGTTATTATACAAACCAACAATGAATAAAAAAATAATAATTCCTGGATGGGAACCTGGATTATCTGTGGCATGATTTGCACTAGGATCAGCCTTGGTCTCTAGCCTTATGGAACATCTTCCCCTCCACCCCCACCCCGAGAATCAAAAGGGGGTCTCCATTTCACCCCAACCCCCCTCCAGCCACAGTACCAAAGGAGCGAAGGCATTTCTCAATCAGCTCCTCCAGAGTGCAGGAACGGTTCAGTTCTCCCAGGCTGATGCAGGCCAACGCCTGGTTGATCTCCCGGGGGTTGGGGCAGGTCATATGGCGTCGACTCTTCCGCCGGTAGATCTTGCTGGCTCCAGGGAGGGTGCTGGAATCCATCCTACCAGCGGCCTCGGTCCGCGATCTCCTGCAAAAGCAACAGCTCTGCTATTGGCCATCGTCAACAACGTGGCCGAATCCAGAGGTAGGATTCAGCCGGTTCAGACCGGGTCTGCTGTACCGGTAGCGAAAATTTTGACTGGTTTGGAGAACCAGCAAATACCGCCTCTGACTGGTCCCGCCCACCTGCCTCTGCTCTTATATTCTCCTAGATTCTGTTGTTTCTTAGCTTCAGCTGATTTGCGTGGCACAGCGGAGCTAAGAAACAGCTGTAGGTCGGTCTTAGACTCATTTGTGCATGCACCCAGCATAGAACCACGCATGTAGCTGCTGATGCAATTCTACAGAGGAATGCTTGAGTCTGTCATCTGCACCTCTAAAACTGTCTGGTTTGGTTCTGCAACCCAACAGGATCGACACAGACTTCAGAGGATAATTAGGATGGCAGAAAAAAACAAGTACTACCCACCTGCCTTCCATCGAGGACCTGTATCCTGCACCCTGAGTCAAAAAGAGGGCTGTGAAAATATCTACACATCCCTCACATCCCGGACATAAACTGTTTCAACTCCTTCCCTCAAAATGACACTATAAAGCACTGCACACCAGAACAACTAGACACAAGGACAGTTTTTTTTTCCAAACACCATCTGCTAAACAAATAATTCCCTCAACACTGTCCAAATATTTACAAAGTTTGGACTGCTATTACTATTAACCTTCTCATCACTCCTTATTACCCATCCCCTCCCACTTGTGACTTTATGACTGTAATTTTGTTGCTTGTATCCTTATGATTTTTATTGACTGTTTCCTAATATGGATTGATTGCTTATTGTACCCTGTGACTATTATTAAGTGTTGTACCTTATGATTCTTGACTCTGGAGGAATGTATCTTTTCTTTTTATGTACACTAAAAGCATATGGACCAAGACAAATTCCTTGTGTGTCCAATCACACTTGGCCAATAAAGAATTCTATTCTATTCTATATAACTGGTAGGACAAAAATTGGAAACCTGCCACTGGGCGAATCAAAGAGAATGCAAGGAAAAAATCAGACCAATGACTCATGGACCATTGCCAAGCCAATATGTCCGTGCACAAAGGCTTTTGAAATTTCAATAACTACACTAGTCCTCAACTTACAATTATTCATTCAGTGACCATTCCAAGTTACAACAGCATTGAAAAAAGTGACCCACAACTGGCCTTCACACTTCCATCCATTGCTGCCTCCTTGTGGTCACGTGATCCGAGATGAAACGCTTGGCAACTGGCATTGTACTTATGACAGTTGCAGTGTCCCGACCTTCCAACCAGTAAAAGTCACTGGGCGAAGCCAGATTTCACTCAAACACCATGTTGCTGTCTTCATAAGCGCAGCAATTCACTTTCTGTGGCCAGAAAGGCCACAAAATTGCGCGAAACTCATCCAAGAACCTTAAGTCTCGCTTAGCAATGGAAATTTTGGGCTCTTTTGGGGTCGTAAATTGAGGATGGCCTGTAATCTCAGCCTTTTGGGTGGCTCAAATTACCGCTGTTAAATCATGCAGAAAATCAAAGTTTTCAACATTGGCCAACGATCGGTCCTTTCTGGGGTGCAGCATCACCAACCCATCAAGATACAACAACATTATTATTATTATTATTATTATTATTATTATTATTATTATTATTATTATTATTATTATTATTATTATTATTATTATTATATGGCTAGTGGGATGGCTGGCTCAGCAATTCTGGGAGGTTGAAGTTCACAGATCCTAAAAGGGTTGTTATTATTAGTTGTGAAGTCATGTCTGACCCATCGCAACCCCATGGACAACGTTCCTCCAGGCCTTCCTGTCCTCTACCATCCTACGGAATCCATTTAAGCTCAAGCTAACTGCTTCCGTGACCCCATCCAGCCCCCTCCTTCTCTGCCGTCCCCTTCTTCTCCTTCTATAGCCCTCGATTGTTCCCAGCATGCGGGTCTTCTCCAGCAAGTCCTTCCTTCTCACGAGGTGGCCAAAGTCTTTGAGTTTCATCTTCAGGATCTGGCCTTCTAAAGAGCAGTCAGGGTTCATCTCCTCTAGGACTGACCGGTTGGATGGCCTTGCAATCCAAGGGACACGCAGGAGCCTTCTCCAGCACAATAGAGATATAGGTAAAGATGAAGGTTCCCCTCGCACATCCGTTTCTGGTTGTTTCTGGCTCTAGGGGGCGCTGGTGCTCCTCTCCGTTACAAAGCCGAAGAGCCAGCGCTGTCCGAAGACGTCTCCGTGGTCACGTGGCCGGCAGGACTCAACGCCTTCGAAGGTGCACGGAACGCTGTTCCCTTCCCACCAAAGGGGTCCCTGTTTTTCTACTTGCATTTTTTTTACATGCTTTCAAACTGCTAGGTTGGCAGAAGCTGGGACGAATATCGGGAGTTCACTCCGTTACGTGGCGCTAGGGATTCGAACTGCCTAACTGCTGACCTTTCTGATCGATAAGCTCAGCGTTGCTGACCTTTAAAGAAGACCCCTCTTCAACTTTGCAGATGACAGTAAACCCACCCAACTTGAAGCGATACATGGATGTGCTCAAGGGTTTTTTTTAACTCCTTACCCAACTTCCTTGTGTGTAGAGACAACAGAGTTCTTCCCTCCCTCCCTGCCTGCCTGCCTTCTCAGTCAAACCAGACCTCTGCGCTTTGATCTCAGTGCGGAGAGCAAGCCTGTCTTTTGTTCTGGGGTCTCATCTCCACGACGCTGGGAGCCCTTACCCTACACTATGATCAGCAGGAGTGTCTACTGAATCCAAACCAAGCATTTCTTTTTTTTTCAGCCAGGCAGAATCAGGAACCGGCAGTGCACCACAAAACTCCTTCGCAAAATCTCCGCACCGCCTTACCCCGAGTCAAATAATTCTGCTCAGCCTCAACAGCAGAGATAGATCCATGCAAAGGTGTTTGGCGTGTTTTTTTCTTCTTCAAGTTAGCCAGTGAAATAGAAGACCGTGTAAATCTGGCGTGGGATACTAAAGACCCTACAATGCAACAACAGAAGAGATATATTTGCAGCTCAGGATTGAACGGTGGGATCCTTGGTCCTCCTCTCTGAGCTTGGTGGTTTTCCTCGCGGACGTTTCATGACCAATTCATTAACACCGCCAGCTAGTGCTGCTGATGCTACCTAGTTTGGTAATGAAACGTCTGCAAGAGAAGCACCTAGCTCAGAGAGCCCCCGAGGGCCACCCCTTCCCAGTCCAAATGTAATCCTCATCTCTAAAATAGAAGATTGAAGATTACAAACTTCAATTGTACAATGACAATTCAATTCTTTTGAAATGAGCTTAGGAAGGTAACATGCAACCAGGCACGCATCCCTTAAAAAAGAAAGAAAGAAAGAAAGAAAGAAAGAAAGAAAGAAAGAAAGAAAGAAAGAAAGAAAGAAAGAAAGAAAGAAAGAAAGAAAGAAAGAAAGAAAGAAAGAAAGAAAGAAAGAAAGAAAGAAAGAAAGAAAGAAAGAAAGAAAGAAAGATTTTCGTTCAAAGTGGGGAAAAACTTGAACTTTCCAAATTTAGCTGGGCAGATTATCCAGGCCCCATCAGCTCTTGAGTGGAAGTACGGTTGCATCTTATCTTCTGCAGCAGAGAGTTATCTGCTCAGAAACCATAGCGGCTCTACTCCAAAGGCAGATGGGGTGATAAGGGCCCTTTTAGGAGTTGCTAAGGGGTGGATTAATCTCCTCTAACATTTAAGGTCCCTTAATCTGTCCTCTTCCCCCAAATAGGCAGGAACCTTGGGCCTTTTGACTCTGCTGGTGGCGCAGTGGTTAGAATGCCATATTGCAGGCTAACTCTGCCCACCGCCAGCAGTTCGATCCTGACCGGCTCAAAGTTGACTCAGCCTTCCATCCTTCCAAGGTCGGTAGTGCTATTGCTCTTCCTCCCTCCCTCCCTCCCTCCATTCCATGGTGCGCAGTGGTTAGCGTGCAGCATTGCAGGCTAACTCTGCCCACAGCCAGGAAGTTCAATCCTAACCGGCTCAAGGTTGATTCAGCCTTCCGTCCTTCCAAGGTCGGTAAAACGAGGACCCAGATTGTTGGGGGTCGGGACAAGAGGCCGTCTCTGTAAACCACTTAGAGAAGGCTGTAAAGCACTGTGAAGTGCTATATATAAGTCTAAGGGCTATTGCAACTGCGTTTTTTCTGGAGAGACTCCGCTGATTACCCACAATAGACCTCTGAAGTAAACTGCTTGCAACCCTGTGCCATGATCTTGCACAAGTTCCTCAAATGTCCATTTCAAGAGCTCGGCACACACATCCCCTGGCACGCACGCACACACACACACACACATACACACAAACACGCTCCTCAGCCTCATGTTGCCTGGCTGTTTCAAATGCCAGCTGTGCCCCAAGGAAAATAGGAGGCACGGTGGGCATTTCTGCCAAGTGCCCCCTCTCAGCCCCAAGGAAGGACCCTCTTCCGTCAGCCTGCGGCCCTTCCCTTCCCCACTACCCCCCACCCTACCCCAGCTCTCCAGTTTTCCCTCCCTGTGTCTCGTTGCGTGCTGCATCTTGCAGATCTCGTACTAAAAAGTTCCCTCTTGAAGCAAAACCCGTTTCCAACAGCCCGAATAACATCGCCGAGCTGAAAACGCCAGCTAGCCCGGGCTTGAGATGCGATTTGAGTCATTTATTTAAGATTTTCGTTCTGATAAATGGCGGGGCGGCGGCTGCCACAGATAGATGCAAAGGTTTCCAATCCTTCCGACAGTCTTCGACACCGGATCGTACGGAGGCCCGAGGGTGCCCTCCGTCAACATTTTCCAAATGTGACAGCTGTCACCTCCCCATTTCGAGTTGGCTCTTTCCCTCTGAAGTTGTGTGCCAGCTTGAAAAGAAACTTACCTGCGGGCGTTCAGCCATAAGGGGCCCCAGGCTGCAGGTTAGAAGTAAGAACTAGGTGCCAGGTAAATAGATCGCCTCTCCTGCTTTTCTACGCAGTGGCAGAGTTCCCGAGTAGTTCCAGAGACAGAGAGAGAGAGAGAGAGAAAAAAAAAGCTTTCCCCCCTTTTTGAGTTTCAAGCTCAGCGACCTAAAGCTTTCCAGATGCCCACCAGCTCAGGGCCTCTCCGACACTGGCACCTTGCGAAAGATTAATTTCTACACGAGCGAAGGATACATGGGAGAGCAACTCCTCCTTTTCCACGCCAATGCAAAAGAGGAGAAATGACAAACCCAAGTGGAGTTCACCTTACTCAGAATGACACGGAACTTAGAAAACACCAAGAAATTCCCGGTGACTAAGAGGAGGAGAAAGAAAAGGAAGGTTTCAAGGCGTTCGGCTTACCGCTTGCTCTCCCGTCGTATCATAGTTCTTTTTTTTCTTTTTTGGCTAGCTCACCAGGGTCCTTTTCCTTTTAGCCTGCTGTTGTGACCACTTGGGTGGGTTGGAATTTCTCTGCCAAATGCCAGAGACAGCCCAAGCGTGGCACCAACAAGTTGGACGGCTGAGATGCTGGCTGGCTGCAAGGCAGCTGAGTCAAAAACCAACTGGTTGGTTTTGTGCTGATGTGGAGTTAAAAGGAACTGGGTTACACATATGATGTGGTATGTGTGTGTGCGTGCGTTTGTGTGTGTGTGTGTGTGTGTGCCTGGAAAAAAAGTAGAACTAAATCTTAGTTTTCACTCTAGGGTTAGTCAAGAGAGATTCCTGCGCGTGGCGCTTGGCTCATTAGGCCAAATCCAACAGGTGCATTTTATTTTCTTGTGACGGTGGTTTTAACTCTACAAGGTAGAGTTAAGTCCTCAACTTACAGCTGATAGTTCAGTCATCCTCTCCTTTTAATGACCCCAGAATCCCTTGTGGGGTGGAGTCTGGGCAACTGAAAGGAGCTGAGTATTTACTGGCCGCATGCCCTTCCTGTCACCAATGCGGAGTTATATCCGGCAGCTAAATTCTCATCGTGCCCAGAGAGAGAAATATCTGCCTCTCCCGGGGGATCGAACTCACAGCCTCCTGATTGTGGAGGCAAGAGCTCCACCTCTAAGGCACCGCACCACTACAACTGATAGTTTAGTCACAACAGCGTGGAAAAAAGGGACTCATGACTGGTCCTTGCCCATACAACTGTCATTTTATTTATTTAAAATAAACAAATTAATAAATTAATTTATTAAAAGAAAATAAATAAATTAAACTGTCATTGTATTCCCCATGATCAAAATTCTGGCGCCTGGCACAGATTTATGACCGTCGCCGTGTCCTGAGTTCAAGTGTTTGCCACTTGCAACCTTCCCTGCCGGCTTCCAACCAGACATGTCAATGGGGGAAGCCTGATTTGCTTAGTGACCATGCGATTCACTTAACAACGGTAGTGATTTGCTGAACAATTGTGGCCAACACGGATGTAAAATCAGGCATGGCTCATTCAGCAACCGCCTTGCTTAGCCCTGCAAATTCTGCTCCCAATTCTGGTCATAAACCGAGGACTACTTGTACAGATAGTCCTCGACTTACGACCCCACTGGTGCCCCGAATTTCTGTTGCTAAGTGAGACATCTGTTCAGTGAGTTTTGCCCCATTTTTATGACCTTTCTGGCCACCGTTGTTAAGTGAATCCCTGCAGTTGTTAAGTTAGTCACATGGTTGTTAAGCGAATGGCTTCCCCGTTCAGTTTGCTCATTAGAAGGTCTCAAAATAAAAAGGTATCACCTGACCCCAGTTATTGTAACCGTCATAAATCCTTTCCTCTTTCATTTCCTCTTTCCTTTCCTCTTTCATTTCCTCTTTCCTTTCCTCTTTCCTTTCCTCTTTCCTTTCCTCTTTCATTTCCTCTTTCCTCTCTTCTTTCCTTTCCTCTTTCCTCTTTTCTCTTTCCTCTCCTCTTTCCTTTCCTTTCCTTCCTTTCCTCTTTCCTTTCCTCTTTCCTCTTTCCTCTACTTTTCTTTCCTTCCTTTTCTCTTTCCTTTCCTCTTTCCTCTACTTTCCTTTCCTCTTTCCTCTTTCCTCTTTCCTCTTTCCTCTTTCCTCTTTCCTCTTTCCTCTTTCCTCTTTCCTCTTTCCTCTTTCCTCTTTCCTTTCCTTTCTCCTTTCCTTTTCTTCCTTTCCTCTTTCCTCTCTTCTTTCCTTTCCTTTTTCCTCTTTCCTCTTTCCTTTCCTTTCTCCTTTTCTTTCCTTCCTTTCCTCTTTCATTTCCTCTTTCCTCTCTTCTTTCCTTTCCTCTTTCCTCTTTTCTCTTTCCTCTCCTCTTTCCTTTCCTTTTCTTCCTTTCCTCTTTCCTCTCTTCTTTCCTTTCCTTTTTCCTCTTTTCTCTTTCCTCTCTTCTTTCCTTTCCTCTTTCCTCTTTTCTCTTTCCTCTCCTCTTTCCTTTCCTTTCCTTCCTTTCCTCTTTCCTTTCCTCTTTCCTCTACTTTCCTTTCCTCTTTCCTCTTTCCTCTTTCCTCTTTCCTCTTTCCTCTTTCCTTTCCTTTCTCCTTTCCTCTCTCCTTTCCTCTCTCCTTTCCTTTCCTTCCCTTCCCTTCCCTTCTCTATCTCCTTCCCTTTCTTTTCTCCTTTTATTCTTTTTCTCTCTGCTGCCCAACTGCAGGAATTTTGAGAGCCGTAGTCAGGCCCTGAATCCAAACCTCTCTTAGCATTACACAAACTACGCTGAAGCAGGAAACCACAATGGTTGGCTTCACAAACACCCTCAACCAAGCCCAGGATAAGAAGGGAGTCAAGCACAGAAGATTAAAAAAAAGGAACAAGCGTCTTTCCGTTGGCCAGGCACGCTTTCCTCAGCTCTTTGATCAGCACACCTGAGCAGGTGAGACAGCTCCACTCTGAAGCAGGAGGAGCTTCAGTAGCCTAAAGAAGGTGTAAAACAATCACAGGAGTAGACCATAATAAAGGGGAAGGAGAAGCTGGTTTCCCTTCCTGCAACCCAGTTAACACTATCAGATTTAAGAATAATTAACCCCCCTCCCCCAAAAAAGATCCCAGAATAACCAGTTGGAAGGGATCTTGCAGGTCTTCTAGCCCAACCCCTTCCCTCCAATATAAATTTACTCCGGGAAATGACATTTTGCAATGAATCCTAAAAGTGCTTCTCTTGTCCAGGAGAGATATGCCCCTTTAAATGTTTTTTCTCTCCCCTCTGCAGGGAATTTATAAATAGGATATGCCTTTTTTCTTTCTTTCTGTCTTTCTTTCGAAGCCTGATGGGGTTTTTGTTTCTTTTTCACCTTCCCCATTGTGGTTACCCTTGTAGGTGGGGAAAAAGCTAAACTTGGTGTGTCTTAAAAGAGAGCTTAGTTCAAAGGAAAGGAAGACCAGATCTGGTTTGCGTTGTGGAAAGGTATAGATAAGCCCTGAAGTTGAAACGGTTTAGTGTTGTTTTTTTTAAATTGCTAATTGTTTTTTATTTTTTGGTTAAAAAAAGATTCTCGTTAGAAGACATTCTGAGGTCTTTTTATGTGGGGGGAAAAAACAGATTAATCCCTTTTAAAAAGGGGAAAAACCAGAAGTTTAATATCGGGCTCCCAAAATTAAGAATGTGGTTCCGTCGGTCTTACTTGAATGTGGTTGACTTGGAAAAAGGAGCTACATCTCAACCACAGTTGTAGGCCCTGGGAATTTTGAGTTGACTAATTTGGCTGACTTGGGCTTCCCTCCAACCTGTAGTATTTTGCTCTCGCCTTGCCCTGCTCATCTTCCAAACTTGCTCTTAAAGAGTCTTGCGTGTTTCCCAGCCACGAAAAAGAACGTTTTTTTTAAGCCATGCAGGCTACCTTGTGTGAAATGTAACATCGTGCCTAGCAAGAACCATGTCGAGTTCAGAGAACAAATCAAGCAAATTCTCTCAAGCCATCATCTCTTATCTTTCCAGCTGTGGCATTTGTGTCTCTCCTTCCAAGACCAGTCCCAGGCAGGTGAGTAAGGCCTTGTCTGAAGAGTTAAAAGGGGCTTCGTAAAATAGTAAAATTTCCTTGGAGTCCATCTTGAGTCTGCTAGAATAGCAGGAGAACAGAAGAACAGAGTCCTAAGGGACTTTGGAGGTCTTCTAGTCCAACCCCCTGCTAAAGCAGCAGGAGACCTTATATCTCCAAACTTGGCAGCTTTAAGACTTGTAGACTCCAAACTTGGCAACTTTAAGACTTGGGGATTACAACTCCTAGAACTCCTCAGCCAGCTTCTGAGGGAGTTGAAGTCCACAAGTCTTAAAGTTGCCAAGTTTGGGGACCCTTGCCCTATACCATTTCAGATAAATGGTTGTCCTGTCTCTTCTTAAACCTCCAGTGTTGGAACACACCCACACTTCTGAAGGAAAATTTGTTCCATTGATTAATTGATCTGAGATTACAGAATAAGACTTGGGAGAGACTTTGAAGGCCTTCTAGTCAGAGGTCTCCTACCTTGGCAACTTTAAGACTTGTGGACTTCAACTTGCAAAGTTGGCTGAGGAACTCTGGGAGTTGAAGTCCACAAGTCATAAAGTTGCTGTCATGCCCCTATTGGAGTCTGATTCCAAGGGGTGGGGTCGAGCAGCTGACAGGGAGTGGGAGTGTGGCTCCGGTGGCTGTGGAGGAAAACTGAGGAAGGGCATAGTCCAGCTGGGCATTCAGAGGAAGACCCAGGCCCACCCCCTCTTCATTCTAGGGCACACAGGGAGGAACAGAGAAGGGAGCAACGTGGGTTACAGGGGAGAAAAAGGCTCTGATTCCCTTCATTAGCTGCAGCTGGGAAAACACGATAAAGAGGATGTTTGCACCCAGAACCTTGCTGGAAGCAAAGCAGGCATTAACTTTGTTTGCCAAGTCCTATCTGGGTTCTGGCATCCTCCCAACTGTGTGTGTTTCATTATCTTTTGAAGTCTTCAATCCCTTATCCTGCCTTGTCTCGTTAATTGCTGCAGCGAGGTTTATGTTGGTTTTTATTTATCATTTATATGTACTTTTGGTTTGGACTGAATTTCTTCCCTTTAAAAACTGTTCTTGGGAAAGTTTTTTCTCCAGCTGATGATAACTGGACATTGGAGGCCAAGCTGGAGGAATTAAATGGAGTTTACCTACTTTTGCAACTTTATTATTTTTGTGCCACGCCCTGGATCATCACAGTTGCCAAGGTTGGAGATCCCTGAAGCAGGCCATGGTTGTCCCAAAGGTGTTTTTTTTTTTTTTTCAAGAGGCAACTGGACTTTCTTGTTTTGATTTTGAAGACATTTCGCTTCTCATCCGAGAAGCTTCTTCAGCTCAGACTGATCATCAATGTGAACCAGTTGCCCAATATCTGAATTCGGATCACACAACCATGGGGAATGCTGCCACTGTCCTAAGCCGTAGTGGGCTGCACATTTTTTCACAACCGGTTCTCTGGCTGTGTAGGTGTGGCTGGTTGGTCATGTGACGGGGTGGGGGATGTCACTCATCACACCGAGCCCCGCCTCCTGGCCACTCGCCTCAGGCAGATGTAGGATTCAGCTGGTCGGGGCTAATCCCACCATTGGCTGGTCCTGTCCTACCCATTTTTTAGCCTGTTATTTTTCAGCCATTTTTTGGGTGGTTTTCAGGCCATTGATTAGGCCACCCCAAAAAAACAGGCTGAAAAACAGGCGGGGGTGGGGCCAGTCAGTGGTGGGATTTGCCAGTTCGTCGAACTGTGACTAATCTTAACTACCGGTTCATGACAACCAGAGCAAACCGGTCTCAGCCCATCTCTGGTCCTATGTGCCAAAAACGGTTGTAAGTCGCTTTCTTCAGTGCTGTGGTAAATTCGAAGGGTCACTAAATGAGCTTTTGTAAGTCGAGGGCTAACTATATCCCCCCAATGTTCCCGTTTACTAGGCTATAGATGTCAGCGGATTTTTTTTTTACAAAATTGCACCATCTAAAGGAAATATGTAGCTATCAAGCCAACAGTTTGACGATTTAATTGCTCTTTTCTCTGTTACAGAAGGCTCCAACTGGGAGTTTTCCAAGCTCGAGGCTGTTTGGCATCCCGCTACCCTCGTTGCGTCCTTCGCAACATGTCGAAGGTGTGCCAGAGTGAGTAATGCTGGATGCACTTCTCTACACATCCTGGATTACCCCAAGAAAAAATGTTTTCCTCTCTATTAATTGGGGGGAAGAGAACTGTTGGGAACTGTGAACTCTAATTCGGGAGAAGGGTGTGACGTCACTTCTGTCTGCGCTAAGGATAATAAGGAGCATTACTGCCAGTAGAAGAGAATCTTTGTGGGTCAGGATTGAACGGTGGGGTCCTTGTTGCCCCTGGAGCTTGGTGATTTCCTTGCAGACGTTTCATGACCCAACTAGATGGTATGATCAGTGCTTTGTCTGCAGAGTTTAAAGCGAGCAGACCACACTTGTGTACCACTGACAACGTTTCCTAGTTGGGTCATGAAATGTCTGCAAGAGAACAGCCAAACTCAAGAGAGCACCAAGGATCCCACAGTTCCTCCTCCTCTTCTTCCTCCTCCTCCTCCTCCTCCTCTCCAGACCCCACACCGTTCTAACACTGATAATCTTACCTAGTTGGATAATGAAATGTCTGCAAGAAAATCACCAACTCAGAGAGCACCAATGACCCTATAGTCCTCCTCCTCCTCTTCCTCTCTAGACCCTACACCCTTCTAGTACTGATAATGTTACCTAGTTGGATAATGAAATGTCTGCAAGAAAATCACCAATCTCAGAGAGCATCGATGACCCTACAATCCTCCTCCTCCTCCTCTCTGCAAATCCCACCTCCTTCTAGCACTGATGATGTTACCTAGTCAGGGAAACAACCAAGCTCAGGGAGCACCCAGGATCCCACAAGGAGCACTACTGTCTCCTACGAACCCTTGCAAGACCTGCTTTTTCATTCAGCGCTGAATAATAAGATTCGAAACCAGTAACGAAAGAGAGGTGATGATTGGTACAGAATAACCCTTAAAAACCGAGTGCCGGTTTCCGGTTGGTTCATGCAAGGAACTGACCTAGATTTGATGGTTGAATGGACTTCAAAGCAAAATATGTCACTTGCTGGATCTGCAAAGAAGAATTCGCACACAGGGTGTGTGAGTGTGTGTGTGTCTGTGTGTGCATGCACCTCAGGATGTAGTGACCTGTAACACATCTGACTGCCTCGGCCAGAGCTCCCCCACCCATCTCTTCCTTTCTCTTAGTAATTCCACGGGTGGAAACACACCAGCCCTTCCCTTATCCTACTCCTCCAACCAGGTGGAGACTCATCCAGTTAACTCCGTGTTTGTGTTACCCATCCCAGGTTTCTAGTGGACGCCTGCGAGTTCCTCCGACCCCATCTTCACCTCGAAGGCCTTTTCCGGAAATGCGGTTCCATGACACGGATCAAAGCTTTAAAGGTAAAAAAAAACGACAAGTCGTTAGTGTGGAAAACTTCCTTTTTTTTTTTTAGTACCGTTGTAACGTTTGAACAGTCACTAAACGGATAGTTGTAATGTTGACGATTTGGGACCTTTTTTTTTGTTTTAATGGATATAAATCAAAAGTTGAGAACCTCTTTAGGTAAAGAGACTTGATGGACTCTCCGAAGAAGCAAAAGACTCTATTCCATGAAGGATAAGCTGGAGGGAGTGACTTAAATATGGTTTAATTAATTAGGGTGGATTTTTTTAAAAAAGATATATGTATTGCTAGAAAGCTTTAAGTTAGTTTTGTGTATCTAAAATGAGTACGTACGTATGTATGCGGAGGGATGCCATATTTCTTAAAGTAATGCTGAACAATATCTGAAAGTTGGTAAAACATTATGGACTAGATTCGAAAACATGAGAACGAATGATATATTATTCCTCAGAGCAAGGGAAGCTGAGATTTATTTATTTATTTATTAAATAATTTTATATACCGCCCTTCTCCTGAAGAACTCAGAGCGGTAAACAGCCAACTAAAATACATATAAATTACAGATATAAATACGATTAAAAAAGAATTAAATTATGGCCTGCCCAAATTAAAAATTTAAAACCCCCGATTAAAATAAGCTAAAACTTTCATACCCCAACCAATCAAATCTAAAACCCCTTATTTAAAATCCCATTTGAAGTCAGCTCAGGCCGGCCTGCTCAAAGAGCCAGGTTTTCAGGGTCACGTCTGAAGGCCCTCAGGTCAGCGGTTGTTCGTAGCCCCGGGGGCAGCCCGTTCCAAAGATGATTAAAATGTTTCTTTGATCCAAATAAGAAATTACTGGTGTATTTAATTTTGTCTCTAGTTTGAAGTTGCTTCCAGATTTTGTGTTGGCGATGAGTAAAAATAAATAAATAAATGGAACTTCGATTCTGTTTCTGTAAACCAGGCAGGCTTATTGTTATAGAAATGGCTTGTACACCCTGTTGTGTAAGCGCAAAAAGTTGTAAGTTGCAATGTCGTTACCTTTGACTGTGCCAAAGAGAGTTGGAAGTCGGTGCCTTTCCCCCTTTTTTCCTCTTCTCCCGTTATGCTATAACCGTATCTTTTTCCCTTCCTCTCTTCTTATTTTGTCATCTTTTTTCTCTCTTTCTATTTGATACTCCGATAAACTAATGCCAAGTTTTAACTCGGAGGATTAGCTGTAGTTGCAAGCTTGGGAATGGGTCAGTGGTGGGATTCAAATTTTTTTACTACCGGTTCTGTGGGCGTGGCTTGGTGGGCGTGGCAGGGGAAGGATATACTGCAAGATCTCCAATCAGAGGTGGGATTGGCCGGTTCTCCAAAATATTCAAAATTTCCCCTACCGGTTTCTCCAGAACTGGTCAGAACCTGCTGAATACCACCCCTGGAATGGGTGTTCAAACTTCTTTGGTAAAGGATACTAGAAAGGCAGGGGAATGGAATCATGAAACAATTTTTAGTCGGTTGCTGGTTGCTTTGGTTCTTGCAAATCTCCTGCCCTCCAGTGTGAGAAACGAGAACTGTAAAAAATATAAAAATGCCTGAAGGACAGAATGCTTTCCATAAAAAGTTAAAATCCTTTAAAATCAGGGACTTTGGACTATTTCAGTGGTGGGATTCAAAATTTTTTACTACCGGTTCTGTGGGTGTGGCTTGGTGGGTGTGGCAGGGAAAGGATATCTCCATTCCCTCCCCACCCCACTAACCTGCTTTCCAGCTCTGTTCTCCTGTGCAGGGCAACCAAAAGAGACCCTGCTGATCAGCTGAGACTCAATGGGAGGCAGGGGTTGGGGTTGGCGAGGCCAGTCAGAGGTGGGATTGGCCGGTTCTTCAAACCACTCAAACTTTCCGCTACCGGTTCTTCCAAAACTGGACACAACCGGCTGAATACTACCTCTGATCTATATCTACCTATCTATCATTTCTATCTGTCTATTGTTAATGAATATCTATCATTATCACATCTATACTGTCTGTCTGTCTGTCTGTCTGTCTGTCTGTCTATCTATCATCTATATCAGTGGTGGGATTCAAATTTTTTTACTACCGGTTCTTGGGCATGGCAGAGGAAGGATATATTGCGAAATCCCCCATTCCCTCCCCACCCCACTAACCTGCTTTCCAGCTCCATTCTCCTGTGCAGGGCAACCACAAAAGATCCAGCCGATCAGCTGGGACTCAATGGGAGGCAGAGAATAGATGGGAGCAGAGCCAGTCAGAGGTGGGATTGGCCAGTTCTCCAAACTACTCAAAATTTCCGCTATCACCTCTGAACTATTTGCCTTAACACGTGGAATTCCACATCTCACCCCACCCTACAAAATGAAGCAATAAAGGGTTTAATGAGAGCCACCTGGGAGCTCTCCGCTCTCTAGTCTAAAACCAGCAAAGTTATTTAGGAGAAAGGATTCCTGCAGAATGTCTACAGAGAATCTCTATCGTCCAGGCCATGGTTGTCCCAAGGGTGCTGGACTTTCCTGGTGTTTTTCCTCGAAGCCGTTTTGCTTCTCATCCAAGAACCGAAATGTAGAACCGAAGAGGCATTCTTGGATGAGAAGCAAAACGGCTTCGAGGAAAAACCAAGGAAGTCCAGGTGTGTTTTGAAATGAACCCTGGGGATTCCTACAGAATTCGAGGGGATTTTCTCAGAACAATTCTTATTGGCATCATTGAGAGCTTGCATCTTTCTCCTCTCTTTTCTCCTTTCCCCTTTTCCTTTCTCCTCTTCCTTTCCTCTCCTCTCCTTTCCTTCTCCTGCCCTTCCTTCTCTTCTCTCTCTCTCCTTTCCTTCTCCTCTCCCTCTCCCTCTCCTCCCTTCCTCCTTTCCTTTCCCTTCTCCTTTTCCCTCTTCCCTTCCCTTCCCAACTACTATTGGAAACAGGATTTTGCTGCTGGATTATTCCAGCCTCTTGACTACAAGCCAGGAATTATGGACTTTGTAGCCCCACACATCTGGAAGACACCAGTTTCAGGAAAATCAAATCTAGTTGAGCAGGGGAACCCTCATTCTCTCCAACCCTTCTGACCTGCTTTCTTAACAATGATCTAAGTTGGCCAGTGTCCCCTTTTCAGCCCTGAAAAGAGTGCCTGGGTCTTCAGGTACCACAGGCCAGGACTGGGGAGCTATAGGGTTAGGATGCAAGACCTTAAGGAACCCTACGGATTTTGTAAGATCTTCCAATTTGAAGTGTAAAAGACTGGAGGCTCAAACATACGATGAGCAGGTTGCAGGAACTGGGCCTGGCTAGTCGAGGGAAGAGAAGGACCAGGGGAGACAGGAGAGCAGCCTTCCAATATTTGAGGGGCTGCCTCAGAGAGGAGGAAGGGGTCAAGCTATTTTCCAAGGCACCCAAAGGCCAGACAAGGAATAATGGATGGAAACAGAACAAGGAGAGATTCAACCTGGAAATAAGGAGAAACTTTCTGACAGTGAGAACAATCAACCAACAGAACAGCTGGCCTTTAGAACTTGTGGGAGCTTCCTCCCTGGAGGCTTTCAAGAAGAGACTGGACTGCCTTCAGTCAGAAATGGTTTGGGGTCTCCTGCTTGGGCAGGGTGGGGTTGGACTAGATGACCTACAAGGTCTCTTCCAACCTATGTTAACCTGTTATTATTCTGTTATTCAGAAGTTGTGGGAGCTTCATCCCTGGAGGCTTTCAGGGACAGACTGGACTGCCACCTGTCAGAAACGGTGTAGGGTCCCCTGTTTGGGAGGGAGGGTCGGACTAGATGACCTACAAGGTCCCTTCCCACCAGTGGTGGGATTCAAAAATGTTTACTGCCGGTTCTGTGGGCCTGGCGTCGCTTGGTGGGTGTGGCTTGGTGGGCGTGGCAGGGAAAGGATATACTGCAAAATCCCCCTTCCCTCCCCACCCCACTGACCTGCTTTCCAGCTCCATTCTCCTGTGCAGGGCAACCAAAGAAGACCCAGCTGATCAGCTGGGACTCAGGAGGCAGAGAATAGATGGAGGCAGGGTCGCTCAGAGGTGGCATTTGCCAGTTCTCAGAACTATTCAGAATTTCCACCATCGGTTTCCCAGAACCGGTCAGAACCAGCTGAATCCCACCTCTGCCTCCCACTCTGTTAATTTGTAAGATTTCTGCAACCTGGATGGGATCTCTGCAGGGGTGGGATTCTACAGGTTCACACCTATTCGCTAGAACCGGTTGTTAACATTCTAAGCATTTGGAGAACCGGTTGTTAGAAGAAATTCCTGGCCTAATCCTGTAAGGAAGGCAGGAAGGAAACATTCTGGTCTTGCTTACAGAAACTGCCTCTCCATTAACCCTTATTACATTCTTGGCAGGACTGGACTTCCTGTCTCAGGAACCTCTCTGGAGTTTTTTTCCCCTCCTTTGCTAGTACTTTGCTTGTGTGGAGGGACCATTCAAAGTTACAATGGCACTGAAAAAAATGACTTATGACCGTTTTTCACACTTACGACTGTTGCAGCATCTCCACCGTCCTGAGAGGCCAGGCAAGGAGATGCGGGCCTCGATGTGATATTGAGTTGGCCCCACCCATCCGGTCACATGACCACCAAGCCATGCCCACCAACTAAGCTACGCCCACAGAACCGGTTGTTAAAAAATTTGAATCCCACCCCTGGATCTCTGGTGTTTCTGCCTTCCAGGCCCGGCTGGAAGCAGGCGAGCGGTGCCTGCACATGGCCCTCCCGTGCGATGTGGCCACGCTGGTGAAGCAATTTTTGAGGAGCCTGCCTGAACCCCTGATCCCCACCGAGCTGCAAGGACCCCTCTGCCAGGTGCAGCAGCAAAGCCGAGACGATCGGGACTCGCTGACTCTTCTGATCACCTGTCTGCTTCCCCCATGGAACTCCAGCGTCCTCCGCTATTTTCTGAGCTTCCTGCAGGAGGTTGTGGCCAGGTGAGCCTCCAAAACAGGGGGTGCATTTGTTGATTGATTATTGACTGGTCTTATTTCCGTCCTGCCTTTATTTATTTTTAATAAACGACTCACGGTGGCGAACTTATCTAATCATTCCTTCTCCACCTATTTCACTACAACAGCCTTATGAGGTGGATCGGGCTGAGAGAAAGTCACCCAATTGGCTCTCCTGCCTAAGGTGGGACTAGAACTCACTATCTCCTGCTGATTGACCCAGAGTCACCCAGCTGACTTTTGTAAGGTGGGACTAGAACTCACTGTCTCCTGCTGATTGGCCCAGAGTCACCCAGGTGGCTTTCCTGCCTAAGAGGAGACTAGAATTTACTGTCACCTGGCAATTAGCCCAGAGTCACCCATCTGTCACTTCTGTCTAAGGTGGGACTAGAACTCACTGTCTCCAGGTGATTGGCCCAAAGTCACCCAGCTGACTTTTGTGTCTAAGGTAGGACTAGAACTCACTGTCTCCTGGTGATTGACCCAAAACCAACCATCTGTCTCTCCTGCCTAAGAGGAGACTAAAACTCACTGTCACCTGGCAATTGGCCCAGAGTCACCCAGCTGGCTCTCCTGCCTGAGGCGGGACTAGAACTCCCAGTCTCCTGGTTTCTAGCCTGGTTCTGTCCTCCCCACTTTTGCCTAACTCTGTGGGGCTCCATAGCCACTGCAGACTCCCCTCCTCCTCGCACCCCTCTGCATCCACACTGGGAATCCTAATTCTCTTAACTCCCCATCTCCACACACCCCACCCTTAGCCCGTAGCTTCTGCGGTGAATTCTGCAGGACTTCCTTTCCTCGTCTCCATGTCTGTTTTTGCCTGCTTTGATAGCCAGAAACCTCCATTCCTGACTCTGATTTTGTCTTTTCTTGTTCCTTTGTGAGTCAGGAATGTCTCATACTTGGTCTGTGTGTGTGTGTGTGTACGTGTGTGCGTGTTTCATGGAGCTGCTCTGGAAGGATTGTGCGCTCGGCATCTTTCTGGTACAAGCTGGAAAGGGGCACAGGGGAGCCCCCACCCCCCACCCCAAAGGTGACTCCCCAAAGCTTAGCTCCTGACCCGCGGGGAGCTGTCTGCACGTCGTGAACCCCAAAAGCGAGGACGGCAGCAGCAGCCGTGACGCTGCAGTCAAAAGCTCCGGCTGGGTTGCGATGGGTAGCCGCGGGCCTGCCCAACACCCCTGGCTCCTCTGACGGATGTCCATTTGCCGGAATGAATGAGCCTTCCCGTGTTTTCCAAGGACACGGGGTCCTTTATCCCCACCCGGTCTCCTCTTCTGCCGCGTGACAGCCAAGCCCTTTTTCTCCCGCGACCGCCGCAAAGGAGAAGTTTGTGAATGAGTCACCACAACCTGAACGCTGTAATGACGGTGTTGCTCGTGAAGCCTCACATTCATTCTGTAAAAAAGGAAAAAAAGGCTCGTCGGAGGAGGAGGGGGAAGAGGGGAAAGAGGAGGAGAACATCGCAGGGCACGTAAAGCATGCACCCATCCATCAACACAGCCCTGAGGACTAGCAACTTGGTTTCCCCTAAACCAGGGGTGTCAAACTCCAAGCCTGCGGGGCAGATCCAGCCCGCAGGGTGCTTATGATCTGGCTCTTGGACCCGCCCTGGAAACAGCGAAGGAGCAGCCTGTGATGCCTCTGCCGGTGAAAACGGAGCTTGGGAGGGCCACACGCAGGCCTGCTGGGCTCCGTTTCCGCCCCCAACTGCCTCCTGCGGCCCTCCCAAAGGTTTTCGCAGACAGAGGGCTGCAGGAGGACGGCGTGGCTGGAAACGGAGCCTTGGTGAGTGATGTCGAACTGGCCACGACCCCTGGCCACACGTCCCCCCAGGATCAAACACAACCCTAATGTAGCCCCCAATGAAGTTTGATACCCCTGCCTTAAAGGAACCAAACCATGGCTTTTCAGATAAGGGCAGGCAAGGAACCTGCTCGATCGCCCGGCCCCTCCTTCCGCCTCTGTCTCCTTGTCTTATTTATTGATTCTTCGTTTATTCTCTCTTGCTCCCTTCCAAACCGCTTGTTTTGATCCTTTCTGCGGCTTCTTTTCAGGTGCGCCCAGAACAAGATGGACCTGGCCAACTTGGCCATCATCTTTGTGCCCAACCTTTTCTCCGGGGAGATGTCCAGCCAGATGGGCATTAGCAAGGCGGAGGAGCGGCTGCGGAGCCAAATGGCGGTCACTCAAGTGCTGATCAGCCATGCCTCGGAGATTGGTGGGTCATGGGTACATGGCCGGTTTGGGGAGGCGGGAGATTTCTACTTGGCACCCCCTGGAAAATGGGGAGGAGGGGGGATGGGGCTTGTGAGTGACAGCTGACCTAGAAAGAAGGAGCCAATGAGTTCTAGTCCCGCCTTAAGCATGAAAGCCGCTGGATTGACTTTGGGCCAATCACCATGAGTTCTAGTCCCGCCTTAAGCATGAAAGCTGGCTTGGTGACTTTCAGCCAATCACCAGGAGACTGGGAATTCTAGTCCTGCCTTAGGCATGAAAGCGGCTTGTGACATTGCCAATCAAGGGTGTTAGTCCCCCTTAGCAGAAAGCCAGCTGGTGACATTGGGCCAATTACCAAGAGACTGGGAGTTCTAGTCCTGCCTTAAGCATGAAAGCTGGCTCAGTGACTTTCAGCCAATCACCAGGAGACCAGGAATTCTAGTCCTGCCTTAGGCATAAAAGTAGCTGGGTGACATTAGACCAATCACCAGGAGACGGTGAGTTCTAATCCTGCCTTGGGCATGAAAATTGCCTGGGTGACGTTGGACCAATCACCAGGAGATGGTGAGTTCCAGCCCTGCCTTAAGCATGAAAGCCAGATAGGTGACTTTGGGCCAGTCACCAGGAGACGGTGAGTTCCAGCCCTGCCTTAAGCATGAAAGCCAGATAGGTGACTTTGGGCCAGTCACTAGGAGACGGTGAGTTCTAGTCTGGTCTCACAGATGAAAGCTGGATGGGCGATTTTGTGCAATCGCTAGGAGACTGGGAGTTCTAGTCCTGCCTTAGGTATGAAAGCTGGTGGGGTAATTTGGGGTGAATCACTGGGAGGTGGTGAGTTCAAGTCCTGCCTTAGGCAGGAAAGCCAGCTGGGTGACTTTGGGCCAGTCCTTCCTTCCCTTTCAATCCAACCCGCCTTACAGGGTTGTGTTGCGGTTAAAAAAATAAAATAAAAGGGGGAGGGAGGAGTATTAAGCACCCTCGCTGCCTTGAGTTATTTATAACTCAATAACGAATAAATTGCGGGGTAAACAAGCAAAGAAACTGATGCAGATTCCCAAGGCTTTGAAGGTGGTAACGTGCTGCCCCCTGTTGTGTTCAGCTGGAATAGCAGCAGCTTCTCTCTCAGCATCCAATTCGGGTCCCCTTGATACTTGCCTGGCCAATAGCTGTTCAGGACGGACACGGACACACATACACACACACACTGCTAAACGAAGGGGTCAACCATCTGCCACGACTTTGCCTTTTGGGTTGGCTGCAGCCCCCAATCCCCACGGACCTCCCTTCCTTTTGGGATCTGGTAGCCCCTCATCCCTCATCCCCTCATCCCACCCTAAAGCCCTTAAAACCTGGCTTTTCTCCCCCCAAAACCTGGCAAGGCGGGGGGGGGGGGGAGAGAGATTAAACAGTGCCACTGGTTGGGACCTCCCCAAAATCCCTTTCTCTGTAGCAATGCCTGCCCTCTGTAATGAGGTTTTCCCCCTCCCCAAATTCCAATGGCTTCTCCTACCCTATTCATTTTTGGAAACGGTTTGCAAAGATCTGGCTTTCCACTTGCTACCCCCCCACCCCCACCCCTTCTTCCTTCCTCTGACCCTTAATGTCCTTCAACCATCCTTGCTCTTTTGTCTAACACAGGTTTTGCCTTCTTTGCACCAAGTTTCTTTCTTTGGCAATGTGTGAACAAATGCAAGCAACCCCAGAGTAGCTATACGTCAGCGCAATGTTTGTAATATTTGGTGTTGGGAAGTGTTACGTTGTGAGGTTTGTGCATCGCAAAGCATGCGTCCTGGCCTTTCTACTTCCGTCTTTGCTGCTTTTCTTGTATCGATTGGATTTTGTTTTTCTATTATATACTGTGGCTTAGGCTTAGAATAACTTCATTGTCCCTTTGAATGCACACTCATCGGCATGCACCCTCAGCGTTTGCAGGAACTGGGCTTGGCTAGTTTGGTGAAGAGAAGGACCAGGGCAGACAGGAGAGCATCTTCCAATATTTGAGGGGCTGCCCCAGAGAGGAGGAGGAAGGGATCAAGCTATTTTCTAAAGCACCTGAAGGCCAGAAAAGGAATAATGGATGGAAACTCAACAAGGAGAGATTTAACCTGGAAATGAGAAATTTTCAGGGAGAACAATCAACCCATGGAACAGAAGTTGCCTTCAGAAGTTGTGGGAGCGTCATCACTTGAGACTCTCAAGAAGAGACTGGACTGCCATTTGTCGGAAATGGTGTAGGGTCTCCCGCTTGGGCGGGGGGTTGGACTAGATGACCTACAAGGTCCCTTCCAACTCTGATTATCTGTTATCTGAAAAAGGAAGGAAGGAAGGAAGGAGAGAAAGAAAGAGGGAGAGAAAGAGAGGGAGAGAAAGCAAGAGAGAGTGACTGGAGGCTAAAACATACAATGAACGGTTGCAGGAACTGGGCCTGGCTAGTCTAGGGAAGAGAAGGACCAGGGGAGACAGGAGAGCAGCTTCCAATATTTGAGGGGCTGCCACAGAGAGGAGGAAGGGGCCAAGCTATTTTCGAAAGCACCTGAAGGCCAGACAAGGTATAATGGAGGGAAACTGATCCAGGAGAGATTCAACCTGGAAGTAAGGAGAAACTTTCTGACAGTGAGAACAGTCAACCCATGGAACAGAAGTTGCCCTCGGAATTTGTGGGAGCTTCATCACTTGAGACTTGCAAGAAGAGATTGGACTCCCATCTGTCAGCACTGGAGTAGGGTCTCCTGCTTGGGCAGGGGGTTGGACTACATGACCTATAAGGTCCCTTCTAATTCTGATTATCTGTTATCTGCATGCTGAAACAACGCTGCATACAGTATGTTCAGCTTTAATTACGTTGTGTTACATCCCTTGGGTTGGGAGGCCCCCCCCCCGAGTTTGCTTTCAGATGGGCAGCCACAATGGTGGGATTCAATTTTTTTTTTACTACCGGTTCTGTGGGCATGGCTTGGTGGGCGTGGCAGGGGAAGGATACTGTAAAATCCCCCTTCCCTCCTCACCCCGCTAACCTGCTTTCCAGCTCCGTTCTCCTGGGCAGGGCAACCAAAGGAGACCCAGCCGATCAGCTGTGGGCATGGCTCGGTGGGCATGGTGTTCTGTGGGCATGGCTTGGTGGGCGTGGCGTAGCTTGGTGGGCGTGGCAGGGGAAGGATCCTGCAAAATCCCTATTCCCTCCCCACCCCACTAACCTGCTTTCCAGCTCCGTTCTCCTGTGCAGGGCAACCAAAGGAGACCCAGCCGATCAGCTGGGACTCGGGAGGCAGAGAAGAGATTGGGGTTGGCAGGGCCAGTCAGAGATGGGATTGGCCAATTCTCTGAACTACTCAAAATTTCCGCTATCGGTTCTCCAGAACTGGTCCAAACCGGCTGAATGCCACCTCTGGGCGGCCATATAAATGCATTTTTAATTCATTCCTAGTTTGTGGGGGGAGCAGTAATAATAAACCTTAAAGGAAATTAGGAGAAATTTCCTGACAGTCAGAACAATTAATCAGTGGAATGACTTGCCTCCAGAAATTGTAAATGCTCCAAGACTGGAAGTTTTAAAGAAGAGATTGGATAACCATCTGTCTGAAGTGGTGTAGGGTTTCCTGCCTAGGCGTGGGCGGGGGTTGGACTAGAAGACCTCCAAGGTTCCTTCCCACTCTGTTATTCTAAACTAGCTCTATGCCCGTGCTTCGCTACGAAACTATGTGGTTGGGCATAGTTTTTGGGGAGGAAAATAAAAGGGAAAAATTGTGCCTCTGCCTACCAGCATCCATCAGTATTCATCTGGCTATCGTCCTGTCAGTGTGTGAGAGAACTGAGGGTTGTTTGAAAACTGAAACAGTATTTGTTGTGTGAGCAAGACGGAGACAGCAAGGAGGCTGGGCATGGCTTAGCTCCACTGCGGTTGAAACAGATTTCTTTTCAGATGAGGAGTGAGAGAGTTGAGGGCTATTTGGAAACTGAAAGAGTATTTGCTGTGTGAGCAAGAAGGAGACAGCGAGGAGCCTGGGCATGGCTTAGCTCAACTGTTCTGTACTCAAGCTGCTTGGTGCTGTGAAACTGAAACTGAAAGTCCTCTCCTCTGCTTGTGTTTTGCATTTGGAACAGATTTCTTTCCAGGTGGGGATCAGGAGTAGAACCCCTTAGCATCAGAGCATGTTAATAATAATAATATAGGGAATATTAATGCTCTGTTGGTCATTTTGAAAAACCCTTTCTTAGTGAGCACTTAGAAGCCAAGAGGAAGATACAGGCCAAATTTCAAGTTTGTAGGCTTTATGGTTCTGGAGATTTCGTGATGATGCATGAAGGGTATTTCGCTTTTAGATAGATAGATAGATAGATAGATAGATAGATAGATAGATAGATAGATAGATAGATAGGTAGGTAGGTAGGTAGGTAGGTAGGTAGGTAGTAGGTAGATAGATAGATAGATAGATAGATAGATAGATAGATAGATAGATAGATAGATAGATAGATAGATAGATAGATAGATAGATAGATAGATAGATACTAACACCTGGTCTGGCATTGCTCTCCGGTTTCCCAACGGGGTGTCCGTTTCCAACCACGATTCTTGGTTATCATTGGTGAGATGGGATTCATGGGTGAGGCCAATGGTGGGCCGTTTGGCAAGGAAGGGAACCCAGCCGCTTTTGGTGCATGAGTCACAGGAGACGGAAATAAAGGAGCTCCTGTTTTATTGGAAGGGAGCAATCTTGACTTGTTACAGAGCCTTCCAGGCAGCCCAAATTTACGGGAAGGGAAAGCGGAGGGATGAGAAATTTTGTCCTTCTCTGAACTCTGTGTGTGCGTGCGTGCGTGCGTGCGTGTTTGTGTGTGTGTGTGTGTGTGTGTGTGTCTGCCTGCCTTGCGTTTTGCCACAGCTTGCAGAGACTTGCATGTCCATCTTTCTTTCTGTGACCTTCCGGGCAAAGCGAGCCAACGTGGTGGCAGTTGTAAGTGCGAGGACCAGCCATAAGCTTGGCTCTAATAAGCCAGCCCAGCTATGTCCTGCAAGTTAGTTAGTGCTGCAGGGTATATATATATGTATATATATATGTGCGTGTGTGTGTATCTTTGGTTCTTCGGGTTTCTCCCGCGTAGAATTGGAAGTATCTAGGCGACGTTTCGATGAAGTCTCATTCATCATCTTCAGGCTTGTGTCTTCCTGTGCTTCTCGGAGTAATGTGTAATCCAAACAATAAACCTACAAAATGGCTCACCACGGTTGCTTGAAGTAGACCATCGTATAGTAGTACCCGTAGGACTACAAATTTGAGTTGTAATCACCGCAGAAGATGTCCTCCACTCATGAGCCATTCCATCGCTTGGGGTAAAAGTAGATGCAGTACCAGGACGCCTTAACCAACTCCCAGTAGCCACATCACGAAGCGAGAATTACATTACTCCGAGAAGCACAGGAACACACAAGCCTGAAGATGATGAATGAGACTTCATCGAAACGTTGCCTAGATATTTCCAACTCTACGCGGGAGAAAACCCGAAGAACCAAAGATCCACATACAAATACCCGCGAAAACCTCCGAAACATACATACATACATACATACATACATATATATATATATTTTACAGATGGCAGGGAAAATTGCAAATAGCGATCACTTGAACCAAGGAGACGGCAACGGTCATAAGTCCGTGCCAGGCGCTCAAAGCCCAGATTTTGTTCATGTTCCTGTGGGGAATGCAGTGATGGTTGTAAGTGCGAGGACCAGCTGTAAGCTTGGATCTAATAAAGCCAGCCCAGCTACGTCCTGCAAGTTAGTTAGTGCTGCGGGGTATTTTTTTGCGGATTGTCTTAAACAGGTCGTCCTCGACTTACAATGGTTCGTTCAGTGACCATTCCAAGATACGACGGCACTGGAAAAAAGGGCCTGATGACCGTTTTTCACACGTTCGACCGTTGCAGCCTCCCCCACGATCGCCTGATCAAAATTCAGGTGCTTGGCGACGGATTCATACTTATGACCGTTGCTGTGTGTCAAGATCACACAGATCCACTTAACAACCGGGCAGCTAACTTATCAACCGCAGTGCTTCACTTAACAACGGCGGCCAGAAAGTCCGTAAGATGGAGCAAAATTGACTTAAATGTTTCACTTAACGTCAGAAATCTGGGGCTCCATTGCGGTCGTAAGTCGAGGACTCTCTGTACCAGTAGTCCTCGATATACGACTAAAATTGGGAGCAGAATTTGCAGGGCTAAACAAGGCGGGTGCTGAGTGAGCCGCGTGTGGTTTTACGTCCGTTTTGGCCACAGTCGTTCAACGAACCACTGCCATTGTTAAGCGAATCATATGGTCATTAAGTGAATCAGGCTCCCCCCCCATTGACTTGGCTGGTTGGAAACCGGCAGGGAAGCCTGCAAATGGTGATTACCATATGAGTATATACTTGTGTAATGTCTATATATATGTGTGTGTGTGTGTGTGTCTATATCAAATCATAGTCTATCTCAAACCCTTCTTGGTTTTAGGCATGATTCCTGATCCTTTCCGGGAGAAAATTCACGCCACCGTTTCAGATTTGGAAACCAAATGGCAGTTTCGGCCAAGCCAGGCAGAGGCTGAAGATGGCCACGCCGCGGGGAGAAGGAGACGGCGACGCAGTGTAAGCTGTGAGTGTGCCAGGGAAATCCAGATTAATGTACTGCATCCAGTTTTGGTCACCGCACTATAAAAAAAGATGTTGAGACTCTAGAAAAAATGCAGAGAAAAGCAACCAGGATGATGAGGAGACTGGAGGCTCAAATGTATGATGAATGGTTGCAGGAACTGGGCCTGGCTAATCTAGGGAGGAGAAGGACCAGGGGAGACAGGAGAGCATCTTCCAATATTTGAGGGGCTGCCACAGAGAGGAGGAGGAAGGGGTCAAGCTATTCTCCAAGGCACCTGAAGGCCAGACAAAGAACAATGGATAGAAACTGACCAAGGAGAGATTCAACCTGGAAATAAGGAGAAACTTTCTGACAGTGAGAACAATCAACCAAAGGAACAGAAGTTGCCTTTGGAAGTTGTGGGAGCTTCATCCCTGGAGACTTCCAAGAAGAAATTGGACTGCCATTTGTCAGAAATGGTTTGGGGTCTCCTGCTTGGGCGGGGGGGTTGGACTAAATGACTTACAAGGTGCCTTCCAACTCTGTTAATCTGTAATGTGAGAAGTTAGGAAGAACCACATTTGAGTCAGGTCTGAGGTTGATCTAGGCCAAAAGCTCCAATAGCCATTTGGGGACATTTGGGAAGTTTGATGCACATGAGATGGGAGAGAAAAGACCACAGAACATAGAATAATAGGATTGGAAGGGACCTTGTAGGTCTTCTAGCCTTTTCACAGATTCTAACAGATAATCAGAGTTGGAAGGGACCTTGTAGGTCATCTAGTCCAACCCCCCCCCCCTGTCCAAGCAGGAGACCGTTCACCATTTCTGACCGATGGCAGTCTAGTCTCTTCTTGAAAGCTTCCAGGGATGAAGCTCCCACAACTTCTGATGGCAACTGCTGTTCCCTCGGTTGATTGTTCTCCCTGTCAGGAAATTTCTCCTTATTTTCAGGTTGAATCTCTCCTTGTTCAGTTTCCACCAGTTATTCCTTTTCTGGCCTTCTAGTGCTTTAGAATATAGCTTGGCCCCTTCCTCCTCTCTGGGGCAGCCCCTCCAATATTGGAAGGCTGCTCTCCTGTCTCCCCTGGTCCTTCTCCTCCCTAGACTAGCCAGGCCCAGTTCCTGCAACCGTTCTTCATGTGTTTTAGCCTCCAGTCCCCTCATCATCCTGGTTGCTCTTCTCTGCACTTTTTCTAGAGTCTCAACATCTTTTTTATAGCGTGGTGACCAAAACTGGATATGGGTGTGGCCTTACTAAGGCTTTATAGAGTGGTATTAGTACCTCCCTTGATCTCGATTGTATCCCTCTGTTAATGCAACTTAGGATTGCATTAGCTTTTTTGGCTGCCGCTGCACACTCTTGGGTCATATTTAATTGGTTGTCTACTCCTTTAAGGAGAAAGGGTCTTTGAAAGAGGGAAGGTGGACGGGAATGAGTATTTTTGGACTGTAAATGCTGGTGTTTTTTTTTTGGGGCCTTGCAGATATGGTCACCGAGGCCCTGAGCAAATTCAAAACCTGTCGAACCCTTTGCATCAGTCCTGACTTGGAAATGAAACAGGGTGAGGAGGACGAATTGCCTTTGAATTTTGATTTTTTTTTTAAAAAAAAAATGTTTTTTGCAGGTAGCTCCAGGGTTTAAAGCAGGGGTTGGGATTAAAAAAATCCCAACAGCCGGTTCTCTGCCTGGTTGTTGGGGGAGCGTAGCCATGGTATGCGTGGTCTACTGGAACTTCCGGGAGGGCCGTTTTCTGCCTTCCCCAGAGTCTGGAGGCCTCCCTCGGGAGGGCGAAAACGGCCTACCCCAGGCTCTGGAGGCCCACCAAAAGGTGGAAACAGGCCCATTTCCAGACTTCTGGAAGGCCCATTTTTTGGCCTTCCTGCGGCCTTCGCACAGATCCTGCACATCCAAAACGGGCCGCAGGGAGACTCCTGGGAGGAGCAGGGTGGGTTGGGCGGTTCAACTACAGGTTCGGCAAACCAGGTGCAAATTTTACATCCGGTTCTCCCAAACTGGTCCGAACCAGCTGAATCCCACCCCTGGTTTAAAGGTATTCGATAGCAACGGAAGGTGGGTGAGGACCTATAACCTGCTTTGTGGAAGATCTCATGGTCCTCAGAGTTACTGAAGTGGTTGAGAGGTTCAGTTTCAGGCTGCTTTTGAACCTCTTCCCACAGAGGCCCAAGGGAACCCAGTTCTGAAAACATCCTTCGGCTCCAAGCGCAAAGCATCCGAGGAAGTGGTGACAGTTACCGAGCTTTCGATCAAGAAAAGGTGAGATCTTAACTCCCATCACCGATAGAGGAAGTCAGGGTGGAATGTTTTTGGTTCGGGTATTTCGCTAGGAAAATACAATAAAGGAAAAGTATATTTAATTTTAGAGGGACGCGGTGGCTCAGTGGCTAAGACGCTCAGCTTGTCGATCGGAAAGGTCGGCAGTTTGGCGGTTCGAATCCCCAGCGCCGCGTCACGGAGTGAGCTCCCATTACTCGTCCCAGCTTCTGCCAACCTAGCAGTTTGAAAGCATGTAAAAAATGCAAGTAGAAAAATAGGGATCACTTTGGTGGGAAGGGAGCAGCGTTCCGTGCACCTTTGGCATTTAGTCATGCTAGCCACGTGACCACGGAGATGTCTTCGGACAGCGCTGGTGCTTCAGCTTTGTAACGGAGATGAGCACCAGCGCCCCCTAGAGCCGGAAATAACTAGCACGTAACCTTTACCTTTATATTTAATTTTACATGTTGTGATGGCAGAGAGAATTGCATTTGCACAACATTGGGAAAATGAGGAAACTTCTTCAGATGAAAATATAATTTTAATAAAATATTAAGAGTGTGCGGAAATGCGTAGGTTAGGATAAAGAAGACGCAGAATATTTTATAACCTTGAGATTTGTTTTACCGATGGTTAGATAATAAAAGTAGAAATTAGAAGTCGGAAGAACATTATTATATACAAGTAAAGAATATTATTATTACTATTGTTATGTATATGTAAAATGACACTGTTTATTGAATACTTATGTGTGTTAAAAAAAAACTATAAATAAATTTTAAAAAAACAAACAAACGGTGAGATATTAACTCCCATCATTGATAGAAGAGTCAGGGTGGAACTGCTAAGAAACCCAGCTTGAATATGGAGGAGGTTTGGCTCGAGTTGCTTTGCAGAATCAAAATTGAGCTGGAAGGGATCTCGGAGGCCTTCTAGTCTAACCCACAACTGCTCAAGCAGGAGCCCCTGTACCAGGGATCTGTACCTGGACAGGTGGCTGTCCGGCCTCTTCTTAAAAGCCTCCAGTGATGGAGCCCCCACAACTTTTGAAGGCAAACCAGTTCCAGTGGTTAATTGTCCTCTCTGTTAGGAAGTTTCTCCTTAATTCCAGGTTGCTTCTCTCCTTGATTGCAGAGAGAGATGGGTGTCATATAAATTTAAAAGGCATCGAAGGGCAGCAATACCTTTTTTAAAAAATAATCCCCATTAGGAAACTGGACCAAACAGTAAGATTTGTCCATCATTTTGCCCGCAGGAGATCGGACGTGGGATTATCCAGTTCAGACCCCTTTGATGGAAATGGTGGGGATTCTTTTGACGGACTGGCTGACATCACTTCGATGCAAGGTCATTTCTTTGACCCCACCCCCGTGACCTTCCATCCGGGACATAGTATGTATGTGATGCTCGATCAGGGTTCGTCTGCAGAATTGTCTGGGACGCTGCACATCCTCTTCATGCGACCTGTTTCCCTTGTTCCCTTCCAGCTTTGTGGTACCCGACGTGGAACATCCACATTCAGTCACAGTTTGGTTCCACATAGCATCAACCTTGTGAACTCTCAAGTTTCCTCTTTCTGCCACGTATTCAAGGTGGACAGAGATTAATGCATACATACATACATACACATATGTGTGTGTATATATATATATATATATATATATATATATATATAGGGACGCGTTGGCTCAATGGCTAAGATGCTGAGCTTATCGATCAGAAAGGTCAGCAGTTAGGCAGTTCGAATCCCTAGCGCCGCATTACGGAGTGAGCTCCCGATATTCGTCCCAGCTTCTGCCAACCTAGCAGTTTGAAAGCATGTAAAAAAATGCAAGTAGAAAAATAGGGACCCCTTTGGTGGGAAGGGAACAGCGTTCCGTGCACCTTCGAAGGCGTTGAGTCCTGCCGGCCACGTGACCACGGAGACGTCTTCGGACAGCGCTGGCTCTTCGGCTTTATAATGGAGATGAGCACCAGCGCCCCCTAGAGCCAGAAACAATCAGAAACGGATGTGCGAGGGGAACCTTTACCTTTACCTTTATATGTATATATATATGTGTGTGTATATATATATGTGTGCATGTGTTTGTGTGTGTATGTATGTATGTATGTATGTGTGCAGCTAAGTAGGTGGATAGGTACAGTAGGTAGGGAGAGACAGAGGCAGAGACAGAGAGAGGGAGGGAGGGAGATGATATAGAGATGGGAGAGAGAGAGAGAGAGATGGATAGAGGAGAGGAGAGATAGAGATAGATAGATAGATAGATAGATAGATAGATAGATAGATAGATCAATAGAAAGATCGATAAAAAGATAGATAGATATTCATAAAGTCTGCACTACTATTACTGTTAATCTTCTCATCACTCCTTATTGTACCCTGTGACTGTTATTAAGTGTTGCACCTGATGACTCTTGACGAATGTATCTTTTTTTTTATGTACACTGAGAGCATTTGTATTGTCCAACCACACTTGGCCAATAAAAAACTCTATAATCTATAATCTATATAGATGGATAGATGGATGGATGGATGGATGGATGGATGGATGGATGGATGGATGGATAGAGAGATAGAGAGATAGATGGATGGATGGATGGATGGATGGATGGATGGATGGATGGATGGATGGATAGATAGATAGATAGATAGATAGATAGATAGATAGATAGATAGATAGATAGATAGATAGATAGATAATGGATGGATAGATTGATAGAAAGATAGATAGAAAGATAGATGATAGGCAGGTAGATATAAATATATGTACATGGCCATTGATTTTTGTGTTGCTCCAATCAAACTGTTCAGTGTCAGTCCCAATTTTTATCTCTAGGAGAAAGCCAAGAACCCCAGGTGTCAATGCTTGCGTGAAACTGAACCTAAAAGGTCACGGGATATGTGTGTGTGTGTGTGTGTCCACTTTTCTCGCTCCTACAGAGGCGGCCTCCTTCCTCTTGCATCCCCGAGCCTTTCCTTCATCGCCTCTTTCTTACAGGCGGCGCAGAACCTCCAACTGGGAAAGTTCAGTGGAGACAGAGCAGCAGCCGGAAGCGCCCTCGGAGGTGGGTGGGTCAGGCTCTTCCTAGAAATATTTACCTGGCTTGGCAAAGGAAGACCCTTATCTCTCGACGCATGCAAATGTTGCGGATTTTCAAATTGAGACTTGCCGCTGGAAAACAGCTGCCTTGGCTGCGATGATGAGCCACATTTTAGTGGCATGATGCATTCCTGGCAGTTCGGAGGCCAGGCGTCAATCACCTGGTGACAGACGTCATTCTGACACACCCTTGCAGCCCCCCCCCCCCCCACATCCCCCAGGTGCATTTCAAGTTTGTTCCTTTCTCCCAATGGTGCTTTTTCAAAAGGCCACTGGACTTTCTTGGCTGCGTTTTTTTTTCCCCTTGAAAACATTTCCCTTCTCATCCAAGAAGTTTCTTCCGTTCTGAACTATCAGATAAATTTTCAAGGTGGTGGGGGGGGAGGGGAACCTCCGAAGAAAGTCCAGTGGCCTTTTGAAAAACATCTTGCGGGGAGAATCATGACCTGCATGATTGAGAATCTCCATGGACGTGTGTGTCTTTCTCTTTGGCTTATTTTTATTGATTTGATTTGATTTGATTTGATTTGTCAATTGCTTACAAGATAATAGGTATAAGTATAAACATGAGTAAGAATACAGGAAATAGGTACAAATAAATGAGGACAATAGGACAGGGATGGTAGGAATGATTGTGCCCTTATGCACGCCCCCTTACAGACCTCTTAGGAACAAATATTCTCTCCCTTCCTTTCTCTCCTCCCTCCATTCTTTTCTCTCCCTTCTTTCCTTCCTTCCTTCCTTCCTTCCCCTTCCCTGTTCTCCTTCCTTCCCCCTTCCTTCCTTCTTTTATTTTTTATTTTATGTATTTATTTGATTTGTCAATTGCTTACAAGGTAACAGATATAAGAATAAACCTGAGCATGAATACAGGAAATAGGTTCGAATAAATAGGGACAATAGGACAGGAACGGTAGGCACGATGGTGTACTTATGCACACCCCCTTACAGATCTTTTAGGAATGGGGTGAGGTCAATAGTGGATAGTTTAAGGTTAAAGTTTGGGGGGGGTTGAGGATGTAACAACAGAGTCAGGTAGTACATCCCGGGCATTGACCATTCTGTTGCTGAAGTCGTACTTTCTGCAATCGAGTTTGGAGTGGTTTATATTGAGTTTATATCTGTTATGTGATCTTGTATTGTTGCGGTTGAAGCTGAAGTAGTCACTGACTGGTAGGACATAGTAGCAGATAATTTTGTGTGCTACGCTTAAGTCCAACCGTAGGTTGTCCAAGCCCAAAATCTCAAGCCTGGTATAGGGTATTCTGTTGCAAGCAGAGGAGTGTAGTACTCTCCTCGTGAAATACTTCTGGACTCGCTCAATTGTATTAATGTCCGATATACAGTGCGGATTCCAGACTGATGAGTTGTATTCGAGTATTGGTCTAGCAAAGGTTTTGCATGCCCTAGTTAGCAACTCAGTATTACCGGAGGAGAAGCTTTGTAAGACTAGATGTACAACTCTTAATGCCTTTTTGGCAATGCTGTTACACTGAGCACTGGCCCTTAGATCATTTGACATGAGCACTCCAAGGTCCTTCACAGAGTGAGGGTCATCAACGAGATCACATCCACCAAGCTTGCATTTGGTGTACTGATTTTTTAAAATCTCTGCTTTGTTCTCCATTCTGAAATTGTCCTAGAATATTAATATATATGAGTAAGAAAAGCTAACCAGTTCATGTCTTCAGGCTCACCGTATTAAAAAAAAATACACAGCAGGAAAGGAAGAAAGGAGGGGAGGGAGAAGGAAATATCCAAAGCACAGGAGGGTTATTTATTTATTTATTTGCCTTTCTTTATTCCTATTTTAGCCGGGCATGATGGAACTGAGCTGTTGAGGAAGATCCGGGTAGCATGATCTTCAACAAATTAGATGCACATGTGGCTCTATTTCTTAGTAACGTGGTTGTTAAATGCCAAACGCCCCCCTCCCCCCAAAAAACTCCCCACCTGTCTTTTCTTTCCAGGAGGTCCACTACTCCTGCCTCCAACAGCTTTTCACCCTCCCTCACTGAGAGGAAGCAAATAGGCCACAAATCCTTGAGCATCTTCTCTCGCAACAGCAAAGGCCAGGTGAGAACTCTTGAGGATGTTGCTGGAAAATCACAGGGGGTTAGTATGTATTTTTCTGTAGAGCTGCCACGGTTGTGCTGGACTACAATCACCAGGATCAGTAGCCAGCAGGTAACAAGAGAGGTGTACTCCAAAACAGCCAGGGAGAGGGGGCTAGGTTAAAATGTCACCTTAGTAAGGCAGGGGGTGACAACCACTTTAAGGGTACTGTTTTGGCCTGTCAGCCGCCGGCCCCATCCAACAGCCGAATGAGATGAGGAGGAAGTGTGGGAGTCCAGATCAGGATCAAGGCAACCTAAGAATTCCCGCGGGGGAAGAAAGAGTGGAGCTGTCAGAGAGGGAGACAGAGGTGGAGCCTGGGCTGTCCATCAGCCCTCAGATGGAGAGTCAACACCCCCAGATCTGTAGGTGGCTGATGAGGAAGAGGAGGAACAGCCGGGTCCAGTGCCTGATGTGTGGATGCGCTGAAGGGAGAGGAGAGGAGAGCAATGGAAATCTATGGGCCGGTCCTTGGGATGGAAGAGCCACTGCTGCTACTGAGGCCCCACCCTGCTCTGGGGATAAAAGGCAGGGGGAGGAGATGGGTAGGTAGGGCAGACAGTTATTTATCTCCTGGTGGGACAGACTTGTAAGAGAAAATATTGTGGCTTCTCGGCCACCAACGCCTCCAATAGCTGAATTGGAGGAGGAGGAGGAAGAGTGGGAGTCAGGATCAGCATCCGGGCAACTGTCAGCCCTCAAATGGAGAGTCAACAGCCCCCAGATCTGGAGGTGGCTGATGAGGAAGAGGAGGAACAGCCAGGTCCAGTGCCTGATGTGTGGATGCGCTGAAGGGAGAGGAGAGCAGTGGAAATCTATGGGCCGGTCCTTGGGAAGGAAGAGCCACCGCTGCTAGCGAAGCCCTTTCCTAGCTCTGGGGATAAAAGGCAGGGGGTGGAGATGAATTGATGTGGCAGACTACTACTCATCTCCCGGATGGACGGACGTCTTAGTCTGTGGTGAGAGAGGAACTTTTTGCCGAGGGTGCTAGCGCTCCTAATAAAGGAATCATTGGTTTAATCTCAGAGGGTTTGTTGTGTTTGGGTCAGAACTGGTACATGGGGGTAAAATGCTGGGCTGATGATCAGCAGGCTCGTGTTCGAGACCCGTTGCTGCCACCGGATGGGGTGAGCTCCCGCCCCTTGCTCCAGCTCCTGTCAACCCTGCAGTTCGAAAGCAGGAGATCAGGAGTCGATAAATGGATACCACTTCACATTGCAACTTCACAGGGACATGAAAGCACCCCACCCCTCAGCTATGTATCCCCTGGGCAATGGGTGAACTTGCTGGCAGATCCTTTCACCGTGGAAGAACTTTGGAGCTTCTGACACAGATGTAGTAATTTGCATAATGATTGGACCAGTGGTGGGATTCAATTTTTTTTTACTACCGGTTCTGTGGGCGTGGCTTGGTGGGTGTGGCAGGGGAAGGATATACTGCAAAATCTCTATTCCCTCCCCACCCAACTAACCTGCTTTCCAGCTCTGTTCTCCTGTGCACGGCAACCAAAGGAGACCCAGCCGATCAGCTGTGGGCGTGGCTTGGTGGGCGTGGCATATGGGTGTGGCTTGGGCATGGCATTATGTGGGTGTGGTTTGGTGGGCATGGCAGGGAAAGGATATACTGCAAAATCCCCATTCCGTCCCATATCCCACTAACCTGCTTTCCAGCTCCGTTTTCCTGCGCAGGGCAACCAAAGAAGACCCAGCCGATCATCTGTGGGCGTGGCTTGATGGGTGTGGTGTTCTGTGGGTGTGGCTTGGTGGACTGGGTGGGCGTGGCAGGGGAAGGATACTGCAAAATGCCTCTTCCCTCCCCACCCCACTAACCTGCTTTCCAGCTCTGTTCTCCTTCGCAGGGCAACCAAAGAAGACCCAGCCAATCAGCTGAGACACGGAAGGCGGAGAATAGATGGGGGCGGGGCCAGTCAGAGGTGGGATTGGCCGATTCTCCGAACTACTCAAAATTTCCGCTACCGGTTCTCCAGAACCGGTCCTAACTGGCTGAATGCCATCTCTGGAGTGGACCAAACTAGAGAAAGTACTACTGGATTCCTTCTAAAGTTGTTCCTTTTTTCTGGCCCTTGTCCCAGCAACCCTACTCCCTCTCTGCCAAAGGAGCAGGCCCCAGTGGATGGTTCCCACTGAAGAAGAGGCGGCAAGATGCAGGGGACCTCTGCATGACCCTGCCTCAGTGGGCCTGCCTGCAGTCCTACAAGGTCCAGGAAGATCAAAGAGGTATGCTTGGTTGAGCCGGACTCTCCTGAAGGAGCTACCCAGAAGGGCTTCTGTAACTGTGGTTCGGAGAAGGGGGGATGTAAAACATCTGTATTCAGAGTTTTGCAGCGTTAATTCAGCGCCGGAAAAAATAAACACAGACGGCTGATGCTTCATTTAACATCTTTATAAACATAATAAGTAGATTTTACAAACCAGTTGTAGATTTCTCCAACATGGAACAAACTCAGACAGAAAACATGTTGCAAGTAACTTCAGTTGCTCAGAAACAGACTTCAGTTTCACTTTAGTTCAGCAGACAAGCAGAGAAGAGAGGCAGTTTCATTTTCAACAGACAGACTCGGAGCTTAAACATAGCTTCAGAGCTGCAGAGCTTAATTTAGAGCCACGCTGAGGCTACTTCCAGTTTCAGTTTCCAAACTGTCCTCATTGGCTGATTTAGTTGCTATGCCTATTCATTGGCTGACCTTGTTACCATGCTCTATTCCCGTGATGGCGAACCTATGGCATGCGTGCCACAGGTGGCACGCAGAGACATTTATGCCGGCACGAGAGCTGCAGGCAAACTGCCTCACAGCTGATTTTCGGCCGGTTTGAGGCCTTTTTCGGCCTCCCAAAAGCTTGAGGAAGGCTTCTGTGGGCTTCTGCAGGCTTTGCAGGCCGAAAACTAGCCCCATTTCGTCACTTCCTGTTTTTCCGAAAATACCGGAAGTGACGAAACGGGGCTAGTTTTCGGCCTGCAAAGCCTGCAGAAGCCCGCAGAAGCCTTCCTCAAGCCTTTCGGAGGCCGAAAAAGGCCTCAAACCAGCCAAAAATCAGCTGTGAGGCACAGTGCAGGCAAGGGGGTGGTGGGGGTGAGTGGGTGGGGGATTCAGATGAATGCGTATGGGGCATGGGGGGGGGGCACACATTGCCTTCTGGGTGCTGGCACGCGAGTGTGAGCATGCAAGTGTGTGCCCAAAACGCTTAGCCACCACTGCCCTGTTCCAGTTCATGAATATACTCTGACAATCTGTTATTTTGGATTTGTTTGAAGCGCCTCCACGCTGCTCGCCCAGTACAAACGCAAGTGCCCACGTCCCCTTAAACCCGGGAGCTTTGGAGGATGTGAAATGCAGAAGACGTGCGGAACCAAGGCCCTATTTCGAGGTGCTCAATGCTCGTCAGAATGCAGGGCCCCCCCTTGGAAAGAGAGGGCTGTTGGCGAAGATGGAGGCTCTGGCTGAGACAAGTAGGCAAGGCATCGCCCTGGCCATGTGCCACAAAGTTCTTCGGCGATCTCTGAGCTGGCCGGATGACCTCTCGTTGAGGGACGCCGCAGACGAAGCCGATTTCTCTCCCGGTGAAGCTCCGACTAGCCCAGGAGGGCAGGAGGACCGTGGCCGAACTGAGCCAGCTCAGCTGGGCATGAAAGAAGTCGTATCTGGCATGAAACAACTCAACCTTCACATGGCGCGGGCGGCGCCCCCGGAAAGCCCCAGGCCTGGCTGTTCAGGAGACGAATCTTGCAACCTTTCTCCAAAGCCGTTTCCATCTCGGTCTGAAGCATCGGAAGCCGTCGAGGGCCTCGACAGTCAAATCTCCCACGCCCCTGCGGAACCATTCTCCCCCGACTCCCCACGGGCTTCACTCCGGTCGAACGGAGAGTCTCCAATCACCATCCTCAGCTCTCCCAAACCCAAAACCCGGCGCCGTTTCGGACGGTCGGTGAGCCACGAGAGCGGCCTTCCCTTGCAGGGCGAAGCCTCCAAGGGAGGGGAAACCAGGCAATGCTCCAAGACGCCCCTGCAGCAACTCAAGGCTTGCGGCCGGCAGATCTTCATCACCCACAAGCACATCCGGAGCTCTTTGGCCGGGCTGTGGGGACGGAAAGAGGGATACGGATCCACGGGGGACCCCCCAGACCAGCAGGCCAGCCTCCTCCTGTTGGAAGATGGCCAGATGCCCCAGGGCTGCCGTTCTCCCCGAAACCCCATAAGGGAGTTGTAGATTATGGTTTAATCCAAGATGCTCCAACTCTTCGCACCACCGTCCGCGACGTCCAGGCCGGTAGGAGCCACTGGTTTCTGTTTGGGGTTTTCCTTTTGGGCTTGATTTGCCACGAGTTGCATCCGAATTTGAGCAGAAGTGGCCGTGTGTGCGTGTGTGTATGTGTATGGGGCGTTGGGCACAAGTCAAGGAGGGTTTTGCTCCCGCTTCAATCCTGTGGGTGGGCGGCTGACGGCGTGCACGCATGGCATCCCACCTGTCATTGTTCCCTTTAACAAGGTTTAAAAAAAAAAGGGTTGACACGGCTAACAGCCCTCCTTTCCAACCATTCGGATGTGGTAATGTTGTTGTTGGTTTTTTTTTGCCCCGCCGCAACTCTTGGTATTTTTCTCTGCCTTCGTTCTTCATTTTATTATGCCCCTCTCCCTCAAAATATGAAGTTTTTGACTGCAAGGTGGGAAAGGATTCCCGAGGCAGCGGGTGAAAAAAAAAACACAAAACCCTGCAAATTTCTGTTTTGGCTACGTTTCTGCTTTCCCCTTGCAGTTCACAGCTTCCCCTTTGTCCAAAATTACGAATCGCTGTGGAAGAGCAATAAAAATTCACTGACTACGTCAAAGGTTTCGCGTTGATTTTTTGGTGGCATTACGTCTTGAACGCTGTGCCCTGTTTACCTCAAGGGGGTGCCAGGAGCCTCCTTGATTGCCCACCGTCGTCGTAGCCTTCTATTTCTTCTTTCATTTCTTCGCTGTGCAGTTTGTGTGTTGAGTGTGTGTGTGTGTGTTTACTTGCTCGCACGCCGGGCAGGGGGGGGTTCGGCAATCCTAAATAATTAAAAGCAAGAAGTGCCACGCAGCTGGCCTGACCTTTTCCTCCTTAAGCTGTTTTTAATGAGCAGCTTTCTTTCTTTTTAATTGCCCCCCCCCCCCCCACGTCGCATTTATCTTTGTTAAGAGGATGTCACAGCCACGCTTCTCACCCAGAAGAACTCCACAAAACACGCAGCCGGCTGCAAGAGTTTAATAAAATGAACCTCGCTGTTGTAGCCTAAACTCTGTCCTGACCTAAGCTCCCTTAGAAAGCATGGAACACAATCTTAATCCCAGCAGAACCTCTTTTATTTCCGTGGCTGTGAATTACGTTCGTTCACAGCCTGCAAGGCCTCCCAAACGGTCTTTCAGGGGGATGTTTATAAACAACCACCTTATCGCACTTGGAACGTGGCCAGAGAGAACTAATTGCCACATGCAAGGCAAGGCCGAATTTGACACAGAGACAAACAGAACTTTTCCAAGCTTGAAACCAACCGGACGGACTAATTGCTTCCTGCAAAAGCTCTCATCCCATTCGCTCCTCTTTTATGTCCTATGGGAGGGGCCAATCATCTCCGAGGTGTGGCCTTACTCCTGAGTCGACCCTGCTTTCTCAATTGTTCTTGTCTTCTGGTAGCTTTGTGTATGCGCAGGCTGGGAACTGGTTCCATAAGCTCCCCCGCCTCACTGCTGTCTGAACCCAAAGGCAGCTGCTGATTGCCAGCCTGCTCTGGCCCCATCTCTGCCTCCAATGCAGAGCCCTCGTCCGAGCCTCCCTCAGCCTCCAAGACTGGCCCAGGTTCCTCCCCAACCTCCTTACTACTATCCAACTCCACTGCTAGCTCCGTCAGCTTAATATATATATGTTTTGCCACCAAAAAAGGCACCAGGTCTTATTTTCGGGGGATGTCATCCACTGACTAACCTCACTTGTGCACGTTGTCCACAGCCTCCTTTTTGCTGTCAGAGACCTTCAGGAACTTCTTCTGAGGCCGGCAAGGGTTTCCTGAAGGCCTCTGCAGGCAATAACAGAGCTCTGGATCGATCCAGAACTTTCCTATCAGGTACAAAGGCCTTCAGGAAAGCCTTGCCAGCCTTACCGGCTGCAGAAGAAATGGGCCTGCAAGGCAGATGTCGGGGTGTGCGAGGCCGGGCTACAACCGTCCACAGGTAAGTAGTAGGGCATCTCCATCCCCCTCCATCCCCATCCTAGCTTAATTTTTATCCGTGCCCTTTGGAGTGGGTGGGATCTTAATTAGGGTTTATTTTGGGGGAGTAGGGCTTATATTGGGCTCACATGTTGAAATCAAGCTAGGACTTATTTTCAGGGTAGGTTGTATTTTCAGGATAACGGTACGAAAAATAGAATAAGGAATATTTCCAAGATGAGAAACATTGCATAAAATACGTTCTGCTGAATCTTAGGTCCCTGCGGATGTGCAGAATTGACTTGTTCCTGGACGTTGCTAAATTTGCAGCCTCCGTCCTTCTTTCGTGTGATAAAAAAAAAAGCTGGCGTCTTCTTTGGGCTAATTAATCGAGTCCTTTAAATGATTTGCCCTATTTCCCCCCCCCCCCCCTTCCTATTGAATCCTGGGGAATTTTCAAAGGGAAGACTTGAGTGAAATGAGTCCAACGAAGTCAAGCCCGTTGGCGTACGGTGAATTTAGAAGCCGAAGTGTAAAAAAACCGGACAGGATTGCACTATATAAAGCACTCCAAGGGAATTAATTTAATATCCCGAGTCTATAAAAAGCTGGGAGGCGTTGACCCTGTGAGTCCTTCTTTCGGTCTTGTTTTTTTCCTCCATAATGTTTTGCTTTTTTCTTCTTCTTCAAACAGAAGTTTCTATTTAATTAGCACTCCTGATTCAAGTGAGAAACATTTAATCCAGGAGTGGCCAACCTTGGCCCCTTTAAGATTTGTGGATTTCAACTCCCAGAATTCCCCAGCCATGAATTCTGGGAGTTGAAGTCCACAGGTCTTAAAGGAGCCAAGGTTGGACATCCTTGGTTAAATTTTACCCAGGATTCTGGGAGTTGAAGTCCACGGGTTTTAAAATGGTCAACATTGGACACTGCTGGTTTAAATGTTTTCTTACCAGCCAAAACATTAAGGGGAAAAATGAGGATGAATTGTTGTCTGGTTTTCCTTTGAAATTTTCCAAAGGTTGGACATTCTGTTATCGCTTTGGAAAACTTTGCGAGAATTATCCGATGATAAGAAATTATTTTGGGAATTGCTCCACCTCTCTTTCTCTGGTGTGATAGGATCTCTACCAAGGGTGGGATTCAAATTTTTTTACTACCAGTTCTGTGGATGTGGCTTGGTGGGCATGGCAGGGGAAGAATACTGCAAAATCCCCCTTCCCTCCCCACCCCACTAACCTGCTTTCCAGCTCCATTCTTCTATGCAGGGCAACCAAAGGAGACCCAGCCGATAAGCTGGGACTCAATGGGAGGCGGAGCATAGATGGGGCGGGGCCAGTCAGAGGCGGTCTTGGCTGGTTCTCTGAACAACTCAAAATTTCCGCTACCAATTCTCCAGAACTGGTCCAAACTAGCTGAACACCACCTCTGATCTCTACCTATTAGTTGCAAAACTGTAGAAACTCTGCGCCTACACAAGCCTTTTACTCCTTTTTAGCCGGCAAAGTGTTTTACAATAGCCCAGATTTAATTTTATTTTTCTTAGCCAATTTACATCAGCAGGAAAGCGGCTTGAAGCAAAATAGGGGGCTTTGGTTAAAGCGAGGTTTCCTTTCTATAGTTTACAAAAGGAAGCGGTTATCCCCGCAATCAACAGCCACTTTGAAGGCCATGGAAAGATTCCTGCTGCTTTAATTGCTTGGCTTTGTGAATTTTCCCAAAAGAAAAATTTCATTTACTTTATTTTATTTTTAGCACCGGATTTCTTACAAAAAAAAAAAAAAAAAGCCAACTTGTGTGGAGTAGAAATTCACCTTTTAACTGAGCAGCCACAAATCCTACGGGTCCGTCAAGAGGCATTAAACCAGGCAGATTCCCGATATAGTATCCGGCGAGGCCACAGGAATATTTTTATATCCGTACGCTCCGAGCTCTAAGCCAGTGGACTTCAACCTTGGCCAGTTTAAGTAGCGTGGACTTCAACTCCCAGAATTCTCCAGCCAGATTGTGGGACGGTGGGGAATGGCTAAGATGGTCGTTAGTGCGAGGACTGGTTGTTAAAGTCACTTGTTTTGTAACTTTGGATGGTCATCAAAATGCACAGTTGTAAGTTAGTGACTGGTATTTCTTGACCTCAATCATTTAAAGATATCTGGACTTCAAGTCCCAGAATTCCCCAGCCAGTTGGCTGGGGAATTCTGGGAATTGAAGTTCACACCACTTAAAATGGCCAAGGTTGAGAAATGGGACTGTAGAGAATGTATCTCTAATTTTCAGTCCTTAAAGCAGATAAGAGTGGTGTTTCTTGACCTCATCCATTTTAAGATAGCTGGACTTCAAGTCCCAGAATTCCGTAGCCAGCTGGGGAATTCTGGGAGTTGAAGTTCACACCACTTAAAATGCCCAAGGTTGAGAAACATTACTGTAGAGAATGCATCTCTTAATTTTCAGTCCTTAAAGCAGTTCTTTCTTCAGGGTATGTCTTTACTCTGTTAAATTTTTACACGTAGTCCTCGGCTTATGACCACAACTGGGACGCTGTGTAACCATCATAAATACGAAGCAGTTGTCAAGCATCACAAGACCCTTTTTTTTCAGGGCCGTTGTAACTTTGAGCAGTCACTAAATGAGCCATCATAAGGTCATAGGTTACCCACACAGTCTTTTCCCTAAAACACGGCCTGTAAATTCAGCTCCTGCCAATCAAGGAGTGGAGTGGCAGCATTAATACAGGTCGTCCTCCATACAGGCCTCTCGCTTGGGTGGGGGGGTTGGACTAGATGTCCTACAAGGTCCCTTCCAACTCTTGATGATCTGTTAACATAATTAGTTTACATCTGTTAACTTATGACCACAATTGCTACCCAACCTTATGCCGTTAAGTGAGAAATGCGTTTCAGTGGATGCTGCCCCCCCCCCACTTCTTCACGCATTTCCTTGCCGTACTCCGTTAAGTGAACCGCTGCCGTTGTTCAATTAAATCACCCGGTCCTTAAGCAAATCGGGCTTCCCCGTTGACTCGCGGTGGCCATTGCATGACCTTGGGGACAGCCGTAAGTGTGAGTCGGTCATCCAGCATCCGACGTGGCAACGGCCGTTAAGTGTGAAACACGGTCCTCTGTTCCTTCCCCCCCCCACAGTGCCATGGTCACTAAACGAGCTGTCGTAAAGTCGAGGACTACCTCGTAGCCCAGCCCTGGGGATGGTATATAACCCTGGTTTGGAGCAGGTTTCACCCCCCCCCACCCCACTCTGTGACTAACAACCAATGTCAGTTAAATCAGGGGCTGCAAAGGGAGGGGAGACCCAGAGAGACCCCAGCTTTGGGGGTGGTGGGGGTAGAATCGACGAAGGAGGACGGCACAGCCGACAGGTGGAACAAATGAGACGAGCAGCTCCGGTGCACCTCCATGCCGAGCCACGATAGACTGCTCCTGCCCCGGGAGGCTCCACCGGGCGGCGGAGAGCCGGCGGGCAGCCTGGCGGCGGCCGTCCTCTCACTCTTCTCCCCTCCTCAGAGGGGCGGGCCGGGGGGCGGGGACGGCTGGCCGGCTGGGGCTGCTGCCGGAGCCCGGCCGGCCGGTTAGTGTCTTCGCAGGAGCTTCCCGGCTGCTGCGTCCGCACCGCCCCGGCCGGCTCCCGCCGCCGCCGCCGCCGCCGCCAGCCCAGGGCCGCCGATCCCAGCCCAGCCCAGCCCGCCCAGCCATGGCCGAAGGAGGCGGCGAGGGGGAGGACGATGTGCAGTTTCTGCGGACGGTGAGCGGGGCTGGCGGGCACCGAGGAGGAGGAGGAGAGACGGTGGAAGGAGGAAGGGGTCGACTGGAAGAGGGGGGGGGGTGTCTAGGAATTTTGGGGGCGTGGGCTGGGGGCGCCAAGGAAGAGAAGGAAGAGTGGAGGAGGAGGGGGGGAGGAGGAAGGGGTCAGCTGGAAGGGGGGTCGCGCTGGGCTGGGGGTGCCGAGGAGGAGGAGGAAGAGGGGGTCGACTGGAAGTGCCACCCAGGAATTGGAGGGAGTGGTTGGGGGCACCAAAGAGAAAGAGGAGGAAGGGGAGGAGGAGGAAGAAGGGGTCAGCTGGAAGGGGGGGGTCGCGCTGGGCTGGGGGTGCCGAGGAAGAGGAGGAGGAGGGGGGGGAGGAAGGGGTCAACTGGAAGTGCCACCCAGGAATTGGAGGGAGTGGTTGGGGGCACCAAAGAGAAAGAGGAGGAAGGGGAGGAGGAGGAAGAAGGGGTCAGCTAAAAGGGCACCCAGGAATTGTGGGGAGTAGGCTGGGGGTACGGAAGAGGATGAGGAGGAAGAGGAGGAAGAGGAAGAAGGGGTCAACTGGAAGGGGGGTCGCGCTGGGCTGGGGGTGCTGAGGAGGAGGAGGAGAAGGAAGAAGGAGTCAGCTAAAAGGGACACCCAGGAATTGCGGGGAGTGTCTGGGGTCACTGAAGAGAAAGAGGAGGAAGAGGAGCAGGAGGAGGAAGAAGGGGACAGCTGGAAGAGGCACGACAAGGTGGGAAACGGGCTCTTAATGCAAGCCCGTGGTGGGGAGGACAATCGGACCCGCCCGGGGCGAAGATAGAGAGGAATCAAAGTGGTGGGGGAGGGAGGGGGGGAGGGGGGAGGGAGGGCAGGCTGGTTTCAAGAAGGTCGGCCGAAAGTTGGGCGTAAGAATCTCGTGTGAACCCGAGTCAGAGACACGCTGCTCTCTACTACTACAGGTCCGGCCACTTGGTGCCCTTTGGCTGAAGGAGACCTTTGGCTTCCCTGCTGGGGGGAGATGGACTTGGGTTGGGGGCCCCTCCGTCTTCTTCAGGAGGAGCTGGTCTTCTGGGCCCACAATTTGGGCAGCCCAGAGGGGGGAGGGAAGGAGGGAGGGGGTTACACCGCCCCCTTGATATCCGGGCTGGGCCTTCCTCCTTGGGTGGTTGATGGCCATCATCTACGGTCCATCCCCTCCCTCTGCCCACATTCACACAACCTTGCGGGCGTCTTCTCTCTCTCCTTTCTCTTTCAATGTCAGCGGCCACCTTAGTGACTCACTTTATGGCGGGCGAAGCAGCTTCCTTGCCAATGGTGGCCCTTGCTCCGCTGTTCTGGGAATCGGCTGGGTGGATTTGGGAATAACCGGGACGGGCAGGAGACGGATGAACCGCAAACCCAGAATACCGGAATCCAGAACAGCCATGGCTAGGAAAAGTCTACCTTCCCTTGGCTCTGCCCTTGGAGTTTTGGCCTCTTTTCTTCCCCACCGAGGAGGCTGAGCGGCACTAAAATTAGAGTCCGTTCCTCTTCCAAGGGGGTTGGATCCTGAGCGGCCAATCTGGCTGAGAACAGGTGGCGCCTCAGGATTTAGTGGGGGGTGCTGGATTCGGCTCAGCTTCCCCCTCCTCCTCTCCGTAAATCCCACTCCCTTCCAGCATTGATCATGTTGTCTAGTTTGGTAATGAGACGTCTACAAGAAAAAAACCAACCAAGCTGAGAGAGCAACCAAGGACCCCATCATCGTCTTCCTCCTCCTCCTTGTCTCTCCACAAACTTTACTCCCTTCTAGCATTGATGATGTTACCTAGTTCGGTCATAAAATGTCTGCAAGAAAACAAGTAAGCTCAGAGAGTACTAAGGACCCCACAGTCGTCGTCCTCCTCCTATCCGCAAATCCCACTCCCTCCCAACACTGATGATGTTACCTAGTTTGGTAATGAAACGTCCACAAGAAAACAACCAAGCTCAGAGAGCACTGAGGCCTATAGTCTTCCTCCTCTTCCTCCTCCTCCTCCTCCTCCCCCCCCCCCCCCCCCCCCCCCGACAGGCAAATCTTGCTGGATGGCCAAGCAGGAACCTCAGTGCCCACAACACTTCCGTGCTTCTCTCCGTGCACTCGGGCAGCTGCTTGCTCCCCCCCTTCCTCGGGGGCTGCAAGCAGAGAAATGCCTTTTCCATGGGGCAGAGACTCTCTGCTGTTGGTCCCCCCCCACTCCCCCACCCCCGGTCCAGGAGAGCTTTCAACACCTGCGTCTCCCGACCTGCAGCAGTCCAGGCACCTTCGACGGGCCGCTTGCCAGCAGAACGGCACCTGCGAATGGAGCCAAGGGCGCATTCAGGGCCCGGGTTTGGTCCTGGCTTAGAGGCCAGGGTGAAGCTGCTGGTTTCCCAAGCCCGGCCGGGGCAGGTGACGTGGCAACCCCGTAGCAAGGTTTTCTCCCAAGGAAATCTCTCCCTCTGTCTGGACTTCCAGGGTTTCCATGTAGCGCCGCTGCCGCCGCCACCTTGACTGACGTTGGGTGTGGAGATGCTCAAATCCTCCAGGACATGGTTGTCCCAAAGGGGCTTTTCCAAAAAGCAACTGGATTTTCTTGGGGTTGGGTTTTGTTTTTTATTATCTCTTGAAAATGTTTCGCTTCTCAGTCAAAAAACCTTCCCCGGAACTGAAGAAGCTTCTTGGATGGAAAGTGAAATGTTTTCAAGGAAAAATCTAAAAACCAAAGTCCAGTGGCCTTTTTGGAAAGGCAGCTTCGGGACACTGCTGTTATTAAGTCCCTCCACCTTGCTGTGGTCATCTTCCTGCTTCTCTTCCTTTTCCTTCCTTCCTTCTTCCCCCTTCCTTCCTCCCTCCCTCCCTCCTTCCTTCTGTCCCTCTCTCCTCCCTTCTCTTCTCTTCCCCTCCCTTCCCTTCCTTTCCCTTTCCCTTCTTCCTTCTCTCCCTGTCTCTCCTTCTTTCCCCTTCCTTCCCTTTCCCTTTACTTCCCTTCTCCTTCCTTCCTTCCTTCCTTCCCCTCCCTCCCTCTCTCCTTCCTTCTCTTCTCTTCCCTTCCCTTTCCTTTCCCTTTCCCTTCTTCCTTCTCTCCCTGTCTCTCCTTTCCCCTTCCCTTTCCCTTTACTTCCCTTCTCCTTCCTTCCTTCCTTCCTTCCCCTCCCTCCCTCTCTCCTTCCTTCTCCCCCTCTCTCCTCCCTTCTCTTCTCTTCTCTTCCCCTCCCTTCCCTTTCCTTTCCCTTCTTCCTTCTCTCCCTGTCTCTCCTCCTTTCCCCTTCCTTCCCTTTCCCTTTACTTCCCTTCTCCTTCCTTCCTTCCTTCCTTCCTTCCTTCCTTCCTTCCTTCCTTCCTTCCTTCTTTCCTCTCCCTCCCTCCTTCCTTCTCCCCCTCTCCCCTTCCTTCTCTTCCCTTCCCCTACCTTCCCTTTCCCTTCCCTTTCCCTTCTTCCTTCCTCCCTTCTCTCCCTCTCTCTCCTCCCTCCCCTTCCCCTCCCTTCCCTTTCCCTTTATTTTCCCTTCTGGTTCCTTTTTTCCCCTTCCTTTTCCTTCCTTCCTTCTTCCTCCCTCCCTCCCTCCTTTCTCTCCTCCCTCCTTCCCTCCTTCCTTCCTTCCTCAGCATTAAAACCTCCTCCAGAGAGCTGGGGTTTTTTGTGTTTTTTTTGCACAATGTGTCCGAAGTACAGTTTTCAGCCTTGTACAATTTGTCCCTCGGGGGTAAGAATTCGAGATTGATTTGTTCAGGGATCTGCTGGCTTCTTTTCCTGGCTGTCCACGGAATCCCCAGGAGTCTCTTCCAACACCAAAAGTCCAAAAAACCACCCGTGCTTTTCAAGTTTTCCTGCTTCCTGGCTGCTTCAAAATCTGCCCGTTGCTTCCATAGAGAGTCACAGGGAAACTGGGGCCTGCGGGGGAGGCTTCTCCGGTTACTAACCTTTATTTATCTCAGGTTGACAGCTGGGGGCCGTTCCTTACAAACTGCCGTCTCAGGTTTAGGACCGCAGTTGCTGTTGCAATCCAGGTCGGTCTCAACGACTGGAATCCGCCTGGAGAGAAGCCTCTGCAGTTTTCTTAGTCACATTTTCAAGAATGGTTAGCCATTGCTGGCTTCTTAGGGCTGAGAGAAAGTGTCTGGCTCGAAGTTACCCAGCTGGCTTTTGTGCCGAAGGGGAAGATGTGAGAATGAGTCTGTTGCTTTAACCACTAACCACTGCTGTCTCTCTAGGGCAGAGGTCTCTAAACTTGGGCAACTTTAAGACTGGTGGACTTCAACTCCCAGAATTCCCTAGGCAGCATAGCTTACTCTCTTGCAATCCCATCCTCTGCAATCTCTCCTCATTTGGCAGATAGGAGAAAAAGAAACAGACACGGCTGGCTGGGGGATTCTGGGAGTTGAAGCCCACAAGTCTTAAAGTTGCCAAGTTTGGGGACCCCTGCTCTAGGGCAGTGGTCACCAACTGGTGACCTCTAGGCCAGGGACCACTGGTGGTCCACGAGAAAATTTGGGGGGTCCGCAGAGAAATGTTACCTCCAAAGCAATTAATCCAGGCTGCACAGGAGCACAAAGAGAAAGAAAGACTTCTGCTGCTTTCCTTGCAGGAAGCCAAAAGTCTCTCTCTCTCTCTCTGTCCCCCCTGAGGATGAAGCTGGAGATGGTATCCTGCAATCTCAAATAAAGAATGATTGATTGGTAGGAAAACAGGGTGGGGAATTTTCCTGCAGACCTTTTTTGGGATTTTCCCAGGGTCTCTGGTCCCTGGGATTTAAAATTATGAGTTTGGTGGTCCCTGAGGTCCCTCAGGCGACCCCTGAGATAGATAACAGATAATCAGAGTTGGAAGGGACCTTGTAGGTCATCTAGTCCAACCCCCTGGCCAAGCAGGAGACCCTACACTATTTCTGACAAATGGCAGTCCACTCTCTTCTTGAAAGCTTCCAGGGATGAAGCTCCCACAACTTCTGAAGGCAACCTCTGTTCCATTGGTTGATTGTTCTCACTGTCAGAAAGTTTCCCCTTATTTCTATGAATCTCTCCTTGGTCAGTTTCCATCCATTGTTCCTTGTCTGGCCTTCCGGGGCTTTAGAAAATAGCTTGACCCCCTTCCTCCTCTCTGTGGCAGCCCCTCAAATATTGGAAGATGCTATCCTGTCTCCCCTGGTCCTTCTCTTCACTAGACTAGCCAGGCCCAGTTCCATGCCTAGTAATTTTCTTTGTTTGAAGAAAATTAAGAATACACCAGGGGATTTGTGAAGTGTGAAAGATTTAGCCAGAGAATTCAGGCAAGGAAATCAGCAACAATCCAAGGTATGGAGAGGGGATGCACTCCATCAAGGGTGATATCTTAGCCCAGGAACCAAAATTGGAAGCCACTGACCTTATTCCTCTTTTGATAGCATTCTCCAGGCTGAGGTTGAATTTGGTATGGCACCTTCCATGATTCCTCAGCTGGGAAGAGAGAAGATGCTTACATCCCTCGTTTTTTGAAGACTCTTGGACAGTTTTGAATGGAGCTTCTGGACTGCATTAAAACAAATCCTGTGTATGAGAAAGAGATAGAAAAGAATATTGGTAGCCTGGGGTTGAAATGAGGGGTCCTTGGTGGTCTTTGAGCTTGGTGGGTTTTCCTGCAGATGTTTTCATGACCAACTGGATAACATCATCAGAGCTAGAAGGAAATTGAGAGGAGGAGGAAGAAGAGGGCTGTGAGGTCCTTGGTATTCTCTGAACTTGGTGGTTTGCTTGCAGACGTTTCATGATCCAACTAGATAACATCATCAGTGCTAGAAGGGAGTGGGGTTTGACCAGAGGGAGAGAAGGAGGAGGAGGCCTGTGGGGTGCTTAGTGCTTCCTGAGTTTAGATGTTTTATTGCAGACATTTCATTACTAAACTAGGGAACATCATCAGTGCTAGAGGGGATGTGGGATTTGCTCTCTGTAAACTCTGCAAACTTAGCATGGATGATGTTACCTAGTTGGGTCATGAAACGTCTGCAAGAAAGCAACCAACCTCAGAGAACATCAAGGATACCTAAAGAAACTATTATATGGTTTTATTGCAGGGAATTAAGTTCCTTATCTTTGTCATACAATATGAACCGTTAGCGCATAGAACAGTCTGCATGGTGAAGTGAATTCTCTTTTGCTTAAAGGTCTTCAAACACAGCTCTGTGTGTGTATGTGTGTGTGAGAGAGATGCTCTAATACAGAGGTCTCCAACCTTGGCCACTTTAAGCCTGGTGGACTTCAACTCCCAGAATTCCCCAGTCCACCAGGCTTAAATCCAGGCTTTCTGGATCAGGATGCGCTTCGCACTGGTCACTTCTGCCCTCGTAATCTCCCGCCTAGACTATGCCAATGTTCTCTACATGGGGCTTCCCTTGAAGAGCACCCAGAGACTCCAGCTGGTGCAGAATGCGGCTGCGCGGGTGGTCTTGGGGGCTCTTTGGGGCTCCCATGTTACACCGCTCTTGCGTGAGCTGCATTGGTTCCCGGTGGTCCTCCGGGTGCGGTTCAAGATCTTAGTTACCATCTTTAAAGCGCTCCATGGCTTGGGACCAGGATATTTGCGAGACCGCCTCCTGCCATTATCGTCCTCCCGCCAGCGAATACGCTCCCATAGAGTCGGCCTCCTCGGGGTGCCGCCGGCTGGACGGCTGGCGACCCCGAGGGTGCGGGCTTTCTCGTTGGGGGCACCCTCCCTCTGGAACGAACTACCCCCAGAGATGAGGACCATCCCTGATCTCCTGACTTTCCGACACGCGTTGAAAACCTATTTATTTCATCAAGCCGGTCTGGCCTAGGGGTTTTTTAGAGTTTTAATTCGGTTTTAGCTTTCTTAATCTTTTAATCTTTTTAATCTTTTGATAATGGCCAATTTATTTAATTCTTTTAATTCATTTTAAGTATTGTATGTGTATTTTATATGTATATTTTATCTGGCTGTGCACCGCCCCGAGTCCCTCTGGGAGAGGGGGGCTGTATACAAATTTAAATAAATAAATAAATAAATAAATAAATAAATAAATAAAGTGGCCAAGGTTGGAGACCTCTGCTCTAATACAGTGTTTTTCCCACTTGGCAGCTTTACGATGTGTGAACTTCAACTCCCATGTTGGCTGATGGAGATTCTGGGAGCTTGAAACCCACACATCTTAGCTGGCCAAGTTTGAAGAATCCAGTTCTGCTAATTCTGCACTGAGCAAGGGGTTGGACTGCATGACCCCTAGGGTACCCTTTACATTTCGATTCTAGAGTTTATGTTTATTCCCAGACTACTAATTCCTAGTAATTTTTTTTTAAAAAAAAATACTTTGTGCAATGTACTGGTTCCTGATTGCTCCAATCCAATCATCCTCGTCCCTTAATCACGCAGAAAGTCCTGTCTTTTTTGAATCTCTCCCAACCAAAACGAGCAAAAGAAACTTGGGAGATTTTGGAAATATTTAAACTCTGTGATGAATTGCACAACGGCTGTATTTTTTAAAAAGGGGAGAAAGGGGAAATGCCGTGTTGCGCACCTGAGTAGCCTGACGACGTGGTCCTTCTTTTGCACAACTTCTTATTATTTTTATTGCATGCTTATTTGGGGGTACAGGCGTCCCCCTGGTCACCTTCAGTGGGAGCCTGCCCTCAGGTCTGTTTTGGCTAAAAGTCACTCTTGAACAGCCTGGAAGGCATGTGTGTCTGTGAGTGTGTTTGTATGTCAGCAAGTTCCCTGGGCTCTAAGCTATGTGCTTACCCAGAGTTGTAGGAATGCTACTAACAGGTGCAGAGACCAAAAATACTCATTTCCCCTCCCCGGGCCCATGGGAACGGTGAGCAAAGGCGAGTGAAACATGGGGGGCAGGGAAGAGGGGCTTCCAATGGAGGAAGTTTGATCTTTCTGTTTTGCAATTTCTTTTTCCTCAATTTTTTTTCCCCTGGCTCAAAAAAATTCCCAAATCCCAGCCATCCTCAAAAACTGTTTTTTTTTCCCCACCCCAAAGGATTCAATTTTTAATTTTGTTTCTCGTGGGTCGGTTTGAAGTCAGGTTACAGATAAGAGATTTAACAGAGTTGGAAGGGACCTTATAGGTCATCTAGTCTAACCCCGCCCCCCCGCCCAAGCAGGAGACCCTACACCATTTTTGATAAAGGGCAGTCCAGTCTCTTCTTGAAAGCCTCCATTAATGAAGCTCTCACAACTTCTGAAAGCAACTTCTGTTCCATGGGTTGATTGTTTCTCACTGTCAGAAAGTTTCTCCTTATTTCCAGGTTAAATCTCTCCTTGTTCAGTTTCCATCCATTATTCCTTGTCTGGCCTTTGGGTGCTTTGGAAAATAGCTTGACCCCCTTTCCTCCTTTCTGGAGCAGCCTCTCAAATATTGGAAGGCTGCTCTCCTGTCTGCCCTGGTCCTTTTCTTCCCTAGACTAGCCAGGCCCAGTTCCTGCAACCATTCATTGTGTGTTTGAGCCTCCAGTCCCCTCATCATCCTGGTTGCTCTTCTCTGAAACTTTTTCTAGAGTCTTAACCTCTTTTTTATAGTATGGTGACCAAAACTGGATGCAGTATTCTAGGTGGTCTTACTAAGGCTTTATAGAGTGGTATTAGTACCTCTCTTGATCTTGATTGTATCCTTCTGTTAATACAACTTAGGATTGCATTGGCTTTTTTGGCTGCTGCTGCACACGGCTGGCTCCTATTTAGCTGGTTGTCCACTAAGACTTCAAATTCCCTCTCCCAGTTCCTGCTATTGAGCCTGGTTTCACCCAGTCTATATGTGAGATTTTGGTTTTTCTTGCCTAAGTGTAGGACTTTACTTTTCTCTACATTGAATTTCATTTTGTCAGATAGGGCCCAGGGTTCAAGTCTGTCAAGATCCACCTGGATCTTGAGCCTATCTTCTTGGGTGTTAGCCATTCCTGCCAGGTGTGGTCTTACTAAGGCTTTATAGAGTGGTAATAGTACCTCTCTTGACTTTAATTGTCTCCCTCTGTTAATGCAATTTAGGATTTATTTATTATTTAATTATTTATTAAATATTTAGGATTGCATTGGCTTTTTTGGCTGCCGCCACACATTCCCCAGATTTGCGGAGTTTGAAGGCTGTCCAGAATGGGTTTAGTTGGGTTTCCCCAACTCTTGTTCCCCCAATCTGGGAGACGTTTAAGGGGTCCGGATTTCAAATGTCTAGAATTCCCCAGTCAGCGATTTGGTTGAGACCCCCGGAGCTCCTTCCCTATCTCGTTGGGTGCAGATGGGGGGTTTTAACAGACCCCCCCCAAGTTCAGCTGGGCTTGTGAGAGGGCAGGACGTCTTTCTGCGCAAGCCTGCAGCTGATGGCACACATTCCCAGGGCCAAAATAGTCGGCCAAGCAACCTGATCTCTTCGTGAAGCCAGGAATGGGGGATGAGCCAGCTGGGTTTGGAGATCATCCAGCTGGAACGAGAGGGGTGGAGGGGAGTCTGGGGGACAGAAAGTCTATCAGGGCACATTTTAGATTTTATGTATGTATGTATGATTTTTTTAAAGAATGGTGTTAAATTTCCAAAAATGAAAAGCATTTAAAAAAATATGAAATTACAGGAAGTTCTCCACTTAACGACCGCCGTGGAACCCCCAATGATTGTTCCTAAGCGAGACAGTTTCTGCCGCGGTGGTTGCGTGAATCGCTGCCATTGCTAAGTTAGTCACCGGGTCATAAAACGAATCTAGCTTCCCCGTTGAGTTTGCTTGGTCAGAAGGTCGCAAAAGGGACACGGCGACCGTCATAAAGAGGAGCCAATTGCCAACTTCCAGGCCGCAACGGTCATAAGTACGAAGAACGGTCGTAAGTCCCTTGTTTTTCAGTGCTGTCGTAACTTTGAATGGTCGCCGAATGAATGGTTGTAAGTCAAGGACTATCTGGATTTCCCATCCTCGTTCTCACCCTGCGTCGAGAGCGGTGTGGTGGCCTAGAGGCAGAGCTCTCGCCCCAACATCAGGAGGCTGTGGGTTCGATCCTAGGTTAGAGGCAGATATGACAATATCAATGAGAATAGATCTGCTGAACAAAACTCCGCCCTGGCAACAGGAAGGGCATCCGGCCAGGAAATACTCCACTTCATTCAGTGGCCCAGACTGCACCCCGCAAGGGATTATGGAGTCATTAAAAGTAGACGATGATGATTCTCGGCCCGCATCGCCCACACCAGCAGAATGGAGAAGCACCTGTCGGCTGGGTTGAGGACGCTGATGTCCTCGTTCCTGAGTCGCCTTCCCCATCGTGGCCGTGTTCCAAGGTCTCCATCCTTGGTTGCGCATCTCAGCTTTTTGGCTGGCGCGCACGTGCCTCCCCGCCTTTAATCCCCTGCGCTGGTGCTGCAGGTTTCCCTTCGGTGCCCTTGATTGATGGAGGCTGCCAGTTCCGGCAGCTGGGGCTGATGGGAAGTCTTCTTCCTCTGATGGTCGTGAATGAAGCCGGCTTTGCATCCCTTCGATTCTGATTTTTTGGGGTGGGGGAATTGTTGAAGGACAGGAAGCCCAGCTAGATTTTCTAGCCCCGAAGATGTATGCCATCGGATTTTTTTATTTGGTGTTGTCTGGCCAAGAGGAAAAGCAGATTTCCACGTTCGTCTTCATTTTTCCTGTTTTGGGATTTAATTATTGCAATTTCTTGGTTTCCTTGTTGTGAGTCACCCAGAGTCGTTCGGAATCTGCTGGCGTACAGGTTTCATAAACGATGGGTTGTCACACAGTCAACCAGGTGTTTAGATTGGATTTGGCTTTTTTTTTGGGGGAGGGGGGTCCACTTCTCCAGTCCTTCCCAAGGACCTGGGAGAGCCAAGCATTGTTTGATGGTTTTGAAGGTCTCCTCACAGGATGTAAACTGCCTTTTGCAATTGACCGATGGTGATTTTGTCAATTGCTTTCTTTCTTTTGCCACAGTCGATCTATTTGAATAACAGAACAACAGAAAAGAAGAATAGAATAAAACAACAACTTGGTGACCTTCTACTGCTTGAGCAAGGGGCTGGACTAGAAGACCTCCGAGGACCCTTCCAGCTCATTCATACTGTTCATTCAGCTCATTCATACTGTTCTATTGTGGTTAAACCTCCTTCTCCCTCCTGTCTCGAACATGTTACTCCAAATCCTGAGGGCTAGCAACTTGAATGCTCAAATTATCATGGAATAATTACCATGGAGCTCCCACGATTTCTGGTGGCCAGCTGTTCCACTGGTTAATTGTCCTCAACGTTAGAAAGTTTCTCCTTCATTCCAGGTTGCTTCTCTCCTTGGTTAGTTTCCATCCATTGTTTCTTGTCCTGCCCTCAGGGGCTTTGGGGAATAATTTGACCCCCCTTTTCTTTCTTGGCAGCCCCTCAAATACTGGAATCCTGCTATCATGGCCCCCCTAGTCCTTCTTTTCTCTAGGCTGGCCCAACCCAAATCCTGCAACCATTCTTCGTATGTTTTAATCTCCAGGCCTTGATCATCTTAGTCGCTATTCTTCTCTGAACTTTTTCCAAAGTCTCAACATCTTTTTTGTGGGATGGCGACCAATATTGGTTGCAAAATTGGTTGTATTCCAGGTGTGGTCTTATTAGGGTTTTATTTTATTTTATTTTTTTTAATAAACTTTATTAGTCTTTTATGTCTTTTAAAAACAAAAAAATAATCATTACATTAACAGTTTTGTGACACCAATCTCATACATTTCTATCTTTTGTGCATATTTACAGATATAGATATATATATAATTTGTGCAAATATATACATTTAATCTATAGATTGCTTATCTTAAATTCCTTCATTTTCCTTTTTCTTCCCTTTTAAACTATACTTTATTAAACTTTTATTACGTTAAAAACCCCTAAACCTTATTAGGGTTTTAAGTTGACCGCATGCGGTGGGGGGAGAGGAGGCGGTGTTTCTCAAATCTTAGAAATGTAAGATGGGTGGACTTCAACTCCGAGAGTTCCCCAGCCAGCATGGTTGCCAAGTTTGAAAAATATTTTTTGAAGAGTAGCAGTTTTATATTCCTACTAGCTCGATATCCGTGCTTCACTACGAAACTATGTGGTGGGGCTTAGTTTTTGGGGAGGAAAATAAAAGGGAAAAATTGTGCCTCTGCTTACCAACATCCATCGGTATTCATCTGGTATTCATTGGTAGCGTCCTGTCAGTGTGTGAGAGAGTTGAGGGCTGTTTGGAAACTGAAACAGTATTTTCTGTGTGAAACGAGACAGCAAGGAGCCTGGGCGTGGCTTAGCTCAACTGTTCTGTACTAAAGTTGTTTGCTGCTGTGAAACTGAAACTGAAACTCCTCTCCTCTGCTTGTGTTTTGCATTTAGAACAGATGTCTTTTGAGGTTGGGAGGGGAGTAGAACTCCTTAGCATCAGAGCGTGTTAATAATAATAATATAGGAAACACTAATGCTCTGGTGGTCATTTTGAAAAATCCTTTCTTAGTGAGCCCCTAGAAGCCAAGATTTCAAGTTTGTAGGCTTGACGGTTCTGGAGATTTTGTGATGACGCCTGAGTGGTATTTCGCTTTTTATAGAGAGAGATTGGAATTCCAATAGGAGTGACCAAGGTCCTAGAATATGTATAATTCTGAACATTTTCTTTTCTCCCTTAGGATGATGAGGTTGTCCTTCAGTGTTCCGCCGTCGTGTTCAACGAGCAGCTGAAGTTGTGCCTGGCTACCGAAGGCTTTGGAAATCGGCTCTGTTTTCTGGAACCTACCTCTAATGCTCAGGTGCGTATCGAGGCAGGTGACATAAGTGAGAGCCTGAAAAGGTGCAGAAATAACAGCTTAACCTGCCCCCCCCGACCGCCTCCTTTCATACTGGGAATTAGGTATTGAAGTCTGTCGGTCTGGAGAACTTGGCTTTCTTTCCATGAATGGATTGGCCAGATTTGACCAGGTTTATTTTCATTTATATCTTTATTAGATTTTTTTTTTTTATCCTGCCTTTAAGATTTTATAAGTAACTCAAAGCAGTGAACATTCATCGTCGTTCTTCCTACTTCTGTTTTCCCCACAAGAACCCCGGGAGGTAGGTTGGGCTGAAAACGAGGCACTGGCTCAAAGACACCCAGCCGGCTTTCATGCCTAAGGCAGGACTAGAACTCACCATCTCCTGGTGATTGGCTCAAAGTCACCAGCCAGCTTTCATGCCTAAGGCAGGACTAGAACTCACCGTCTCCTGGTGATTGGCTCAAAGACACCCAGCCATTTCATGCCTAAAGGCAGGACTAGAACTCACCGTCTCCTGGTGATTGGCTCTCAAGACCCAGCCGCTAGAACTTCATGCCTAAGGCAGGACTAGAACTCACCATCTCCTGGTGATTGGCTCATATCACCCAGCCCAGCTTTCATGCCTAAGGCAGGACTAGAACTCACCGTCTCAAGCCGCTTTCCTACTGGTCTCCTTGATTGGCTCAAAACACCCAGCCCTTTCATGCCTAGGCAGGACTAGAACTCACCGTCTCCTGGTGATTGGCTCAAAGACACCCAGCCAGCTTTCATGCCTAAGGCAGGACTAGAACTCACCGTCTCCTGGTGATTGGCTCAAAGACACCCAGCCAGCTTTCATGCCTAAGGCAGGACTAGAACTCACCGTCTCCTGGTGATTGGCTCATAGTCCCCCTAGCCAGCTTTCATGCCTAAGGCAGGACTAGAACTCACCGTCTCCTGGTGATTGGCTCAAGTCACCCAGCCAGCTTTCATGCCTAAGGCAGGACTAGAACTCACCGTCTCCTGGTGATTGGCTCATAGTCACCCAGCCAGCTTTCATGCTAAGGCAGGACTAGAACTCACCGTCTCCTTGTGATTGGCTCATAGTCACCCAGCCAGCTTTCATTTCTAAGGCAGGACTAGAACTCACCGTCTCCTGGTGATTGGCTCATATCACCCAACCCGCTTAGTCACTCAGCTTTCTAAGCAGGACTAGAACTCACCATAGTCTCCTGGTGATTGGCTCAAAGACACCCAGCCAGCTTTCATGATGGCCTAATGCAGACTATAACTCACCGGCATCTCCTGGATTGGCTCGTAGTCACCCATTCCGCATTTTAAGCAGGACTAGAACGTCTCCTGGTGAATGGGCTCACCCAGGACTAGAGCAGCTTTCATCCTAAGGCAGGACTAGAACTCACGTTCTCTGGTGATGGCTCAAAGCCCCCAGCCGCTGTTGGATGACTTGGTCTCATGGATTGCTACACACATAGCCAGGTTTCATGCCCAAGGAAGGACTAGAACTCACCATCTCCTGGTGATTGGCCTCATAGTCCACCCTAGCCCGCTTTCATGCCTAGGCAGGACTAGAACTCACCGGTCTCCTGGTTGATTGGCTCAAAGACACACCAGCCAGCTTTGATGCCTAAGGCAGGACTAGAACTCACCGTCTGCCTGGGTGATTGGCTCATAGTCCACCCAGCCAGCTTTCAATTTCTAGTCAGGAATAGAAACTCAACCGTCTCCTTGTGGACTGGCTCATAGTCACCCAGCCAGCTTTCATTTCTAAGGCAGGACTGCTGATTGGCCTAAAATGACCCAGTTGGCTGTCCTACCTAAGGCAAGACTGAAACTCGCTGTCTCCTGGCGCTTGGTTTACACCCAACTGCTTTCGTTGACTAAGATGGAGCTAGAACTCTCTATCTCCTGGTGATTGGCCCAAAGTCACCCCGCTGGCTTTCATAGCTAAGGCGGGATTAGAACTTCCTAACCTGGGTTCCTTAACCACTAGACCCAAACTGGAATCATGGCGAAGTCTTCCGATGAGCTTGCGGAGTTTTGTTTTCTACTTTTGGTTGTGGTGGCAAATCGGGTTGTAAAACTCGGTCAATAGAAACCACACCTAGTTTTCTCTCCCTACGCAGAAAGTCCCTCCGGATCTGGCAATATGCTGCTTCAGTTTGGAACAATCCTTGTCCGTACGAGCTCTTCAGGAAATGCTGGCCAATACTGTGGAAGCCGGGGTCGAGGTGAGAAGGGGGACAGAATTTCCTTCCTTCGGGGGCAGTGAGTTAGAAGGGTGGCTCTTGGTGTGGCCACCTTGAGATCAGGCCATGGATGAGAATGTGTGTGTGTGTGTGTGTATTCAAGAGAGCTACAGGTATCTTACTAGGGCCGTGATGGCGAACAGGTGGCACACAGAGCCATTTGTGCAAAAGTTACCTGCACTGCGCATGCACGCACCTCCCAGCTGATTTTCGGCCTGTTTGAGGCCATTTTCACCCTTCCGGGGGTTCGAGGGAAGCTTCTGCAGCCTTTGGAGGCTGAAAAACGGGCCTTCTGGAAATACCAGAAGTGCCAAAACGGGCCCGTTTTTCGGCCTCCCAAGGGTGCAGAAGCTTCCCTCGAACCCCTGGAAGGGTGAAAATGGCTTCAAACGGCCGAAAAATCAGCTGGGAGGTGCGCACATGTGCAGTGCGGGTAAGGGAGAGTTGTGTGCACAGACGCAGAGGGGCGGGGTGCATTGCATTGTGGGTGCTGGCTCATGCGCACGCTTTCGGCACACCACAACAAAAAAGGTTTGCCATCATTGTCCTAAGGTGAGCAGTTAAGCGTCTCTTTCATCCGTCCGACACAAAAGCTATGCATGTAGACACATGCCAGCCTTGTGAGGTAGTCCAGATAAGAAGCACCCCCAGGACTGCTTATAGCTCTGCCTTTATTATAGGGTTACCTTAACAGAATCTTGGAAGTCTGAAAGTACATTTCTACCCCCTCACCTATACAGCCTCAGAAACTAGGGAGGGTGTCTTCCAGATGTTTGCTACATCTTTATTTCTTCCCTGGGCTCAGCTGCCTCTTATCTGACGGTTGCCTAGCCTGCTTCGCTCCCTCCTGCCTCCCAAGGCCATCCCCACATACCATTATTATAGAATTCTTCTTTGTGGCTTGGATGAAGAGAAGGCACATTGGCATTGGGTGGGTGGGGTTTGAAGACCGGGGAAGAGTCACTCCGGAATCGGGTGGCACCAAATTGAATTAAATAAATATATATGATGTCACTCATTAAGGTGGTGCGGGGGCCTAGAGGGGGAGCTCTCGCCTCACAGTCAGGAGGTTGTAAGTTCGATCCCCGGTAGCAGCAGATATTTCTCTCTCTGGGCACGACGAGAATGTATCTGCTGAACAAAACTCCTCATTGGTGACAGGAAGGGCAACCGGCCAAAGAAACACTCTGCTAGTTGGTCAGACTCCACCCCGCAAGGGATTATGGGGTTGCTTAAAGAGGATGATGATATGATGTCAGTCATTACAGATACTCCTCAATGCCAGAGGAACATTTTAATTAACATTACAGGGTGGTCTAGTACATGTGAATAAATACTGTACTGTAGAAATATGAGAGAGAAAGAGAGTCTCATCCTTAATTGGGAACCTCCTCCATTAGGAACTCTTGGGCACAACCTCAAAATTTAAGCCTTCACCTAAAGGGCTTTAGCGGGGAAGCAAAGTTACTAATTTCTTAACGGTGCTAAGTCAGGGAAAGCAGGAACCCCAGAGCTGTATTGAAAGAAGAGCCACCTCGCCAGTTTGATTTCTGCTTCTCAGGACAGCTGGTGGAATGCAAAAATATTTCCCCTCTAAAACTGCCACGGTGGAAACCCAAGATCTGCTCAAGGGGGGTGACTTCCTGGTATGGATCCCCTTGATCCACACTGAGCGTGTGTCCTGGCTAACCTTCTCCGCTTTCTCTCAGGGGGGCGAACCCAGGGGTGGTTTACTACCGGTTTGTCCCGGTTTGGGCAAACCCGTCGCTAACTGGTAGCTAATTTTATGGCCGGTTCAGCGAACCGGCAAATCTCACCCCTGGCTGGCCCCGCCCACCCCACCCCTCCCCTTCCCTCCCAGGAGTCTCCACACGGCCCGTTTTGGATCCCAGATAAGTGCAGGACACACACGGAGGCTTGGAAGTTCAGGAAGGCCAGAAATGGGCCCGTTTCCGGCCTCCAGGGGGTCTCCGGAGCCTGGGAAGGGCAAAAACACCGCCGCCCTCGTCATGATGCAGGAGGTCAAGTAGACCACGCCCACCATGACCACGCCCACCCAGCAACCGGGCAGAGAATCGGTTGCTACAAGTTTTGAAGCCCAGCCTTGGGTGAACCCGATGGGCATCTTGAATGATGAATGAATGGAAGGTGGGGAGGGTCCTTTTAAGGGGTGACGGGAGACACCCAGCAAGCCTCAGGTATCCCGCGATGCCCGTCGGCCTTTGGTCGGAGTAATCCTCGATGGTTCATCTTCCTCTCCTTCTTCTTTTCTTTGGCTTCTCAAATCTGCCGACTGACCCGCTAGGGTGTTGACTTGGACAAGTGGGTAGGTGCTACCTTCAGTCGCTGCCGTGATCCCACCTCCTCATGCCCTTCCTTCTAAACCTTTCCCCCCCCCTCTCCCTACCAAGTTTTGGTGTGTGCCTCCCAGTTCCCCTTTTCCCTCCTCGGGGTTCCCACCTCCTTAAATGTAACCCGTTAACAGACAAGTGACAGATTTCGAGAAGACAGCTGATTTGCCGTAGGGCGGTGGGCAAGGGTGGTATTCTCCAGGTTGTAACAACCGGTTCGGTGATGGCGTGATTTGTGCACATGCGCAAGCACAGCCCTTGAGTAACACAGCTGAGAAACGGCAATCCGCTGTGCTGCGCGAACCAGCTGAGATATAGGTAGTTAAAGTACAGGGTCGGGCCGGTGTGCCCATATGATTGTTGCAGCAAACTGGTTCACCGCCAGCTGATTTTCGGAGTAAGGGATTCGGCCGAACTGCTCCGAACCGATAGAATCCCATCCCTGCTGGTGGGGCGTTAACCTAAGAAGGACCCAACCTGTTCATGCTATCTTAAGGGTAATATACTTACGGGACCGCCTGCTGCCACCATCAGCCTCCCGCCGGCCAGTGCGCTCCCACAGGGTGGGCTTCCTCGGGGTGCTGTCAGCTGGGCGATGCCGGCTGGCGGCTCCGAGGATGCGGGCCTTCTCTGTGGGAGCACCCTCCCTTTGGAACGAGTTGCCCCCGGAGATGCGAGCCACCACTGACTTGCAGATCTTCCACCGCGCATTAAAGACCCGTCCTCTTCCAACAGGCCGCTCTGGCCTAGTATCATTGGAGGGTTTTTAATTTTTCTAACTTTTAACTTTTTACTCTTTTTATTATTCTATCGTAATTTTAACTTCAGCCACCAATTTAGATCTTTTTAAATCTATTTTTAATTTTTCTATTTGATTGTATTGTTTTTATTTAGGCTGTACACCGCCCCGAGTCCCAATTTGAGAGAGGGGGCGGTATAGAAGTTTAATAAGTAAGTAAGTAAGTAAGTAAGTAAGTAAGTAAGTAAGTAAGTAAGTAAATAAGTAAATAAATAAATGTGGAGGGCCACTTTGGGAAAGAGCGTTGAGATGCCGTAAAGGATCAACTGGCCATATTAAGTACCTTCAAATGGGAAGAGAGGCATCCGGCCTCAGAAAACCCTCTAACCCCAACTCCATACAAACAGGAGTTCTGCTCCTCAGGTGTAGGACAGGAGTGTCAACCTCAAGGCCCGTGGGCCCGATCCAGCCTAAAACAGCGAAGGACCGGCCCACAGTGTCTCCGCCAGCAAAAACAGAACTTGTGAGCGCCGTGTTTGGGCTCCGTTTTTGCTGGCGGAGGGCTGCAGGAAACCATTTTCACTGGCAAAGCCCTCGTGCCACCACAGGTGCCCCCCGACTCAAGTGATGTTAAGGTGGCCACACCCACCTTGGCGCGCCCCTGAGCTCAAAAATGCGTCCCTCAATGAAATCAAGTTTGACACCCCGGGTGTAGGAGAAAGAGTGGAAAAATCTGGGGGTGGAGTTAAAAGAGAGATCAGCCTAGCATCCTTTACATAGTCAACTAAGTCCAACCTCCCTTGAATTCCATTCCATTCTGTTCAGGCACCAGAAACCAGGAGCCAAGATAAGAATCCAGAAGCCCTGAATATTTTACTCCCTGCAACCTCTACCCAAGAACTTGATCTAGAACGGTCCATTCAAATTGGCGCCAGATAAGAATCAATGGACTTCAAGGAGGGGTGGGGGGCTAGACTTAGATCTCTTTTGGGGGCATAGGGATTCCAGACCGACGACGTGGCTTATCTCACCCTTGGCTTCAGCCTGGTCATCTCCTATAGACCCTGATCTAATTCCAAGCAGATGCTAACCATTCCTTGAGAAGAGTCCCTTGCATTGGCACGATTAGCAATAAATCGGTTTAATTGGATCTTAAAATGTGGACCTGATCTTCCACGCCTGACATAGGGCCCCCAAATACTGAAGATGCCTTCCTTCTAAGCTATGCTAGCCATCAGCTACCATACAGATATATTGAGATACATCTCCCAGAACTGAGCCAGCATTCTCACCAAGGAGGCAAAGGGGTTTGTTTTATGTTTTGTTGCCATTGTCCTCTTGTTCCCATTCTCACAACTGCCTCTCAGGCAGGTTCTCCTTCAGGAACAAAAGCTTGGAAGCAGTTGGGGATTCCTACAAAAATGTAAGAGAAGGGTCTTCAAACTAGGCAAGTTTAAGACTTGTGGACCTCAGCTCCTAGAATTCCTGAGCTAACATGACTGGAGGAGGAATTCTGGGAGTTGAAGTCCACAAGTCTTAAAGCCGTCACGTTTGAAGATCCCCTGGTGTAAGGGAAGGGTCTTCAAACTTGGCAAGTTTAAAACTTGTGGACCTCAGCTCCCAGAATTCCTTAGCTAACAAGGAGGAATTCTGGGAGTTGAAGTCCACACGTCTTAAAGCTGTCAAGTTTGAAGACCCCCTGGTGTAGATCAATGTGACTGTGAAGTTGGGTGGGCTTTGCCAACCCTACAGTTCTTAGCGATGGGCCTTCCTTGTAGAAAGCCAGGTGGGATCCCCCTCATCCTCTCCCTCCAGTAATCTTCCTCTCCCTCCTTCTTACCTCCTCCTCCTCCTCCTCCTTCCTTCTTCCACGTTTTCAACCCATCTTCCTTCCCATTGGACTTCTCCACTGATGGTTGTGGTTTCCCAGATTTGACCCTGTGTCCTCTTCTCACTTCATTGCATGGTTCCTCTCAGTGAACTCCTGTTTCCTTCTGGAAAATCCTTCACTGTGTTGGGTGTAGATGAAACAAACATGCTGGTTTGCACTTGACAACGGAGAGTTGGGAGGGAGGGTGGACAACAGAGGGTAACTCTTCATCCTGGGATGGGCCGTGTTCTGCCCCAACTTACTCACCAAAATCTTCAACACAGAAGCAACTTTATGGGTTCCAGAAAAGTTCACAACAGCTTTTCTAAGGGGACCCTATCTTAGCTCTCCTCTTATCCCCCAACCCCGTTCAAGTTTTGGGGAAGAACATCCGTGAAATTCTAGTTGACAAGCAACCCGTGTTGAGCCTGTCAAATGGGAACATCTGTTTTCTTACTGCTTTATTGGGATAAAATGGAGGTGGGGAAAAAAACAGATGGAGCTGTTGGAAGAAGGGACCCTTTACAAGGTAGCTAAGCTAGGAGGACATGAATCCTGCCCTAGTCTAGATAATTTGACCCCAAGGAAGAGAAGGTTCAAATTCTGTGTCGTACGATAATTTGAATTCTGCAGTAACAATTGCAGGCTTGTATGGAGCACAGCTGCTCTGTCCTCAAAGTTCTTGGGGTTGTGGCCTCTATCCCAATAAACTGGACCTATAGGCCTACTATGATGGCGACATAGCAGTAGGGTCCATGCTCATGTGATGTGAGTTTTCTGGTTGCAAGAATACATGAAATGATTAGACGTTCCTGAGCGTGTTTTGGAGCTTTTGACTTTTTCTGGTGTGAGTCAGTGATCTGGTCTCATCTGTGCAGACACAGCTCAAACAGATCCATCCTTTGAGGATGTCACTCATTGTATGCCCCTTGAGATATAAGATGCAGGAGTTGAACTCTTCCCCTGTTCTTCTGCCCCGCTGCTGTCAGGCTCTGGAGTTGGCACCTAATTCCCAGATGGCCCTGGCCCCATCTCTGTATCGGATGCAGGACCATCGTCCGAGTCCTCCACAGATTCCCAGACTGGCCCATGTTCTTTCTTCCCCACTGTCGATTCTGCTGCCATCTCCGCAGGGCTGCCGGCGGACCACCACAATGTGTGTCCGTTGTCAAGCATCCGGAGGCACGGTCGTAAGTGTGAACAACGGTGATGAGTCCTCTTCTTTTTAAGTGCCGTTGTCACTTTGAGCGGTCACTAAACGAACAGTTACAAGTCAAGGACTCCCTGTATATTGTTCCTGATCACTGCGACATCAAGATCAAGACAAATATCCGATTTTCGTCTTGGAACTGGATTGCAACGGCTGCAATCAACATATTTAGGAGGGCATACAAAGACTCGGCTGAAGGATTTGCAACTGGTCTGGCCCAACGTAGCTACACAGTGGTGGAAAGAGCCAAGTAGCCTTTCCTCCCCCCCCCCCCCAACTAAGCATCTCTGCCCCTTGGACTTGGGTGAAAAATGCAGCTTTGGCTGTGGTGTTCGAGTTGCAACTCGCAAGTCCGTTTGGCATCAAATGCTTAGTTGCTCCAGAGTCACTCTTCCATCCCTTCGAAGAGATCGAAGACCTACGGCGTTATGTGGAGATGAACACATAACTTAACAGGAGTGTCTCTTATGGAAATTGTCAAACCTGTGTTTCCATGTGTGCCACACGGGAAACCAATTGTTGGATTGCCTAGCCCGGATGGTGAGGAGAACTTGGGTCTACGCCATGGTGACCTTGAATGGTAGCGTGTCCGGTAAAAAAAAAAATATGGGGGTGTCTCTTGATTCTTGAAGTCATTCCCACAATTTTAACCCCTGCTTTCCAGACTCCTGCAAAGTGAAGTAGGTCTGCCCGAGTCAAATATAAGTAATTATGTTCTTTACTGCAATGTAACGCAGATTCTACGGCCCGCGGGCCACAACCGGCCCTTTGGCTGTCCCTGTCCTGCCCATGGCAGTGGCGGCAACAGCGGGGGCCCTATTGGTTCAGCCCTCCACAACGATCCCAGCTTCACAGGCGTCCCCTTGCGAAAATTAACTGCCCACTCCTCCCCTAACATGTTGAGTTGAAGAAATTACGTCATCCGTTCGATCTTGGCTGATCTTACAAAGCTAAGCAGGGTCAGATCTGGTTTGTCATTTGGATGGGACATCAGCAAGAGCTCAACCCCCCCCCTCCCCACAATGGAAACCTATATTGTTGCCAAGAGAACTACATGGACACCCATGAACTAACCAAGGGCCAAGCTTTGACTTAGAGATGGTCGCCATCTTACCTTTTGGTTAGTAGGTTTCAATCCTGCCTCTGAACGTCTCACCTTCTCGTTTGTTCAACCACAAGGTCTAGGATCTTGCCTAGCCAAAAGCTGGCGATAGTTATTATGGGATGGGTGCATGGGTTTTGAGCGAGGTCCAGGTTGAATGTTCCACAGGTAAGGCTGTCAAATGCCTTTTTGTGTGTGTGTGTGTGATTTGGCTTTACCTTTTGCCTTGTCATCCTCCAGTCCTCACAAGGCGGTGGACATCGGACCTTGCTGTATGGACACGCTATTCTTCTCCGGCATTCCCACAGCGGCATGGTAAGCAGGGGGGGAATGGAATTCAAGGAAGCCGTGGATTCTGACACGGGGACAAGGGAAGGCTGGGGAGCTTCAGCACAGGGTAAGGTGACTCTACATGTGCCCAGGGTTCTGACCCAAGCTTGGTTCCAAGAGAGCGAACACGAGACAAAGGTAACAGCACAACCTTTTAAGGCTTCATTTACGAATCCCGTTCCTTCACGGATAAAAGGCTGCTTCCAACCAATTAATTCCGATAAGAAAGAGCCTTGCCAAGTTTTTGCAAGGCTGCCAAGAACACCAGATAAAGTTACTAAACAATAAATCAGAGAGACTCCAAATACCAACTCAGATATTCTTAACATCCACCAGGCTCAAGTATCAAACTTCATTGCCTTCTGCAAAGAACTGTGTTTTCTCAGCTGGCTTTTATCTTCTCAGGGAGGGGCCATTATCTTGCAGCCTTACTCCCGAGTCTCCTGTGCTGCTGCAGCTGCTCTCTCCTTTGAGCAGCCCTGCATGCCCGCACACTGGGCACAGGCTCCTCGGGCTGCTCTTCCTCACTGCTGCCAGCCTCCACAATCTCCAAAGGCAGCACTCCACTCCCTGATGGTCCTGGCCCCATCCCTGCATCCCACGCAGGCCCCTCATCTTGAGTCCTCGCTCTCTGAGCCCTCATCCGTCGGCACCTGCTGCCGGCGAACCATAATACCCAGTGGACAGTAGCAACCAGGGCCGTTTTGGGTCAAAGCCAAGCAGGTTTATTTTCAAACCCTGAGTCATCTGTTCTCTACCAAGGAGGGATGTAAAAATTGCAAGGAATCTCAAAGGAAGGCTTTGAGGAGATGGGACGTCAAGGTTTGAACAGGCTGGGAGATGTTCTGGAGGCCAAGTCGAAGTTCTAAGTAAAGAAGCTGAGGTCATCTGAGGTGGGGCTATTCCTTGCCTTCTGTGTCACCGTTCCTAGGAGGACCATAGCTATGGAGGCTCACCACCAGAAGAAGGCCTGAATTGGTCACCTGTCAACTCATAAAACATTTCTATGCCTGTTTTAGGGTTGCCACGAACAGAAGTGGGGGAGGGGGGAGGGAAGGAAATTTGAAAAATTATAACTAAGCAACTGGAGTTTCTGCCATGCAAATCTCTTAATTGGAGAACGTGAATGATGACTCTTGGCTATGAACAGGTTTCATTGGAGAATATGAATTATGATGCACCCAGAGGGGTGGGGGGAAACCAGGATCAAGGGTGATGGTGAATTACGTGTCTCAGAATCGGCTTCATTACAGGTCATGCCGACATGTTCGTTCCTAATAAATTCTTCGTAAGTTTTTGAAGCTGGGCTCGAGACTCATGATTTAATTAGGGCGATCACTGGAATCCTGACAGCAAGCCGATTCTGAGACACATAATTCACTTTTAGCCAAGCAGATGTTTGCGTTGGCTGGAACCACTTGCTGTAGACGTCCCCTTGCTACTACTTAGATTTGATAGCTCAGAATGAATTGACTGCTGGTGGACGTTGCTAATCCTCACCTTAGCGTCAACTCACTGGATCAGTTCAAACCTATCTTCTCAGAAAGTTCTGCCTCCAACCTGTGGCTGGTTCTCAGGATCTGATTGGACTATCTTTCGGGGTTTCAAAGATGACAACGGTTTAAGGAGACCGCAGAGATGATGTTAGAAGGACCAACTCTTAATACAGATCCTTTAAGGAGTACAAAGAGTAGAATTCCCATCAACTTACATTGCTTGATGTTCAGCATGGCAGTGGAGACTAAGTGTCATTATGCAAAGAGGAGCAGAAATGGGACATTGGAGGTGGAATCTTTAGTACCAAAATTCACAGACCAGGAATAAACAGCTACTATTGATTAAAGTCAAAAACAGGGGTGGGAATTCTCTTTTTAATATATATCTTCCATAAAAGCGAAAGACCATTCATGCATCATCACAAAATATCCAGAACCCTAAAGCCTACAAACTTGAAATTTGGCACGTATATTCCTCTTAGCTTCAAAGTGCTCACTAAGAAAGGATTTTTTGAAATAACTATCAGAGCATTAATATTCCCTATATTATTATTATTAACACACTCTGATGCTAAGGAGTTCTATTCCCTCTCTCCACCTGAAACGAAATCTGTTCCAAATGCAAAACACAAGCAGAGGAGAGGAGTTTCTGTTTCAGCTTCACAGCAGCAACCAGCTACAGAACAGTTGAGCTAAGCCACACCCAGGTTCCTTGCTGTCTCCTTGCTCACACAGCAAATACTGTTTCAGTTTCCAAACAGCCCTCACCTCTCTCACACTGACAGGATGCTAGCCAGATGAATACTGATGGATGATGGTAGGCAGAGGCAGAATTCCCCCTCCCCTTTATTTTCCTCCCAAAAAACTAAACCTGACTACATGGTTTCGTAGCGAAGCACGGGTATAGATATTTTCATCCTGCAGTTATTAATTTGACAAATAACTCAAGGCAGCAAGCAGACATAACAATCACTCCTCCTGTTCTTGAACCCTGGTTATCGTTTCGCCATCGCAAAACCCTACTGTAGTGTTTTCTCAACTTTGCCAATTTTAAGACAAGCAGTTTTCGACACTGGCTGGGGAATTCTGGAGTTGAAGTCCGCTCGTCTTAAAGAGGCCAAAGTGGATTGATTTAAAGGCAGTCTAAATTTCTGCCATACATTACCGGAACAACCTCAATCTAGATTTCTTTGTCTGAAACATAAGTTGCGTCAACCAACTCGCCACACTTGTGGCCAATCATCCCATTGTCTAGACCAGGGGTGTCCAACTTTGGCAACTTTTAAGATCTGTGGACTTCAATTCCCAGAATTCCCCAGTCAGCCATGGTCTCTGGGGCATTCTGGGAGTTGGAAGTCCACAAGACTTAGAATCGCTAAAGTTTGACATTCCTGGCCTAGACTATTTTTTTTTTTTTTTTGGTACTGATTTTTGTATTTGAGATAAGCCAAGAATCCTGGCTTATACATAAACTTATACAGCACTTTTCTTCTTCCCAACGTTTAGTATTTAAGCTGCCTGACCACCTCACGTTCCTTGACGGATAAACTCGCCTTTGACGTGGGCCTTCAAGAAGATGCTTCAGGTATGTGATGTGACGTGGCTCTCAAGGGAACACTTGAGGGCCTGATAAGTTTTCTTACAGGATGCAGAGTTTTCTTACAGGATGCAGAGGGTTGGACTAGATCAGGGGTGGGATGCAAATATCTTTACTACTGGTTCTGTGGGCGTAGCTAGGTGGGCGTGGCCATGTGACTGGGTGGGCGTGGCTTCTTTTTTTGCAGCACCCCTGCCTCCTGCGCTCCCTTTTATTTTTATTTTTGCCTGCTGGGCCTCAGGGAAGCCTCGTGGGGGAAACAGGAAGACAGCGAGGGGGATCCCAGCACAGCTGATCGTCGGAACAGCTGATCGTTGGGAGAGGGGAATAAAAGAAATACTGGTTCAGCTGAACCGGTAGCTGTTTTTTTTTTTTACTACCAGTTCGCGTGAACCGGGCCGAACCGGTAGAATACCATCACTGGACTAGATGACCTTTGAGGTCCCTTACAGCCCCACGGTTCTATGGGAGGGTTTGAAGGGAGAGGGAGGAAGGATTTTCCTTATCAGACACACTGCATGGGTCTGTTCCAATTTTTCTGGGTCCCCCCTCTCCACACAAAGAAATTTAAGCTGCTTAAAATAAATGCATTTTGGGTTAGGTATTTATGTATTCATAGTTATTGATACTCCTTATATACTTTATTTATGCTCTGGGCAGTGTGTACAATTTATGCATTGTTGTTCTTGTTCTCATTTTCTTATCCTCCCTCCTTAGACTCCAACCCAGGTAACTTGGTAGTCCTTCCCTTGCAACCATTCGTTTAGTGAATTGTTAAGGTTATGACAAGCACTGAAAAACAGTGACTTACAGCCTGTCTTCACACTTACGGCCATTGCTGCATTTCCCACGGGAAATTCAGGCAGATGGCTACCAGCATGCACAGCTGGTCCTTGACTTACAACAGTTCATTTAGTGACCAAAGTGACAACGGCACTGAAAAAGCGACTTACGACCATTTTTTCACACTGGCGACCGTTGCAACCGCACACCTTGCGGTCACCGCGATTTACATTTGGACGCTTGACAACTGATTCACGTTTATGAAGGTTGCAGTGTCCCCGGGGATCATGGGATCAATTTTCACGATCTGACCAGAAAAGTCAAAGGGGGAGGGGAGGAGCCAGGTTCACTTAACGACCGAGTGACTACATTGAACAACTGCAGTGATTTGCTTAACGAATGTGGCAAGAACCCCCCCCCCAAAAAACACCCCTCACTTCGCACATTTCTCGCTTAGCCACATAAATTCTGGTCTCCGTTGCTGTCGTAAGTCGAGGACTTATCTGTACTTAAGGACGGTTGTAGCCTCACAGGACTGCCATTTGCCACTTTCCCAGCCGGATGAGCAGAGCTGGATTCTCGTTAACGACTCTGCAGTGATTCGCTTAATAACCGTGACGGGAAAAAAACAAGGTGGTAAAAACTGGGGGATGGCTCACTGAACAACCACCTTGCTTAGCGGCGGAAATTCTGCTCCCTGTCGTGGTCGTAAGTTGAAGACAACCTGTAACCGAAACCGGGTGTCCCGTAGAAGCAGAGTTTTGTGATCTGCATGAGTTCTCCAGCCGAGCAGAAGTGTTATTCTAGAAATTTCATTCCATACTGAGGCCTCCCTCCATGCATATATTTGCATATTTGTGCATAATTATGCATAGTTGACTTTCCTTCTGCATTGGACAAGGAGTTAGCAGCCTGTGTGGGATGCCAAAGCATGATGGGACTAACGAATGAGAAAGAGAGAACTCCTGTCAGGATTCCAGGCAGTTCCCACCCCATTTAAATCATGAGTCTCGAGCCAAATTTCCAAAACTTTAAAAGGATTTATTGGGAATTAAAATATCCGGCATTGCCAGGGTGTAGCTGACTCTTGAGACACATCATTCATTGTCACACCCTTGACCCTGGTTTTCCCTCCCTCACCCCCTGGGGGTGAATCATATTCTCCAACGAGACACATCCATAACCCAGAGTCATCAATCACATTCTCCAATTAGACATTTGTGCAGCAGAAACTTCAGTCACCCTAGTTACTATCTTTGAAAACATTTATGGAATGCACTTTCGGTTTTGCAAGCTGCCGCGCTGCTCCCCCCACTCCCTTTCTGTTGGCAACTCTAAAAAAACCATAGAGATATTTTATGAGTTGACACCCTCTTTGCCTCGCCTTCCGAAACCGCCCCGGCGTTGGCTGCCGCCTTTCTCTTCGGAAAGGCTGGCCTACCAACGCTTTCTCTTCGGAAAGGCTGGCCTACCCCCGCCGGGCCGACCTGGGGAAGGAATGCTGCATGGCTGTGGGGGAAATGTGCTTGGATTCCCGGCGGCCGTTTGCATAGCCGCCCACCATTCTCCCTTCTCCCCTCCGCAGGGGAAGCGTGTTGGTGGACCATCCACCCTGCCTCGAAGCAGCGGTCGGAAGGGGAGAAGGTGCGCGTGGGGGACGACCTCATCCTCGTCAGCGTCTCCTCCGAGCGGTATCTGGTGCGTGTACCAAAATGGCAGCTGTGCCTTTCAGGCGGATGTTCGGGTTGGGGGTGGGGTAGGCCGGTTTTCCTTGGCAATTTTTAAGACAGGTGAACTTCAACTCCCAGAATTCCCTAGTTAGCCAATACTGGCTAGGGAATTCTTGGGTGTTGACATCCACCTGTCTTAAAGTTCCACAGGTGGAGAAACATGGTCTTCAAGAAAAGGGATTATTTATTTATTGGTTAGATTTTTAAAAAATCTATATTGCTTTAGAAGGAACTCAAGGCATCGAATATAGCCAATATTCCTACTCTTGTTTTCCTCACAACAACCCCCTGAAATGGGTTGGGCCGAGAGAGAGAGAGAGAGAATGATTGGATCAAAGTCACCCAATCGGCTTTCATGACTAAGGCAGGACTAGAACTCACCGTCTCCTGGTGATTGGCCCAAAAACATCCAGCTAGCTTTCATGCCTAAAGCAGGACTAGAACTCATGGTCTTCAGGTGATTGGCCCAAAACATCCAGCTAACTTTCATGCCTGAGGTGGGACTAGAACTCACCATCTCCTGGTGATTGGCCCAAAGACATCCAGCTGGCTTTCATGCCTAAAGCAGGACTAGAACTCATGGTCTTCAAGTGATTGGCCCAAAAACATCCAGCTAGCTTTCATGCCTAAGGCGGGATTAGAACTCCCAGTGATTGGCCCAAAGTCAGTCAGCTAGCTTTCATGGCTAAAGTGGTACTAGAACTCCCAGTCTCCTGGTGATTGGCCCAAAGACATCCAGCTAGCTTTCATGCCTAAGGCGGGATTAGAACTCCCAGTCTCCTGGTGATTGGCCCAAAGTCAGTCAGCTAGCTTTCATGGCTAAAGTGGTACTAGAACTCCCAGTCTCCTGGTGATTGGCCCAAAGTCAGTCAGCTAGCTTTCATGGCTAAAGTGGTACTAGAACTCCCAGTCTCCTGGTGATTGGCCCAAAGACATCCAGCTAGCTTTCATGCCTAAGGCGGGATTAGAACTCCCAGTCTCCTGGTGATTGGCCCAAAGTCAGTCAGCTAGCTTTCATGGCTAAAGTGGTACTAGAACTCCCAGTCTCCTGGTGATTGGCCCAAAATCAGTCAGCTAGCTTTCATGGCTAAAGTGGTACTAGAACTCCCAGTCTCCTGGTGATTGGCCCAAAGTCAGTCAGCTAGCTTTCATGGCTAAAGTGGTACTAGAACTCCCAGTCTCCTGGTGATTGGCCCAAAGACATCCAGCTAGCTTTCATGCCTAAGGCGGGATTAGAACTCCCAGTCTCTGGTGATTGGCCCAAAGTCAGTCAGCTAGCTTTCATGGCTAAAGTGGTACTAGAACTCCCAGTCTCCTGGTGATTGGCCCAAAATCAGTCAGCTAGCTTTCATGGCTAAAGTGGTACTAGAACTCCCAGTCTCCTGGTGATTGGCCCAAAGACATCCAGCTAATTTTCATGCCTAAGACGGGATTAGAACTCCCAGTCTCCTGGTGATTGGCCCAAAGTCAGTCAGCTAGCTTTCACGGCTAAGGCGGGACTAGAAATCACAGTCTCCTGGTTTCCAGTCCAGCATCTTAACTACAGTGGTACACCATCTTCAGCGCCTATTGTGGTTGCTTTACTTTAATTGAACCTTGCTCTGGGAAACCAACAATCTCTCCTCCCCCCCCTCCACTTCCCCCCTCCCCCCGCTCTTTCCTTCCGGCCTGACCATGGTGACGTGGAGGGGGTGTCTTTGTCTCCTCCAGCACTTGTCCACCGCCAGTGGGGAACTTCAAGCCGATGCCTCCTTCATGCAAACGCTTTGGAACATGAATCCCATCAGTTCTGGCTGCGAAGAAGGTGCGTGGTGTTTTCTTGTGGGCGGGATAGAGTTTCTTTGGCTTTCAAAGGTTTCAGATACGATGAGGCTTTCAGTGAAGGTGGCCCTACGGGCTGCGGAAGCGAGTCTGCGCATTGGGCTGGGAGTTGGGTTGGCCTTGGCCTGTTGCCATCTCGGGATCTGGAGGTGGTCGTGGACTCACCCTGCCGTCTCGTCTCTCTCTCTCTTTGCCCCTCAAGGGTATGTGACTGGCGGCCATGTCATGCGCCTCTTCCACGGCCACATGGATGAATGTCTCACCATCTCCACCACGGACCAGAATGAAGAGCAGCGCAGGTAGGACTCTTGAATAGAGCCAGGGATGAATAGGCAGGCCTTAACACAGGGGTCATCCAACTTGACAGCTTTTAAGACTTGTGGACTTCAACTTCCAGAATTCCTCCTCCTCCAGTCATGTTAGCTTGGGAATTCTGGGAGTTGAAGTTCACAAGTCTTAAACCTGCCAAGTTGGAAGACTCTTGCCTTAACAGAACAGAATACCAGAGTTGGACGGGACCTTGGAGGTCTTCTAGTCCAACCCACTGCTTAGGTAAGAGACCCTAAAACTTCCACTTTTGGAGCACCTACACTTTCTGGAAGCAAGTTGTGACGTGTGGAGTGCACAGTCGACCATATTCGCAAGTCATATTGGCTGGATTCAGATGTTGCGTGAAGCCATAAACCAAGACTCTCTAAAGTTGGCAGAATTTCAGACTTGTGGCCATGGCCCAGGGCTGAGGAATTCTGGGAGTTGAAGTCCACAAGTCTTAAAAGTTGCCAAGTTTGGACTCGCCTGCCATAAACAGATCCCTTGAAAACGTCGCCTAAAGTTGGAACTTGGCCGCGAAATCCTTCTCAGAGATCTGTTAGCTAAATCCCATCCCCTTTTTCAAATGTTCTTCTGCAGGCTGGTAAACTATGAAGGAGGTCCTGTTTGTTCCCAGGCCCGATCCCTCTGGCGCCTGGAGCCCCTGCGCATCAGGTAGGCTGGGTTTTTTTCCATGCTTTGGCCTTCACCTTCTCCCTTACCTTGGACCAGTAGTGGGATTCAAATTTTTTTACTACTGGTTCTGTGGGCGTGGCTTGATGGGTGTGGTGTGTCTTGAGTGTGGCTTGATGGGTGTGACTTGGCGGGCATGGCAGGGGAAGGTTACTGCAAAATCTCCATTCCCTCCTCACTCCTGGGGAAGGATATTGCAAAATCCCCATTTCCTCCCCACCCCACTGACCTGCTTTCCAGCTCCGTTCTCCTGTGCAGGGCAACCAAAAGAAGACCCAGCCAATCAGCTGGGATCCTAGAGGTGGAGAATAGATGGGGGCAGGATCAGTCAGAGGTGGGATACTCTGAATTTCGCTACCGGTTCTGTAGAACCGGTTTGAACCGGCTGAATACCATCTCTGCTCAACGTTCCAGCAAACCTCCATTCCAATCAGTAACTCTGAGACAAACATATTTCAAAAGTACCTTTATTAGAATAGCACCTGGCACATCTGTGGAATCCCAGATCTAAAAGTTTTCGGGCTTTCCACAAATTCCCAAACTACAAATCCCATCCCCTCTTGGTCGTCATCACACCACATGGCCCAATCACGATCCGTCCAAAAATAAGATCCTTATTTCATCCTGGGCCATACTAAATGACCTTGAACTGACAGAAGAATTTTATTTTGTCTACTTAGAGCTACTTAATTGAATTCACCCTCAGGCTATGTGGCAGCATGGAATATGGCTTCCAAAGCTGACACTCTGCCTTGGACCTTCTGTGAAGCTTCTCATGCCACGCTGATGTTCACTTGCTTGGGCATGAGAAAAGAAAATTAAAATCTGACTGGGGATAGGATGGTCTTTATCCATGTTGTACTAAATCATGACTTATCTTTGGCTAATGGGATCAACCACCTTTAGAAGAGAGTATTTCCATCTTTGGAAACCCTCTTTGGTTGGTCTACCGTGACGTGCTAAGCCATCAACAAGGAGATATTGACCAACTTCATCCCAAACTAAACCCAACGGTGTCTTTCTTATTGTTAAAGTCGGGGTTCCTTCTGTCCTAACAGCTGGAGTGGCAGCCACATGAAATGGGGTCAACCCTTTCGTGTCCGTCATGTCACCACGGGACGCTATTTGGCCCTGACTGAGGAGAAGGGGCTGGTGGTGGTGGACGCTGAGAAGGCCAACACCAAAGCAACATCGTTCTGCTTCCGGGTCTCAAAGGTGAGAGGTCACCTCATGTTAGGGGCTGATCCTGCCCAGAAGGGGCTTCAAAAGAGTGTGAACTTCTGAACTACAATTCTCTTGGGGAGATTGAAAGTGCCCTAAAGGCCATGCTGTCAAGGGACATTTCTCTACCTTGGGGACTTCCAGAGCTGTGGACTTCAACTCCCAGAATTCCTCAAGCAGCACGCTCCCAGTGGAGAATTCCGGAACTTCTGAGTCCACATACCTGGAATTGCCGGGAGTGAGAAACTTGAACGTAGGTTTTTCAGAAGTGCGTGGTGTTTTCCTGAGCTTGATTGTTTGCTTGCAGACATTTCATCACCCAGCTAGGCAATTTCATCCATGCCGTTCTTTCATATAGGACTGTAGTGAGTAGGTGGAGTCCCTCTACATTTGTGTTTTAAATATCTCTCACATTTTTGGAACAGCTTAGGGGATTTTACTGGAATTTCTACTCCTGTAGGAGAGAAGGAATGGCAGAAACGGGGGGCGGTGTTAAAAGCGAGATCAGCCTAGAATCCCTAAGGTAAAAGTAAAGGCCACACAAGGAAAGGCATGGCAACCTCCATGCATATAATTTAAAGTGTAAAGGTGAAAATGAAGATTCTCCTTGCATATCCGTGCTAGTCGTTTCTGGCTCTAGGGGGCGGTGTTCATCTCCGTTATAAAGCCGAAGAGCCAGCGCTGTCCGAAGACGTCTCCGTGGTCATGTGGCCTGCATGACTAAATGCCAAAGGCGCACAGAATGCTGTTACCTTCCCAACCAAGTGATCCCTATTTTTCTACTTGCATTTTTACATGTTTTTGTACTGCTAGGTTGGCAGAAGCTGGGACAAGTTAACGGGAGCTCTCTCCGTTACGCGGTGCTTAGGGATTCGAACCGCCAAACTGCCCACCTTTCTCATCCACCGCATCCCCCTCTAGAATCCCTACATAGCCGCAAAGGAACCTCCCTTTAATTCCACTGACCCGTATCCAACTCCAAGCAGGGGCTAACCTTAGATTCCTACGCGTAGGCCTTTTAGCAATAATTCCGTTCCATTGGATCTTCCTAACCTGGATCTGGTCTGTCGTGCCTGACATCTCCTTCTCTTTCAGGAAAAGCTAGACGTGGCTCCCAAACGAGATGTGGAAGGCATGGGCGCCCCGGAGATCAAATATGGAGAGTCCATGTGCTTTGTGCAACACGTGGACAGCGGTCTCTGGGTGACCTATGCAGCCGCCGACGCCAAGGCAATGCGTCTGGGTTTGCTCAAGAGAAGGGTAAGACGTGGCTGTTGGGATTAATTTATTAAATTTCTATGCCACCCAACCTGGACAACATAAAAGCAAGATGCTCCTGGCCCAGAGTCCAATACTGGACTGTTGGATCGCTGCCGTGAGACTCCCAGCTGCCTTAGTCACTGAATATAAGGGCTCCTGCCTTGGGCAACGGGTAGGAGTAGAACAGAGTTCCCCAAACTTTTTGGCTTTGCAGACCAGCAGGGAGGGAGAGGGGATGGTTCTGAGTGAATGGCAGGCTAATGTACGTGTTGTGGCCTCTCAGCCACCGGCCCCACCAGCAGCCGAATCAGAGGAGGAAGAGGTGGTGTGGGAGTCAGGATCAGCATCAGCGCAACCTGGGAGCTCCGAGGGAGAAGAGGGAGTGGAACTGGCAGAGAGAGAGAGAGAGAGACAGAGGTGGAGCCTGGGCCATCCATCAGCCCTCAGGTGGAGAGTCAACCCCTCAGATCTGGAGGTGGCTGATGAGGAAGAGGAGGAACAGCCGGGTCCGGTGCCCGATGCACAAATGCGCAGAAGACAGAGGAGAGGAGAGCAGTGGAAATCTATGGGCCGGTCCTTGGGAAGGAAGAGCCACCACTGCTAGCGAAACCCTTTCCTAGCTCTGGGGATAAAAGGCAGGGGGTGGAGATGAGTAGGTATGGCAGACAATTATTCATCTCCTGGTGGGACAGACTTGTAAGAGAAAGTGTTGTGGCCTCTCAGCCACCAACCCCTCCAACAGCTGAATTGGAGGAGGAGGAGGAGGAGTGGGAGTCAGGATCAGCATCAGGGCAACCGTTAGCCTCAAATGGAGAGTCAACGGCTCCCAGATCTGGAGGTGGCTAATGAGGAAGAGGAGGAACAGCTGGGTGCAGTGCCTGATGCACAAATATACGGAAAGGAGAGGAGAGCAGTGGAAATCTATGGGCCGGTCCTTGGGATGGAAGAGCCACTGCTGCTACTGAGGCCCCACCCTGCTCTGGGGATAAAAGGCAGGGAGTGGAGATGAATTGATGTGGCAGACTACTATTCATCTCCCGGGCGGACGGATGTCTTAGTCTGTGGTGAGAGAGGAACTTTTTGCCGAGGGTGCTGGCGCTCCTAATAAAGGAATCATTGGTTTAATCTCAGAGGGTTTGTTGTGTTTGGGTCAGAACTGGTACATTTATTTATTTATTAATCATACTTTTATACCGCTCCCTCTCCCAAAAAAGGGACTCGGGGCGGTGAACAGCCCACTAAAACATACAATAAAAATGTAATAAATACTATTAAAAATAAATTAAATAACCAAATCGGCTGTCTATTAAAATTTAAGTTAAAAATTTAAAACTAATAAAACCCTAATTTAATTGATTAAAACCAAAAAACATAGTTACTGGGCCAGGCCGGCCTGTTCAAAAAGCAGGGTTTTTACTGCGCGCCGGAAGGTCAGAATGTCCGTCATAGCCCGTATCTCCGGGGGGAGATCATTCCATAGGGAGGGAGCTCCCACAGAGAAAGCCCGAACTCTCGGGGCCACCAGCCGACAACGGTCAGGCGGCGGCACCCCAAGTAGGGCCACCCTGTGGGAGCGTACTGGGCGGCGGGAGGTTGTTGATGGCAGCAGGCGGTCCCGTAAGTACCCAGGTCCCGAGCCATGGAGCACTTTAAATACCATCAGTACCACCTTGAATCGAATCCGGTAGGCCACAGGAAGCCAGTGCAGCCTGCGGAGAAGTGGTGTTACGTGTGCGCTTCGAGGGGCGCCCACAATCACCCGCGCGGCTGCATTCTGAACTAACTGCAACCTCCGGAGACTCTTCAAGGGGAGCCCCATGTAGAGAGCATTGCAATAATCCAAGCGGGAGATAACGAGGGCGGAGGTGACTGTGCGAAGTGCGCCCAGATCCAGAAAGGGCCGCAACTGGTAAATCAGACGAATCTGATAAAAAGCCCCCCTGGCGACGGCTGTAATATGTTCTTCCAAAGACAGCCGTACATCCAGGAGGACACCCAAGTTGCGTGCCCTTTCCACGGGGGTCAAAACCTCTCCCCCCACGGCCAGCGAAGGAGTAAGCTGGCTGTATCTGGGCGCAGGAAACCACAGCCACTCGGTTTTGGCCGGGTTGAGACGAAGCCTGTTACGACCCATCCAACCCCGCACGGCCTCCAGGCACCGGGTCATCACTTCGACGGCTTCGTTGGGGTGGCCCGGGGTGGAGATGTACAGCTGAGTATCATCAGCGTACTGATGGAACTCCACCCCAAAGCCACGGATGATCTCACCCAGCGGCTTTACATAAATGTTAAACAGCAGGGGCGAGAGCACCGACCCCTGAGGCACCCCACAAAGCAGGGGCCTTGGGGACGATCTCTGCCCCCCCGTTAACACAAATTGCGAACGGTCGGAGAGGAAGGAGGAGAACCACCGTAATACGGTGCCTCCAACCCCCAACCCCTCCAACCGCTGCAATAGGATACTGTGGTCGACAGTATCAAAAGCCGCCGAGAGATCTAACAGGACCAGGACAGAGGAACAACCTCTGTCCCGAGCCCTCCAGAGATCATCAACCAACGCGACCAACGCCGTCTCCGTGCTATGCCCGGGCCTGAAGCCCGATTGGAGGGGGTCAAGATAACTCGCTTCATCCAGGAATCGGGGAAACTGACGAGCCACCACACTCTCAACAACCTTCGCAACAAAGCGAAGGTTGGAGACGGGACGATAATTTAATAACAATGCTGGGTCCAGGGACGGTTTCTTGAGGAGGGGCCGCACCACCGCCTCCTTCAAGGTGGTAGGTAGAAGCCCCTCTCTCAAGGAAGCGTTTATAATACCCTGGAACCAGCCTCGTGTCACCTCCCGAGTGGCCAAAACCAGCCAGGAGGGGCACGGGTCCAACAAACAGGTGGTGGCATTCAGTCCCCCCAACACCCTGTCCACGTCTTCTATAGTAACAGGGTCGAACTCAACCCAACTGGCCTCCCCGATATCCACCCCCGCCCCCCCGCCCGGAAATGCCCAGTTGGAGTCCAGCTCGTCCTGAATCTGAGCGATTTTATCCTGCAGAAAACTAGAAAACTCCTCAGCCCGTCCCTGTAAGGGATCCTCCCGCGCTTCCCTCTCTAGAAGGGAGCGGGTCACCCTAAACAGGGCAGCTGGGCGGTTTTCCGCGGACGCAATGAGGGTGGAGAGGTAAGTCCTCCTCGCCATCCTCATCGCCACTAAATACGTCTTAAGATAAGATCGTAGAAGTGTTCGGTCAGACTCAGAACGGCTAGCCCTCCAACTGCTCTCTAGGCGTCTTTTCCGGCGCTTCATCTCCCTTAGCTCCTCAGAAAACCAAGGAGCCATTTGGGATCGGCACCGGGTCAGAGGCCGCAAGGGCACAACCCGGTCAAGGGCCCCAGCAGCCACCCTATCCCAGGCGGCAACCAAGCCCTCAACCGAGTCGTGTGTGAGAGCTTCGGGAAATGGCCCAAGCTCCATCAGGAACCTATCAGGGTCCATCAGGCGCCTGGGGCGGTACCATTTTAATGGCCCCGCCTCCCTGCGGTCAGGGGGTGCGGAACGGAAGTCGAGCTTCAGGAGCGAGTGATCTGACCATGACAGGGGTTCTACAACTATATCCCCTATACCCTATACATGAGGGGACAAATGCTGGGCTGATGATCAGCAGGCTCGTGTTCGAGACCCGTTGCTGCCACCGGATGGGGTGAGCTCCCGTCCCTTGTTCCAGCTCCTGCCAACCCCGCAGATCGAAAGAAATTTTTTGCCGGGGCTGTTGGCCCTCCTAACACAGGAATCATTGATTTAACTACAGAGGGTTTGTACTGTTTGAGAGGCGGCTCCATTAGTACGAGCAGCAGGCCTACGCTCTCGCCGCTTGAGCACACGGAGCGCACGTGCACGGCTGTTGCTCACACCGCTGGGGATGTGTGTGTGGACGCTCGCCTGCCACTTCTGCGCCCCAGTTCTGAATGGCTCAAGGCCCGGTAGTAGGCCACGGCCCAGGGGTTGGGGGGAGAGCTAGTCTAGAAGACCTCTGAGGTACCTTCTGGGCTTAGGATTCCCCGAGCTTCCCTTAACGCATCTCTGCACCTCCACAGGCCATCTTACATCAGGAAGGACATATGGACGATGCCCTCTCGCTCACCCGCTGCCAGCAAGAACAGTCCCAAGCCGCCCGGATGATCTACAACACTTCGGGGCTTTATAACCAGTTCATCAAGTGAGCCTCGTGTGGGTCCTTTTCCTCCCCAGGGATCACCAGGGACTAGCTTCTCGGGGGCGGTTGTCAAACCACTTTGACTTCTGCTCTCTCCGTCTTCCAGAGGCCTGGACACCCTGCTCGGGAAGACCAAGTCCAGCACGCCGGTGACTCTTCCCATTGAAGGGATGATTCTCAGCTTACAGGATCTCATCAACTACTTCCAGCACCCCGAGGAAGAACTCCAGCATGAGGAGAAGCAGACCAAGCTGCGGTCCCTGAAGAACAGGCAGAACCTCTTCCAGGAGGAGGTAAGCAAGTCGTACTGACTTCAGGGTGACTAGAATGCAGATTGGGCATCCTATAGACCAGGGGTCTCCAACCTTAGCAATCTTTAGGCTTGTGGACTTCAACTCCCAGAGTTCCTCAACCAGCAAAGCTTGAAGACTTGTGGCCTTCAACTCCCAGAGTTCCTCAGCCAGCAAAGAGCTTGAAGATTTGTGGACTTCAACTCCCAGAGTTCCTCAGCCAGCAAAGAGCTTGAAGATTTGCGGCCTTCAACTCCCAGAGTTCCTCAGTCAGCAAAGCTTGAAGATTTGTGGACTTCAACTCCCAGAGTTCCTCAGCCAGCAAACTTGTGGCCTTCAACTCCCAGAGTTCCTCAGCCAGCAAAGCTTGAAGACTTGTGGCCTTCAACTCCCAGAGTTCCTCAGCCAGCAAAGCTTAAATTTGCCAAGGTTGGAGACTCCTGCTATAGACCACTATGTAGGGTGCAAGGTAGTCTAGAGAAAAGGAAGACTATCAAGGACATGATAGCAGCATTCCAGTATTTGTGGGGGCTGCCACAAATAGGAGGGGGGGGGGGTCAACTTATTTTCCAAAGCACCAGAAGGCAAGACAAAAAGTAATGGATGGAAATTAATCCAGGAGAGAAGCAACCTGGAATTAAGGAGGAACTTCCTAACAGTGAGGACAATTAACCAATGGAACAGCTTGCCACCAGAAGTTGTGGATGCTCCATCAGTGGAGGTTTTTAAGAAGAGACTGGACAGCCAGTGGTCTGAAATGCTATAGGGTCTCCTGCTTAAGCAGGGGACTGGACTAGAAGACCTCCAAGGTCCCTTCCAGATCAATTCTGATTGATTGATTGATTGATTGATTGACTCATGGCTTCCCTACCAGCATCCCATGGTCTGTTTCTTCTCCTTTTCAAAATCAGGGGTTCAGGAGCCCTCTGGGAAGCAAACCACCCCATCCATATCCCCTGCCCATCCCCCAAGGATTCAAGATTATTCCACCACATTGGTTATCTATGCCAAAGCCTGGAATAATTTCAGGCTGCCTTGGCGGGGGTGTGTGAAAAGGGCCTTGGGAGATAGATGGAGGGAAGAACCACAAGAGGTAGCTGAGCTCCCACAGAAAATATGGAGAATTTCACATATATGTCAGAAGGGACCCTCCCAAGTTTCTTGAACTACAAAGGGTGGGGGGGATAATTGTATTTTAGATTCTGTTAAAGTAACCTTACAAAAAAGTAGAATTAGTTTGCCTGGACATGTTTGATGTTTGAACTATATCACGGTCACATGACCCCAGGAGAGGCCATCCTGAGTTTGAATCCGGGTCATAAGCAAATTTTGGGAACGTTAGTCAAGGATGACCCCATGTGCAAACACAGCCATGCTGGATGTGGCAATAGAATAGAATAGAGAATAGAATAGAATAGAAAATAGAATAGAATAGAAAACAGAATAGAATAAAAAATAGAATAGAATAAAAAATAGAATAGAATATAATAAATAGAATAGAAAATAGAATAAAAATATAAAATAGAATAAATAGAACAGAAAATAAAATAGAATAGAAAACAGAATAGAATAGAATATAAAATAAAATAGAAAATAAAATATAGAATAGAATAAATAGAATAGAATATAGAATAGAATAGAATTCTATATTGGCCTTGATTGGACACACAAGGAATTGGTCTTGGTGCAGATGCTCTCAGGGTACATAAAGGAAAAAAATACATTCATCAAGAATCATAAGATTACAACACAGTGATAGTTATAGGATATTAAATAAGCAATCAAATCATACTAGGAAACTAAATAAAACAATGTAAATCATAAAGATACAAGCAACAATATTATAGTCATAAGTAAAAGGAGAAACAGAAAGGATGAGAATAATAATAATAATACAATCTTAGAAAATGACGGTGTTGTGGGAATTATTTGTTTAGCAGAGTGATGGTGTTCAGGAAAAAACTGTCCTTGTGTCTAGTTGTACAGTGCTCTGTAGCATCGTTTTAAGGGAAGGAGTTGAAACATTTATGTCTGGGATGTGAGGGGTCTGTAGATATTTCCACAGCCCTCTTTTTGAGTCATGCAGGATATAGGTCCTCCATGGAAGGCAGGTTGGTAGCAAACCAATAAAGGAATACAATACAATATTGTATTCCTTTATTGCTTAAAGGAATACAATATTGTCCTGTTGAAGTCCTACCACGTCAGGTCCCTCACTGCCTTTCAAATGCGAAGTTAAGGCAGGTGGGTCAGAGAGGGGGAAACCATTTGACCTTAAGCATGTGTGTGTGTGGGGTCTCTGCTGTTTTTCAGGGCATGATCACCCTCGTCCTGAACTGCATCGACCGCCTCAACGTGTACAGCACGGCTGCCCACTTTGCCGAGTTCGCCGGAGAGGACGCGGCCGAGTCTTGGAAGGAGATTGTGAACCTGCTCTACGAACTCTTGGGTGGGTTGAGTTGAGAACGGGATCCCAGTATACTGGGGTGACCAGGCGACCGTGTTTTGAACAGAAACACAATCCCAGAAGTTGTTGGAATCTCTGGGCAGGGAGCAGGCAGGGACCTGCAAATCACTCAGGGTTTACTTGCTAGTTTGACAAAGCCCCTCCCCTCTGAGGTTAGTTTTGTGAGATGCCCAGGAGGAGGGGTCTGTTGGGTGCCTAACCTAGAAAAAAAAATAGGTGGTTGTGGGTGCAGAAAGCAGAACAGTTTCATGGAGTCCTTGGTGCCCTCTGAGCTTGGTGGTTTTCTTGCAGACATTTCACGACCCAGCTAGGTAACGTCATCAGTGCTAGAAGAGAGTGGGGTTTCTTGGGGAGGGGAGGAGGAGGAGGAGGAAGATGAGGACTGTGGGATCCTTGGTGATCTCTGACCTTCGTGATTTGCTTACAGATGTTTCATGACCCAACTAGGTAACATCATCAGTGCTAGAAGGGAATGGGATTTGTTGGGGGAGGGGGAGGAGGGGGAGGACTGTGGAATCCTTGGTGATCTCTGAGATTTGCTTGCAGACGTTGCATGACCCAACTAGGTAACATCTTCAGTGCTGGTGGGACAGTCAACCCCACCCTACCTCACATTGACTGGGGAATTCTGGGAGTTGAAGTCCATGTACTGCCAAGTTGCCAAGATGGAGGAAAGCTACACGTTCGGGGGATAAGCTAAATGACAGGCACATGACTTAACATCGTCATGGAGATGAACCGAGGAGGGACTAACCCCCATCTTGCCTTCCTGCCACGCAGCCTCGCTGATCCGTGGGAACCGTTCCAACTGCGCCCTGTTTTCCAACAATCTGGACTGGCTGGTCAGCAAACTGGACCGATTGGAGGCGTCCTCTGGTGAGCGGAGGGGGAATTGCAAGTTTCGTTCCAATTCAAGAGCCGTGGGTGGCGCAGTGGTGAGAATGCAGGATTGCAGGCTAATTCTGCCAACTGCCAGCAGTTCGATCCTGACTGGCTCAAAGTTGGAGTCAGCCTTCCGTCCTTCCGAGGTCGGTCAAATGAGGACCCAGATTGTTGGGGGCAAGAGGCTGACTCTGTAAACCACTTAGAGAGGGCTGTGAAAGCCCTAGTGAAGCGGTATATAAGTCTGAGTGCTGTTGCTGTTTGCTTCGGCAGTAAGGGAGTTGGGCCTCTTCACAGTCTCCCTGAAACCACAAGGTCTGCTGTTCCTGGAAAACAGATCCCTTGGTCAGGATAAGGATCACCTTTGATATTTAATGCCTGCTCTGAAGTGGGATTACAGATAGTCCCTGGTTTATGATTATTTGTTTAGTGACCATTTGAAGTTTACAACCAACCTGAAAAAAGTGACTTACAACCATTTTGTTCTGACCTAGGCTTCACAAAATTACAAATTTTGTAATTTGCCGACTCCTCGTCCCAACAAAACCCCTTTTTTATTAGGCTAATGTGAATTCCTATCATTCACATCCAGCAAAGTCCCGGTAAACAGTCTTTCAAGGGTGAATTACAACTACAGACCTTATCAGGCTTGGAGAGTTGCCAGGCCAATAGCTTCCAAGCACAACGTTGTAACAGAAAATACTTGGCAAGGAGTCTCTCAGAGTCACGAACAAATCTTCACACTAATTAACGAACTAATTGTCTCCTGCAAGCACCATTCCCCTTTCGCTTCACTTTATTCCCTGTGGGAGGGGCCATTCACCATCCACCTGTGCCTTTACTTCCGAGTTGATCCTTGTTCCTTAACTATTCCTTCTCCTGGCAGCTCTACACATGCACACACTGGGAACAGGCTCCAGCTGTTTTTCTGCCCCACTGAGCTCCGACTCCGAAGGCAGCTGATAACTGTCGGACCGCCCTGGCCCCATCTCTGCCTCCAACGCAGAGCCCTCATCAAAGCCTTCACCAGACTCCAGGACTGGCCCATGTTCCTCCCCACCCTCCTCACTGTCCAACTCGGCCGCCAGCTCTGCTGCCCGCTGGCCAGCCACAACACATTTTTCATGCTTATGACTATTGGAGCATTCCCATGGTCACGTGACCCAAATTCAGATGCTTGACAACTGACTCATAACTACGACGGTTGCAGTATCCCACACGATCCCCTTTTGTGACCTTCTGACAAGCAAAGTCAGAGGCGAAGCCAGATTTCACTTAACAGACATGTTCCTAATTTAACAATGGCAGTGATTCACTTAACAATGGTGGCAAGCAGAGTCGTAAACCGGGGCACCACTCAGCGCATGGCTGTTTTGCTTAGCAATGGAAATTTTCAACTCTGTTGCGATCGTAAACCGAGGACGACCTGTGCTCCACCTGGCTCGTGATTTTTTTCTGGATTCACAGAATGCCGTTGGCAGCCATTTCAAGCCGCGCATTCTTGCCAAGAGAAGAAGAATTTAATTAATCTTAATTAACTAGGAAAATGGCAGGGGATTGTTGCCGAGCAAAGTGTGAAAGCAGACTCCTTAATCTCATTCTTCAGGCATTTTGGAGGTGTTGTATTGTGTCCTCATTGAAAGTCCGGAAGTGCTGAATATCATCCAGGAAAACCACATCAAATCCATCATCTCCCTTTTGGACAAACATGGACGCAACCACAAGGTAGGTTGCAGTGAGCTTGAACCGTGCTTGTGGTTTTCTTCTGGCGTACCTACATTTTGTGGCAAGCAATGCCCTCTTTAGAAGGGGCTGGATATAGGTGGGGGAAGCTTGAGGACCTGTGGACTTCAACTCCCAGAGTCCCTGAGCCAGCATCCCACCCCAACCCATCCCAATGCAACTCAACCTAACCCATCTCACTCCAACCCATCTCAACCCACTCCATCCCATCCCAACCCAACTTCTCCCAATCTATTCCAACCCAACCCATCTCAACCAAACCCAACCTATCTCAACCCATCCCAACCCAACTCAACCCATCCAACCGAACACAACCCATCCAACACAACACAACCCATCCCAATGTAACCCAACCCAACCTATCCCAACCCATCCAATCCATCCCAACCCATCCAATCCAACCCACCCCAATGTAACCCAACCCAACCTATTCAAACCCATGCAACCCATCCCATCCCAACACAACCCATCCAACACAAACTACCTCAACACAACCCATACAACACAACACAACGGTGGCTCTTCCCTTCTTCCTTTGGCAGGTGCTGGATGTTCTCTGCTCTCTGTGTGTCTGCAACGGCGTGGCCGTCCGCTCCAATCAAAACCTGATCACCGAAAACTTGCTGCCGGGGAGAGATCTTCTGTTGCAAACGAAGCTTATCAATCACGTCACCAGGTAGCCACTTGGCCCTCTTTGATATCCTTCTGCAGTGGGTCTCCTGGAGTTTGACTGACATCGAAGAGAAAAAAGACACATCAAGGATAGATTGGTGGGGTACACAATGGAGTTGAGGTGGACCCTTGTATATAATCTAGTAACCACCTCCTGGATGGCACCCCCAGCTGCCCTTCAGACCCCAGGCCAACCAGCAAAGCCAGATCTTAAGATCCTTAATAGAAGACCAGAAGGGTGGGTGAAATCTGTAGAGATTCTCAGTCATCCATGGTCACAGTTGTCCCAAAGGTGCTTTGGGATTGTTTCCCCTCTGTGAAAGAAATCCCCATCCTACAAGCCTACAACCAGGAGGTTTTCCACTGGCCCCCCATACATCTGTTCATTGGATATAGAATAGAATAGAATACTTTATTGGCCAAGTATGATTGGACACACAAGGAATTTGTCTTGGTGTAAATACTCTCAGTATACATAAAGAAAAGATACATTCGTTAAGAATCCAGAATCATAATGTACAACACTTAATGATAGTCATAGGGTACAATCAGCAATCAAATCATACTAGGAAACAGTCAATATAAATTGTGAGGATACAAGCAGCAAAGTTACAGTCCTATAATCACAAGTGGGAGAGGGTGGGTGACGATTTCATTCCCGTCCCATCCGTCTCTCGGCTGTTGTAGGCATAGTTTGAACACAGTTTTTTAAAAATAATGTTGGTTTCATGTCGGTTTGCTTTTTCACCTTTTAAATTTGCTTGCCACCAGAAGTTGTGGGTGCTCCATCAGTGGAGGTTTTTAAAAAGAGACTGGACAGCCAGTTGTCTGAAATGGTTTGGGGCAAGGGTTGACAACACTCAAAAGAACCATTTGGATCCATTTCCCACATAAAAGAAAATACCAGGAGCCACAAAACCTGCTGGGGGATTGAAAAGCTCAATAAATCGTGTGCACATTGGCGGTTGTGACACATATTTTGAGCGACAGGGAGCTGCAGCAGAGGGATGAAAGAGCCACATGCGGCTCCAGAGCTGCAGGTTGCCGACTCTTGGTATAGGGTCTCCTGCTTGAGCAGGGGGCTGGACTAGAAGACCTCCAAGGTCCCTTCCAACTCTATTCTGATTGATTGATTGAATTATTTTCCACCTGCTTTTATGCTATGTAATTACCCAGGGTCACCTTGTAGGGGTGAGGGGCATCCTAAAAATGAAATAAATAAAATAAATGACTAGAATCCTGCTTAGCTTTTTGGCTAAAGCCAGGATTCTTCTTCCCTGTGTCCTCGATTTTTCCAGGCTGATCCTTCCTTTTCCCTGTCTTCTCTTCCCTTTGCAGCATGCGCCCCAACATCTTTCTGGGCACCCACGAAGGATCCACCCAGTACAAGAAGTGGTATTACGAGATGATTGTGGATTCGGTGGAGCCTTTTGTAACCGCCCAGGCTACACATATGCGGGTCGGTTGGGCCATGGCGGAAGGCTATAGCCCCTACCCAGGGGGCGGAGAAGGCTGGGGCGGCAACGGTGTTGGGGATGACCTCTATTCTTTTGGCTTTGATGGTCTCCACCTGTGGTCAGGTGAGTTTGGTTGCATCCGTGGCTGGTTCGCTCGGGGAAAATGGGTTGACGCAGGATTTGAAACCTTTAGGGGAGAGGCAGAAAAAAAACCTTTAATCTGGGGTTTCAGTCGTTTGCAAGAAAGAAAGAGAGAGAGAGAGATAAAGAGAAAGAAGAGAGGGAGGAAAAGCAAGAGAAAGGAAGGAAGAAAGGAAGGAAAAAGAAAGAAAGAAAGAAAGAAAGAAAGAAAGAAAGAAAGAAAGAAAGAAAGAAAGAAAGAAAGGGGAGAGAGAAAAAAGGAAGTAAAGAAAGAGAGGGAGAGAGAGAGATAAAGAAGGGAGAGAGGGAAAGAAAGCGAAAGAAAAAGAGGAAGAAAGTAGAAAGAAAGAAAAAGAAAGGGGAGAGAGAAAATGTAGTGAAAGTTTGACACCCGTGCTTTAAGCCCATCTCACTTTCTCACCTTTGGCTCTTCAACCGTGTTCTTCTCGGACTGATTTCCCTCTTTGTCTCCTTTCCGCTCGGTGCAGGCCGCGTGGCTCGAACCGTGGCGTCCCCCGGGCAGCACATGCTGGGGGCGGACGACGTGGTGAGCTGCTGCCTGGATTTGAGTGTGCCCAGCATCTCTTTCCGCATCAACGGCTTCCCGGTGCAGGGCATGTTTGAGAACTTCAACCTGGACGGGCTCTTCTTCCCTGTGATTAGCTTCTCGGCGGGCATCAAGTAAGCTCGACCCCGCGGTAGGGTGTCAACTAAAAAGATACTCCTTTGGGAAAAAACAAGGCATTCTTGAAAGGCCTAGATAATCACCTCGGCAGCCTAAAGTTGTCGGAGCATAAGAAGGTTATTGGAGAGCATGATGGATGACTCTTGGCTATGGATGTGTCCCATTGGAGAATATACAACCTGGGGTTGGGGGAAGACCAGGGTCAAGGGGAAAATGAATGATGTAATTACAGTAGTATCGGCTGCATCCAGCTAACACCAACATGGCCACTCCTAATAAATCAATTTACTTTTCTCTGAGATGCAGCTAGAGACATGATTTGCAATGGGGGTGGATTTCTTGGAGCCCTGACATAGAGTGGAAATAGACCCACAGATCTCCCTCGACTTACGACCGATCCGTTTAGTAACCGATCAAAGCGACAACAATCCTGGGGAAAAAAAAACGATTGATGGCCATTTTTCGCACTTCACAACTGCAGCAACATGAATGTGTTCAACATTCGGAAATTTCACTACAGGTAGTCCTTGACCTTTAACGACCAACATTGGGATTGAAACTATTTTTCTGGTTTAACTTTTTGTACTAGTTTATCGAAGTATAAAATACAAAGAGTGAAAACAACCTTGGAAAAGTAAGAAAAGAGAAAGGGAAAAAGAACAAATTTGGATCAGGTGACCCTGGAGAGGCTATGACGGTCGTAAGTGTGAAGAGCGGCCGTAATCTTCTTTTTTTCAGCCCCATCGTAAGTTCAACCATTGCTAAATAAATACAGGGACTCCTTGGCTTACAGTGGAGCCCAGCATTTCTGTTGCTAAGTGAAACAAGTGAGTTTGCCCCATTTTGCGACCTTTCTCACAGAGTTGTTAAGTGAGTCACTTAGTTGTTGAATTGGTCGAACGGTTGTTACGTGAATCTGGTTTCCCAAATTGACTTTGCTTGCCAGAAGGTCGCAAAAGGGGATCACATCAGCAACCGTCGTAAATACGAGTCAGGTGTCAAGCACCCGAATATAAATCAAGTGACCATGGGGAGGCTGCAACGGTCGTAAATGTGAAAAAGGGGCCTAAGTTGCTTTTTCGGTGGCGTTGTAACTTTGAACAGTCACAAAACGAATCATTGTAAGTCGAGGGCTGCCTATAGTTGTAAATCAAGGACTCCTTTTGTGTGACCGGGTCAGTTGCTCCATATCAGCCCCTCCAACATCCCAGACTAAAATCAGAAAAACTCACTTTGAGGGAAGTGCCAATCTTCTTTTAACGACCCCGTAATCTCTTACATTGAAGTCTGGAGCTGAGTATTTACTGGCCGGGTGCCCTTCTTGTTGCCAATGTGGAGTTATATTCAGTAGAGATACAGTGGTACCTCTACTTACGAAAGTTTCAGGTTACGAAGCGTGTCTTCGAGAAAATATCGTCTCTACTTACGAATATGTTTCAAGATACGAAAGGCTTTGTTGGAAAATGGCGCGTCCGAGCTGCTCTGCCATTGGTTATCTTCCTGGCATCCCATTGGTTAGGAGGGATCTTTGTGTACACACCGCGCCGCGTTCTCAGTCTCACGCTAGCGAAATCCAGCAAAGCACGAAGTAATAACGAAGAATTACTGTCTGAATTTCGGGGGCTTGGAACGGATTAGGGCATTTACAGGTAAAATACGTCTCTACTTACGGAATTTTCAGGTTACGAAACGGCTTCCGGAACGAATTAATTTCGTAAGTAGAGGTACCACTGTATTCTCAACGTGCCCAGAGAGAGAAATATCTGCTTCTAACTAGGATCCAACTCACAGCCTCAGCTCCACCTCTAGGCCACCGCACCACACAAGTGCCAACATATATCCAGGCCATTAATAAACAAGCTTCTACATGTTTTCCTGCTCTCCCTTCCTGCCAGAGTGCGGTTCCTCCTGGGGGGTCGCCACGGAGAGTTCAAATTCCTGCCGCCCCCGGGCTACGCTCCCTGCTACGAGGGTGTCCTTCCCCGTGAGAAGATGCGCGTGGAGCCCATCAAGGAGTACAAGCACGACATCAATGGCTTCCGGAACCTCCTGGGGCCGACCCAGTCCTTGTCCCACACGTCCTTCATCCCCTACCCTGTGGATACTGTCCAGGTAGGGACAGCTGGGCTTCCTTGGGCAGAGAACCTGAGAACAATATGTGGGAAAGCGACAATTTTAGGGCCTGTAGAGTAAAATCAGTTATTAGTGTGACCTGTGGGTAGTTTCACATTCTCCTTCCTTCCTTCCTTCCTTCCTTCCTTCCTTCCTTCCTTCCTTCCTTCCTTCCTATCTCCTTCCTTCCTTCCTCCCTCCTTCCCTTCATCCCTACTTCCTCCCTCTTCCCTTCCTCCCACTTCCCTCCCTCCCTTCCTCATCTCTTCCTTCCTATCTCCTTTCCTTCTTCCTCTCTCCATCCATCCTTCCTCCCTCTCTCTCTCTTCCTCCCTCTTCCCTCCTTCTGTCCCTCCTTCCATCCCTCCTTCCTTCCTTTCACCCTCTCTTTCCTCCCTCTTTCCTTCCTTCCACCCTCCTCCCTCTTCCACCTTCCTTCCTTCTACCCTCCCTCCCTCCCACAGCTACAAAAATAAATTTATTCTCCTGGTTTATGGATTGATAATCAACCAGTCTAACCAATCAAACTTGCGTTAATATGCATATGTCATAAGCATGATTGAAACGGGGGAAATGATGGTTATACTATAGTTTAAGCAAAGCTGAGATCTGATTACAGGTAGTCCTTGACTTACAACCACAGTTGAGCCCAAAATTTCTGTTGCTGAGGGAGACATTGGTTAATTGAGTTTTGTCCCATTTTATGACCTTTCCTGCCATGGTTGTTAAGTGAATCACCACCATTGTTAAGTCTGTAGCCCGACTGTTAAGTGAATCGGGCTTCCCCATGGATTTTGCTTGTCAGAAGGTCGCAAAAGGGGTTCACGTGATCCCTGGGACACGGAAATCATCATAAATATCAGTCAGTTGCCAAGCAGCTGAATTTTGATCGCATGACCACGGGGATATTGTGACAGTCAAAAGTGTGGAAAAAATGATCATACGTCACTTTTTTCCCTGCCATTATAACTTTGAATGGTCACTCCATGAGCTTTAAATTGTAAGCTGTAAACTGTAAATTACAAGCTGTAAATCACTACATGAGGTGTAAATTATAAGCTGTAAGTGTAAGCTGTAAGTCACTACATGAGCTGTAAGTTGTAAGCTGTAAGTCACTACATGAGCTGTAAGTTGTAAGCTGTACGTTGAGGACTACCTCTAGTAAGCAGCCTGCTACTAAAAAGTGCCTTTTCATAGCCTTGTTCTCCTCCTGTTTTCCTTTTTCTTAAAAACATCCCTGCAGATCGTCTTGCCTCCACACCTTGAGAAGATCCGGGAGAAACTGGCAGAGAATATCCACGAACTGTGGGCCCTCACTCGCATCGAGCAGGGATGGATCTACGGGCCGGTGAGTTCTGCTCTCCGGGAACCAGAGGCTGGAAGTTGCCATGCTTTTCCTTTTTTAAAAAAAAAACATTTTCCATTATTATTCATCACATTTTCAATTTTGCAACGTCTGTGTACTGGTGATATCAAGCCTTTTTTAAAAAAAAAAAATACATCACAGTATACAGTCCTGGTTATAACTATGATTCTCATAGTCATGCTATCAGGGCTCCAGCAGTTACCTCCATTTAAATCATGAGTCTCTAGCTGAACTTCCAAAACTTAAAAAGAAGTTTTATTAGGAGTAAACATGCCAGCGCTGCCTGGGTGCAGCTGACTCCGAGACACATCCTTCATTGTCACTCTTGACCCTGGTTTTCCCCCTACCCCTCTGGGTGTATCGTAATTCATATCCTCCAATGGGACACCTCCATAGTTCAGAGTCATCAATCATGCTCTCCAGTTAGAATTTTGCACGACAGAAACTTCGGTCACCTAGAAACTATCTTTGAAAACATTGATAGAATGCACTTTCGGTTTCCAAGCTGCCCACAGCTCCCCCTTCCCTTTCTGTTGACAACTCTAAAAAGACCATAGAAATATTGGATGAGTTGACGCATGCAGTATAGTCCATTTTGACTACATAGTGTGGTATATCATAATTAAACTATTATTTTCATAGCGTAAGACGCTACTGCATTTATCATTCTATACACTTTAAATAGAAGGGACGCGGTGGCTCAATGGCTAGGACGCTGAGCTTGTCGATCAGAAAGGTCAGCAGTTCAGCGGTTCGAACCCCTAGCGCCGCGTCACAGAGTGAGCTCCCGATATTCGTCCCAGCTTCTGCCAACCTAGCAGTTCGAAAGCATGTAAAAAAAATGCAAGTAGAAAAATAGGGACCCCTTTGGTGGGAAAGGACCAGCGTTCCGTGCGCCTTCGAAGGCGTTTAGTCATGCCAGCCACATGACCATGGAGATGTCTTTGGACAGCGCTGGCTCTTCGGCTTTGTAACGGAGAGGAGCACCAGCGCCCCTTAGAGCCGGAAACAACTAGCATGTAAGTGCAAGGGGAACCTTTACTTTTTACCTTTAAATTATTATTTACTTTTTTACACTTTAAATTATATTCATGGAGGTTGCCATGCCTTTCCTTGTGTGGAAACATGAAGGATTGTGTAGCCTTCGGCATCTTTAACGAGCCACAATGACGCCGGGCACCTCATGATGACATCGCCCAAGGGATGCAAACTTGATAATTCCTGTCATTTGCGGAATAGGGATCGTAGCCCAGAGGACGTCAGATCCTTTTCCGCCACTCAGTGAAATTGTAAACGAGGATCCCCTGATCCACCATTGTTTCATCTCAGGTCCGGGATGACAACAAACATCTGCACCCTTGTTTGTTGGATTTCCACAGCCTTCCTGAGCCGGAGCGCAATTACAACCTGCAGATGTCAGGCGAGACCCTCAAGTGAGTGATGGTTGGGGGAAATCCCTGGGAGATACCTTGAAATGGGTCTGGATCTACTGAGCCGTGGCCTCCTCCATCCAGATCTTTGGATTATAGCCAGGGGTAGGATTCAAAAATCCCAGCAACTGGTTCGCTGCCTGGTTGCTGGGTGGGGGTGGCCATGGTGGGTGTGGCCTATCGGACTTTCTGGGAGGGCCATTTTTCACCTTCCCCAGAGTCCGGAGGCTTGTCTCAGGCCTCTGGGAAGGCAAAAACAGCCTCCCCTGTACTCCGGAGGGCTTCCGGAAGCCGGAAACAGGCCCGTTTCCAGACTTACTGGAGTTCCGGAAGGGCCGTTTTTCACCCACCCAGAATGGACCCTGCACTTATCTGCATCCAAAACGGGCCACGAGGAGACTCCTGGGAGGGGAGGAGCGGGGTGGGCGGGGCCAGCTGGTCGGTTTCAACTACCGGTTTGGCGAACCAAATGTAAATTTAACATCCGGTTCGCCTGAACCGGTCCGAATCGGTAGGATCCCACCCCTGATTGTAGCCCATGATTGAGATTGCATGGACATTTGGATAAAGGTTGCTTAACAGTGACGACAGAGGAATTTGGTTGGCTAAAAGGAAACTGAGGAAGACGCGACCAATGGAATGTCTCCATCAATTCAAATGGAATTGCTCTGGGTGAAGCATAAAGGAAGCGTGGGGTCCTTTGAGCTCTCTGAGTTGGGTTGTTTCCTTGTAGACGTTCCACCACCCAACTAGAGAACATCATCAGTGCTAGAAGGGAGTGGGGTTTGTTTATATATCAGTGGCACACCCAGTCAGTTTTGCTGGGCGAGTTCTTGGAGATTTCTTGGTTAGCCCGCTGTTTACTATTAGCTTGTTTGACTGAGTTGGTACTTCCTTGATTGGAGTATGGTTTGCTCCTTAACTATTGGTCCAGTAGGAAGCACAATCAATCTCAATCAGAACAGAGCTGGGAGGGACCTTGGAGGTCTTCTAGTCCAACCCCCTGCTCAAGCAGGAGACCCTATCCCATTTCAGATAGGTGGTTGTCCAGTCTTTTCTTTAAAATCTCCAACGATGAAGCACCTACAACTTCTGGAGGCCAGTTGTTCCACTGGTTCATTGTCCTCGCTTGTTAGGAAGTTTCTCCTTAAGCTGCAAATGTAGTGTTTCAATTCGTTGGCTAATAGCCATAGCACCTAGACTTCTATACCGCTTCACAGTGCTTTTACAGCTCCCTCTAAGTGATTTACAGAGTCAGCCTCTTGCCCCCAACAATATAGCTCCTCGTTTTACCCACCTCGGAAGAACGGAAGCCTGAGTCCAACTTTGAGCTTGGTGAGATTCGAACTGCCAAACTACAGGCAGCCGACAGTCGGCAGAAGTAGCCTGCAGTACTGCACTCTTAACTACTGCGCCACCAAGGCTCAATCTATTTGAGCCGTCACAATTTAGTTTCTCAACACAGGGCAGATTTTGTGGAGCGTCCTGGGGGCTTGAAGCGCGTGGCGCCATATTTACTACCCCAAGAAGAATGGGTGTGTGGCTTAGCTCCACCCCTACCCGCCCAAAATAATTACAATCTGATCTCTTCCTTTGTAGGACCTTGCTTGCTCTGGGCTGCCATGTGGGGATGGCGGATGAGAAAGCCGAAGAGAACCTCAAGAAAACCAAGCTGCCTAAAACGTAATCGGTTTGGCTCCAGTGTGTTGGGTGTGTGTAGAAAGACTGGTTTTGCCTATAGCATCCTAAACGTCCCACTTTTGCAGGTACATGATGTCCAACGGCTACAAACCAGCACCCTTGGATCTCAACCACATCAAGCTCACTCCAGCCCAGAATACGTTGGTGGACAAACTGGCTGAGAACGGACACAACGTCTGGGCACGGGATCGGGTCCAACAGGGCTGGACGTACAGCGTTGTGCAGGTTTGGGACTCCAGAGGAAAGGTTTTCTAGGGCAGCGGTCCCCAACCTGTCTAGCTTGACGGCCCGGTGGGGTGGGTGGAGGAGAGAGGGGATAGTTCCCTGCAAGTGGCAGGTGGGTGGACATCAGCGTGCACAGTTCCATTTGTGTGAATGGTCAGTACGCGCTCTATAAGTAGAGGGGAGTTTTGCGTACAAGCACAAGCAGACGCCACTCGTGCAAAGGGATATTTGAATGCACGTCTGCGGGCGCTTGCCGCTTGTGCAGCCAAGTTCCAAACAGGCCACGGCCCGATAGTGGGCTACAGCCCAGGAATTGGGGACCCCGGTTATATGGAGTGTCAGTGTTCCGAGGAACTCATCCAAAGAAATCAGAACTCCGAGGGAGGACGGTCCCTCAAGGAACATGTTTATTGGATACATCGTATCGGCACGGCTAGTGAAAACCAACTCTGAAGTTTCCCATGGTTATAGCATAATTAGAAGAGAAACTTGTTTCCCTCCCCAAGTGTTCCACATCACATTGTCCAATGAAATAGTTGGCGGGCTCCTTGGTCACTCTTTTCCTCCGTCAACTGCCACCTGTTGGGATGACCTTGGCTCCCACAAGAAGGCTCTTCGTTATTGTTCTGACCCAGCCTTCGCAGAAGCAAGAAACCGACTCCCCGCAAAGCGAAACCCCTCTTTAATTACACCTTGGGAATTAACTGCATTCACCAACAGAAAGCCCAGCCAAGAGTCCTGCAAGAAGTTAACTGAAACAATAGTTCTGATCAGATTGTTATGATAAATGCAAGGCTGTGAGCTCCCAGCTGGGAGGCTGCAAATTTAAGTCAGAGAAATAGACAAACCTCCTTTCTGGCAAAGCAGTCTTTGTCACAGGAAACACAGAAGGAGCAAATGTTCCAGAAATGCAAATGGTTGTCTGTGACAATCCAATTACTCCCCTTTTCCTCCTATTTATTCTCCAGCCAGGGAGGGAGCCATTGAGTGTCCCTGTTTGTTTTGCTTCCCGAGCCAGCTCATTGTCCTCTGTTATTCACCTATCTGCTCTGTGCATATGCGCCTCTGGAACAGGCCCCAGCTACTCCTCCTCCTCACTCATCTCTGACTCCAAAGGCAGCTGCCTCTCCAGTGGCTGGGAAATGTCGAACGGCCCTGGCTCTATCTCTGCATCCATCAGAGACTTCCCCAGGCTCCAGAATTGGCTCAAGTTCTTCCCCAATCTTCTCATCGTCTGGTGGGCCATGACGGTTATGTCTGCGAGACAGTCTATCTCTGTGATGGCGAACCTATGGCACGCATGCCACAGGTGGCACGCAGAGCCATTTGTGCCGGCACACGATCTGCAGGCAAACTTACCTCACTGCGCATATGCACGCCTCGCAGCTGATTTCTGGATGGTTTGAGGGCTTTTTCAGCCTCCCAAAGGCTTGAGCAGGCTTCTGCAAGTTTTGCAGGCCGAAAACTAGGCCCGTTTCACCACTTCCGGTATTTTCGGAAAAACAGGAAGTGACAAAACGGGGCTAGTTTTCGGCCTGCAGAAGCCTGCAGAAGCCTTCCTCAAGCCTTTGGGAGGCCAAAAAAGGCCTCAAACCGGCCCAAAATCAGCTGTGAGGTACAGTGCAGGTAAGGGGGCGGCAGGGGATAGGTGGATTGCACGCGCATGTGTAGGGGATGTGGCCGGGGGGCGCATTGCTTTCTGGGTGCTGGCGCACGAGCATAAGCGTGCGAGCACGCGCACAATTTTTGGCACAGGAGCCCAAAAAGGTTAGCCACCACTGGTCTATCTACTTCCCTCCCTTCCTGCCCCCCCCCCCCTCCAGAGTACATGACAACTATGAAGCAGCAAAAGATGGCTTCAGCCAGGTTCGATTCAGAGTTGACATGGGGTCCCTGTTGACCGTGACAACCTGGCAGGGAAAGGGAGTAACAGAAGGCGCAGTATGGGATGAGGGACCATCATGGTGGTATCTGGTGGTGTGCCACAAGATTCCAGGTCGTTTCCTCCAGTCCTACCAGCTTTCGAGTACAACGCGTGGGGCTTGGCGATGTGTTTTGTGTAGCTGCTTCGTGTTCATAGACCTGCGTGTCCTCCTCGGACTTGTAGGACATCAAAAACAAGCGCAACCCCCGCCTGGTGCCCTACCACCTCCTCGATGAGAGGACCAAGAAGACCAACCGGGACAGCTTGCGGGAAGCGGTGCGAACCCTCCTTGGCTACGGATACAACATTGAACCCCCAGATCAGGAAGCCCGTGAGTATCCTTCCATTCTTCAGCCTCTGGTTTCTACTCCTTGACCTCAGATGAACAAGAGTTGGGAGGGACCTTGTAGGTCATCTAGTCCAACCCTCTGCCCAAGCAGGAGACCCTACACCATTTCTGACAGGTGACAGTCCAGTCTCTTCTTGAAAGTCTCAAGTGATGAAGCTCCCGCAAATTCCCAAGGCAACTTCTGTTCCATGGGTGGATTGTTTCTCACTGAAAGAAAATTCCTCCTTATTTCTAGGTTGAATCTCTCCTTGTTCAGTTTCCATCTATTATTCCTTATCTGGCCTTTAGGTACTTGGAAAATAGCTTGACCCCTTCCTCTTCTCTGTGGCAGCCCCTCAAATATTGGAAGGCTGCTTTCCTGTCTCCCCTGGTCCTTCTCTTCCCTAGACCAGCCAGGCCCAGTTCCTGCAACCGTTCATAGTATGTTTTAGTTTCCAGTCACTCTCTCTTGCTCTCTCTCCCTCGTTCTTTCTCTCTCTCGTTCTTTCTTTCTCTCCCTCGTTCTCTCTCCTTCCTTCCTTCCTTCCTTCCTTCCTTCCTTCCTTCCTTCCTTCCTTCCTTCCTTCCTTCCTTCCTTCCTTCCTTTCTCTTTCTCTCTTTTTCTTTTATTTCCTTTCCTTTCCTCCCTCTCCTTTCAATATTGGAAGATGCTCTCCTATCTCCCCTGGTCCTTCTCTTCCCTACACTAGCTAGGCCCAGTTCCTGCAACGGTTCATCGTATGGTTTAGCCTTTCGGTTTAATTCATTGTTTCTGTTATTACATTTATATGCCACCCATTTTACAGTCAAGCAGCTCTGGGCAGGTTTCATATAGACAGAGACATGAAAACCTAAAATATTAAATCAACCAAAATTAATTGGGGCAGCCCAGAGTCATCACATCAGCAAGATGGGCAGCATAAATATTTAATAAGTAAATAAATAAGTTAAGAACCAAATTACTACGAAGTATAATATGGTTGCAGGGACTGGGTAGGGCTGCTTTAATTTAAAAGAAGAGTTAAGAGGTGGCATGAGAGCAGTGTTCCAATGTTTGAGGGGCTGCCCCAGAGAAGAGGGGATCGAGCTATTCTCCAAAGCCCCTGAATGCAAGACAAGAAGCAACGGATGGAAATTCATCCAGGAGAGAAGCAACCTGGAATTAAAGAGAAATTTCCTGACAGTGAGAACAATTAATCAGTGGAACGACTTCCCTCCAGAAGTTGTGAATGCTCTAACACTGGAGGTTTTTAAGAAGAGGTTGGATAACTATTTGTCTGGAATGCTGTAAGGTGTCCTATTTGAATTAGGAGTTGGATTAGAACAGGAGTCGCCAACCTTTCGGACTTCAGGGACCACCAAACTCATAATTTTAAATCCGGCGGATCACTAATATGAAGTTTGACTGATGGTGGCTTGCCGACATTGGTGGGAAAGTCGGTCCCATATTCCAGAGCTGCAGTAGTCACTACTGCAAATACTGGAGTAGTAGCTCCTCCAGTCCATGGCAGGCTGGTGCATCCGGGTGGAGCAGCAGTTGCTCCGGGATGACCAAAGAACTGGTCCTGTGGCTACTGCAGCTCTGGAATATGGGACCGACTTTCCCACCAACGTCAGCAAGCCACCCTGGGGTGGATTTCCCTCCCCTGCTGTTGGTCTTACCTTCCAGTTCCAGCTTGCATGGCTCTATTCAAGGTAAGGTTGTGCTTGGTGGAGGCCAGCGGGCAGGCGGGCCATGTGGACGACTCTGCCTTGTGTTCCCGTGCAGCCTGGATTAATTGTTTTGAGGGGTGCTTTGGGGGAGACATTTCTCTGCAGGCCACCAAAAGTTTCTCGCGGATCACCAGTGGTCCCCAGCCCGCTGGTTGCCGACCACTGGACTAGAAGACCTCCGAGGTCCCTTCCAACTCAAGTGGACTTACTTAAATGGAGGAGGGTGTGGTGTGTCCCTTTTGTCTTCCTCCTGTCCATCCTCCTGTCCTCTTGATCTCTGAACAGCTCTAGAACTGACCAAGGGCCGGCTGGAAAAAGTCCGCATTTTCCGCGCTGAGCAATTCTACGCAGTGAAGACGGGGAAGTGGTACTTTGAGTTCGAGGCCGTCACTACTGGCGAGATGCGGGTTGGGTGGGCCCGCCCGAACGTGCGACCTGACGTGGAGCTGGGCGCTGACGACCTCTCCTATGTCTTCAACGGGCATCGGGTGAGTCTGGGCTGCTTCCTCCTATTCCTCCTGGGCCGGCCCTTGATCGTCTTCTTCTTCCCTTTTCCTTGAAGCATCCTGTTCTGAGCTAGGCTTCCCAAAAGCACGAAGCCAACTCCTCGTCCCGATAAAACCCCTTTTATTTGGGCTACAGTGAATTCCTCTCATTCACAAGCAGCAAAGTCCCACCGAACAGTCTTTCCAGAGATTTCACAACTACAGACCTTTATCAGGCTTGGAGAGCTGCCAGGCCAATAGCTTCCAAACGCCACTCTGTAGCAGACAATACTTGGCAAGGAGTCAGGAACAGATCTTCACCCTAATGAAATGAATGAATTGTCTCCTGCAAACCTCACTTCCCTTTTGCTCCCCTTTATTCCCTATGGGAGGGGCCATTCACCATCCACCTGTGGCTTTATTCCCGAGTCGACCCTTGTTTCTTAGCATTTCCCTTGTCCTGGCAGCTCTGTGCCTGCGCGCACTGGGAACAGGCTCCAGCTGTTCTTCTTCGCCACTGATCTCTGACTCCGAAGGCAGCTGATAACTGTCGGAGAGCTCTGGCCCCTTCTCTGCCTCCGACGCAGAGCCCTCATCAAAGCCTTCTCCAGACTCCAGGATTCGCCCATGTTCCTCCCGGTGTCAAGTTTCTGGCAGTTTAATGAATTGACACCCCAACCTCTTCACATTTCCGAGTCTACCTCCAGCTCTGCTGGCCGCTGGCGGGCCACAACAGATCCCTTCTGTTTGTCTCCGTCCTGCAGGGTCAACGTTGGCACATAGGGAGTGAGCCTTTTGGTCGCCCGTGGCAACCGGGAGATGTGGTTGGATGCATGATTGACCTGACGGATAACCACATCATGTTTACACTGAACGGGGAGATGCTGATCAGTGACTCGGGATCAGAACTGGCCTTCAAAGAAATAGAGACCGAAGATGGTAAGCAGAACGTTCCCGAATCTCGGATCTTTATTCTTCAGAAGCTCAACAACCTTCATTGTCACTTTTTTTTAATATACACAATGGCACCTTAAAATGAAATTCCAAGGCACCGCCCTCAAAATAACAATAACAATATAGTGAGAGCAGCGGCATCATCCAAAAATGCCAAATTATACAAAAAGGACCCCAAAACCTACATGCATATCAATCACAGTCTGTCTTGAATACATAGCAGAAAAAAAGACTCAAAATCGATCAATCAGAATGGAGCCAGAAGGGACCTTGGAGGTCTTCTAGTCGAGCCCCCTCGTCAAGCAGGAGACTCTATACAATTTATTTTATTTATTTGTTTGTCAAGCATCTATGAGAAAACAAGTATGAACAAAACATATAAACATATAAGTATAAACAGGTACAAGTATATACATAACTGTGAAAATATTTATAGACCCCTCACATCCCGGACATAAACTGTTTCAACTCCTACCCTCAAAACAACGCTATAGAGCCCTGCACAACAGAACAACTATACACAAGGACAGTTTTTCCCCACATGCCATCACTCTGCTAAACAAATAACTCCCTCAACATTGTCCAACTATTTACAAAGTCTGCACTACTATCACTATTAGTCTTCTCATCACTCCTTATCACCCATCCCCTCCCACTTGTGACTATATGACTGTAACTTTGTCGCTTGTATCCTTATGATTTATATGGACTGTTTCCTAGTATGATTTGATTGCTTATTGTACCCTATAACTATTATTAAGTGTTGCACCTGATGATTCTTGACGAATGTATCTTTTATGTACACTGAGAGCATTTGCACCAAAGACAAATTCCTTGTGTGTCCAACCACACTTGGCCAATAAAAAATTCTATAATCCGCTGTCCTCACCGCTCTTTGCACAGCCTTATCTGTCCAACACTCGTGGAGGCTGAACATACATTTATTCACTGTCAGTGACCTAAGTTCCTTGTTTTCCTCCCCAACTTTCACAGGCTTCATCCCAGTGTGCAGCTTGGGCCTCTCCCAGGTGGGACGACTCAACTTGGGTCAGGATGTCAGCAGCCTTCGCTATTTCACCATCTGTGGTCTCCAAGAAGGTTACGAACCCTTTGCGATCAACACGAAGCGGGAAGTCACCATGTGGTTCAGCAAAAGCCTGCCTCAATTTTCCCCCGTGCCCGATGAACACCCTCACTATGAGGTGAGAGCAGGAGACTAACTTGAGGGTAGAGCCTTGGAGGGCGTCCCCTGTAGCAGGTATGCTTTGGGACTCAAACGTTGACAAGGAGAGCTCCATGTTTGAGAAGCAACCATGGCAGCAAGAGGACATTCTGAAATGGGAGGGATTGATGAGCAAGATACTTTTGGGTTGACTTGGTGAGGAGAAAGGGGCCGCCATTTTGAACGACTGGGAGCCGGGAGGGATTTCGAAGCTTGGTGGGTGCCATCTGAGGAAGCTTCATGAGTCAGATAGTGGCCCGGCATGGAGAAAATGTGGCAAACAGGTGAACCAGAGGCACTATTAATAGCATCTGTGAGGATTGGTTTGTTGTACGGCAAAATTGTGGTTGAACTCACGACTGATGTGAGATGAGAGATTTTGCATGGCTGAGAGGAAGTGTGGTTATTAGGTTATTGGTTTGGAAGTTCATATCTCCTTAAATCGTTTCTCTGATGCCACCTCCATATCTACATGACCTATCAGAAGATTGGTAACATTGAGCAAGTTAAATTTTACCACTTACCTTTCTACTAATGAATATTTGTTTATAAGTTCTGGAGGATTCTAAAGAAGGGTTCTCCATAATTCTTTGAAAATCAGCCATGGAAGGTTAGGATGAGCCTGGGAAGAAGTTTGTCTATTGCTCCTCTAACCTTCTATTGTGGTCCTGTGTGGACAGGTGTCACGGATTGATGGCACTGTGGACAACCCGCCATGTCTAAAGCTGACCCACCGAACGTTCGGCTCCCAGAACGCTATTGTGGAACTCCTCTTCCTGCGTCTCAGTATGCCAGTGGAGTTCCATGAGAAGTTCAAGGTCCCCGCTGGTACCACTCCTCTCACTCACGCGCTCACCATCCCTGAAGATGAGGTCAAGGACGTTGACCTTGATTCCGAGTTTGAGCAGTTGAAGAAAACCGCCAGTCGCAAGGAAGCTGAGGAAGCTGAGAAGGAGAAACAAGGCCCGGGTTCCCCAGCTGCCCACAAGGAGTTATCCAAAGAGGCCCCCAAAGCAGAGAACGAGAAGGATTCCTCCAATGAGAAAAGCAAAGCCAAAAGAGGGTAAGAACTCTATGGAAAGCTTATCAGGGGATCAAGAAATCTCCTAGTGGGGAGATGATTGGGTTTGAAAGGAATAATGAAGATCTTTAGATACTGGAATATGGGGGAAGAAGCATTCTTGATGTGGGAGGCTGTCAACATGATCAGACATATAGTAATTCTAAACTAGTTCCGACAAGAGTTGAGCAGGATTCATTTCCAAGAAGTGTGCCTGGAGAAAATCAGGTGGGACATCTTAGATGGAGAACGTACTATCCTTTCTGATCATACCCTCCTTCCTATTTATCTCCTCCAGCTTCTTATTCAAAGCTAAGAAAGCCACCACCCTCATTACCCCTGCTCCTGTAGTCCCCACAGTACCTCGACTTGAAGAGGAAGTAGTTCCCGATGACCGGGATGATCCAGAGATCATCATGAACACCACTACGGTAACAGGAACTTGGATATCTAGTGACTGAGTACAATATTGCCTGTTCCTACCAGACAATATCCCGATTTGTTTGGAATGCCACTGTGATGGAATGTAGTCTGGATTCCCAGACAAGAGATGCTGCATTCCAGAGGAGTAAGAAACAGCGAAGTTAAGATAGTTTGGTTGGGAAGGTCAAGATTGCACCTCCATAGAAGTTCTCAGAGTCTATTTTAAAGATGCAAGGAGAGATTTAACCTGGAAATGAGGAGAAACTTTCTGACAGTGAGAACAATCAACCAAAGGAACAGAAGTTGCCCTCGGAAGTTGTGGCAGCGCCATCGCTTGAGACTTTCAAGAAGAGACTGGACTGCCACTTGTCAGAAATGGTGTAGGGCCTCCTACTTGGGCAGGGGGTTGGACTTGACCTACAAGGTCCCTTTCAACTCTGATTATCTGTAAACTGTTATTAATTGGTGAGATGCAAGTATTTGCTTTAGTTTGGCATGATTGATGTACGATTCCAAAACCCAAGAAAGACACACAGAGTTACTTCTAAGCAGTTCGAAGTTGTTCCTCACCTATCCATCGAAACTTTGATGGCCTCTTGAGAACTTCTGGAGAGGAGCCGTCTTAACTCTCTTCCTCCCTACCAAGCTATCTTTAACTTCGCTATCTCTTATTCCTCTGGAATGCAGCCTCTCCTTCCTGGGAATCCAGACTACATTCCACCACAGCATTTCTGGTATTCTAGAATGGAATGCTCCTGGATGGGGGCAAAATTAGCATGTTCTTTTGATAATCTCTGGCCCATGACTGATTTACAGAATACTTTTTCTCGCGTATTAGTAATGTTTGAATGAGGAACTGCGCATCCCATGCCATATTGTTTACCTTTTGCACCTTTTCTCTTTCCAACCTAACAGTATTACTACTCGGTCCGGATATTTGCAGGCCAAGAGCCCACTACTGTCTGGGTAGGTTGGGTGACCCCTGATTACCACCAGCACGACATGAACTTTGACCTCACGAAGGTGCGCAACGTCACAGTCACCATGGGTGACGACAAGGGAAATATCCACGACAGGTGAGTGTTATCCTGACCTCTGCTGTGCATTATGAATTATGAAGATGTATGCTGTGCATACAACTTCAGCAACAGAGTGGTCAATGACTGGAACACCCTACCTGACTCCGTGGTTACAGCCTCAACCCCTCACAGCTTCAACCTCACCCCATTCCTAAGAGGTCTACCATGGACCTCACCCCATTCCTAAGAGGTCCTTAAAGGGGGCATGCATAAGCGCACCAGCGTGCCTACTGTCCCTGTCTTACTGTCCCTGTCTTACTGTCCCCATTTATCTGTATTTACTCCCTTTGGTCTTGTTTATCATCTTCTACATGTTTGACAAATAAATAAATACATTATGGATCAACTACAAGCAATTTCTGAGGAATGGCAGCAGATTACACTAGAGTGGAGATCTGGTCAGATCTGGGGATGTTTGAAGAGTCTTTTTCCGGTTGAGCTAAGGGTGAAACTACCTTTTGTTGTGAAAACAAAGGAGGGTGCAATTGCACAGAAGGATTTGGGAGAAGGAGAGGTATAACTTCAAACCTTTTGGGTCTCCAATCCAGGGGCTTGCTGTCAGGGCTCCGGTAATTACTCCCATTTAAATCATGAGTCTCTAGCTGGATTTTCAAAGCTTAAAGAAGATTTATTAGGAGTAGACATGCCGGCACTGCCTGGGTGTAGCCAACTCATTCATTATCACCCTTAACCCTGGTTTTCCCCGACCCCCCTGGGTGTATCCTAATTCATATTCTCCAATGGGACACCTCCATAGCCAATAGTCATCAATCATGCTCTCCAGTTAGAATCTTGCACAGCAGAAACTTCGGTCGCCTAGAAACTATCTATGAAAACATTTATGGAATGCAGTTTCTGTTTGCAAGCTGCCCCACTGCTCCCCCCTCCCTTTCTGTTGGCAACTCTAAAAAGACCAGAGAAATATTTTATGAGTTGACACTTGTAGTATCTCAAGAAAAAGTAGGTTGAAGGTCGTCTCCACTGCCTCTCATTTCAACAGCATCAAGAGAAGCAACTGCTACATGGTGTGGGGAGGGGATTTTGTCAGCAGCACCCAGCAGACCCGAGTTAGCACGGTGGATCTGGTGATCGGTTGCCTTGTGGATTTGGCCACGGGGCTCATGACTTTCACAGCCAACGGGAAAGAAGTCAACACCTTCTTCCAGGTAAGCGGATTCAGGATATGTTCCCCCAGGACAGTTGATGTGCCACAGTGTTTACGGCGTGACTGCTGGGTTGTGAGACAAACCCAGGAGCAAAACACAGGACACAGAGGCTTTATATAAAAGACTATACTATATTTATATACTATATACATCCATACAAATACCAGGCAAGCAGTCAATCTTCAACTCTATATGGAGAACTACAATGGAGATAGAACACGAGGAGAGAGAGATACACCCTCTCATGGCCTCCCTTATATAAACAGCTTCTTAAAGTGACAGTACCCTGCTGACTCATCATCAGTTCGTCAACTTGGCTAACAGCCTTACAGCAGCTGGTCAGCTATTAAATCTTCATTACTTTAACATTACGGGGGCTGAAATGTATTAGGGAGATTTTTGGGTGAATGAATAAGAAATCGAGTGTTTAGAAGAGTTCAGGAGATAATCATCTTCAGAGGAGTTGGAGGATTAGGGCTCCTGATGGGTTTTTTCTTGGCTGCAGAAGACAAAGACGTCGAGTCCACAAACGTGAAGCTTTTAGAAAAGGAATCTGGGATAACCAGGAGTGAGAAGATTATAGCAATAGCACTTAGATTATATACCACTTTACAGTGCTTTACAGCAGTGGTGGGATTCAAATTTTTTTACTACCGGTTCTGTGGGCGTGGCTTGGTGGGCGTGGCAGGGGAAGGATATTGTAAAATCTCCATTTCCTCCCCACCCTACTGACCTGCTTTCCAGCTCCGTTCTCCTGTTCAGGGCAACCAAAGAAGAACCAGCCAATCAGCTGGGACTCGGGAGGCAGAGAAGAGTTGGGGGGGGGGGCAGTCAGAGGTGGTATTTGCCAGTTCTCCAAACTACTCAAAATTTCCGCTACCGGTTCTGCAGAACCGGTCAGAACCTGCTGAATATCACCTCTGCTTTACAGCCCTCTCTAAGCGGTTTACTGAGTCAGCCAATGGCCCCCAACAATCTGGGTCCTCATTTGACCCACCTGGGAAGGATGGAAGGCTGAGTCAACCTTGAGCCTGGTGGGATTTGAACTGCCAAATTGCAGGCAGCCAGCAGTCAGCAGAAGAAGCTTGCAGTACTGCACTATTTGCAAATAATATAACAATAATCCAATCCAGATGATATTCAGCTGGGTATTTTTCTCAAATAATAATCCATTCCAGATGATAATCAGATGGGTATTTTTAAAAATATGGAAAATCAGCACTGGGAGACTGGGAATGGGCCAATTTTATAGCTTTTGTGTGAATTATGAATTCACCAAAGCTGGCTGGTGAATTGTGGGAGTTGAAGTCCATCAGTCTTAAAGTGGCCAAGTTCGGAGACCCTGAACTACCCTGTGACTTCGCACAGTCACTTCCGCCCTCGTCATCTCCCGCCTGGATTATTGCAATGCTCTCTACATGGGGCTCCCCTTGAAGAGTCTCCGGAGGCTGCAGCTGGTCCAGAATGCAGCCGCGCGGGTGATCGTGGGTGCTCCTCGGAGCTCCCACGTTACACCGCTTCTCCGCAGGCTGCACTGGCTTCCTGTAGCCTTCCGGATTCGATTCAAGGTGGTACTGACAGTATTTAAAGTGCTCCATGGCTCGGGACCTGGGTACTTACGGGACCGCCTGCTGCCATCATCAACCTCCCGCCGCCCAGTACGCTCCCACAGGGTTGCCCTCCTCGGGGTACCGCCGCCCGGCCGTTGTCGGTTGACGGCCCCAAGGGTTCGGGCTTTCTCTGTGGGAGCCCCCTCCCTTTGGAATGATCTCCCCCCGGAGATACGGGCTATGACGGATATTCTGACCTTCCGGCGCGCAGTGAAAACCCTATTTTTTCAACAGGCTGGCCTGGCCCAGTAACTGTATTTTTAGTTTTTTTAACTTAATTTTAATCGGGGTTTTATTAGTTTTTAATTTTTAACTCTTTTTTGGGTTAGACAATCATTGGTTTATTTATTTTAATTGTTTTATGGTATATTAGGTTTTTATAGCTGTACCCGCCCGAGTCCCTTTGTGGAGGGGACGGTATAAGTTATTAATAATAAAAATAAAAAATGTAGGTTACCCTATTTCAGTGTCCTAACCAAAAGATGCCATTTTTATCCTTAGATATTTACAGTTGCTGGAGATCTTTCCTAATAAACTTTGCAATGAAACTTTCTTTTCTTTTTGCTTCTGTTCTCCCACAACCGGTCCATCTCAGGTGGAGCCCAACACAAAACTGTTTCCCGCCGTTGTCGCTCTCCCAACAAACCAGAATGTCATGCAATTTGAACTGGGCAAACTGAAGGTAAGGCCCTTCCCTGAAGCTACACATTGGGGGGGGGGGGGGAAACAATATTGCTCCTGGAATAATGAAGGAATCCCACTTGGATCAGGGTGGGTTGGAAATATTATACGCTGTCAGAGTGTTTACAGCGTGACTTTTACAATTGTGAGGCAACCCAGGAGCAAAACACAGGAGGTTTAGAGGTTTGTTTAATTTATATATTGCCCCCTCTCCCAAATTGGGATTCGGGGCGGTGCACAGCCCAACTAAAAACAATACAATACACAATATAAAATTTAAAAACAAATTAAACCAATGGCTGAGAGAATTAAAATAGTGATAAAGATAATAAAAACAGGATAGATAAAAACAAATTTAAACCTTCCCAATATCACTGGGCCAGACTGGCTTTTTTGAAAAAGGTGCGTCTTCAATGCACGCCGGAAGGTTCGCAGGTCAGGGATAGTCCGCATCTCCGGGGGTAACTCATTGCAAAGGGAGGGTGCTCCCACAGAGAAGGCCCGTACCCTCGGGGTCGCCAGCCGGCATCATCCAGCTGACGGCACCCCAAGGAGGCCCACCCTGTGAGAGCGCACAGGCCGGCGGGAGGCCGATGGTGGCAGAAGGCGGTCCCATAAGTACCTGGGTCCCAAGCCATGGAGCGCTTTATAGATGGTCACCAACACCTTGAATCGCACCCGGAAGGCCACCGGGAGCCAATGCAGCTCGCGCAGGAGCGGTGTAATATGGGAGCTACGAGAAGCCCCCAAAACCACCCGCGTAGCCGCATTCTGCACCAACTGGAGCCTCCAGATGCTCTTCAAGGGGACAAGGGGCTTCAAGGATACAGAGGCTTTGTCTTTTAAAAGTGGTTTATATACAAGATTACTACGTATATACATACATACATGTGTTAGCCAAATACCAGGCAAGCAATCAATCTTCAACTCTACACGGAGAACTATAATGGAGATAGAAGACAAGGAGAGAGAGAGAGATTCCCTCTCATGGCCTCCCTTATATAAGCTTCTTAAAGCAGCAGTACCCTGTTGACTCATCACCTTGGCTTACTGCCTTATAGCAACTGGTCAGCTATTAAATCTTCATTACGTTAATATATGCAGATTAGTTAATTAACAATTTTCTTTTGCTTTTCCAACTCCTTGCGGGACAGAATATTATGCCGATATCAGCTGCCATGTTCAGGAGCGAGAGGAAAAACCCGGAGCCACAGTGCCCACCTCGCCTTACCATTCAAATGCTGGCCCCCATGACTTGGAGCCGTATGCCCAATGAGTTTCTACGGGTGGACGTTGCTCGCTTTAGCGACCGTCATGGCTGGATGGTTGAATGCCTGGAACCAAACATAATGATGGCTCTCCACATCCCAGAGGAAAACCGGTGAGAATGTAGTAGTCTTCTATTTCACTTCAGAGAAACAGTCTGACACCTCCAAGGTGAGGATTTGGTGTTTCCCAACCCAACCTGGATGGGGGATTCTGGGAGTTGAAATCCGCAGGGTCCCAGATAAAGGAAGACCATTGGCTGAATTTATGGTTCTATCACTCAGAGGAGTAGTGGTGGAATGATGTTGGGAAACTCTCAGCCAGGTATAGAGGAGGAGTCAAGCAGGGAAGTAGCCTTGAACCCTTGAGCAGCTGCAAGAGGCCTGACCTCCCCCTTAAACTCCATTGAACCTTATCTGGTGGCTCCCAAGGGAAAGCAAGCATGGGCAGATTCCTGTAATATAGTTCAAACATAATAAAGTTGCTGACTTGGAACAATGTAGTCTGAAATTGTAGGAGGGAGAGGCTCAAAGAGGCAGTGGAGTTCCCAAGCAATTCACAGGGTATATCTAATAGTTTATGCAGACATTTGCTTTAGTCTGGCAAGATTCTGTCTGTAGGAGAACAGCAATACAGAACCTACTCCACATATCATTCTTAGTTCTTTGGCACTGACAGAGAAAGAGCAGCTGTAATTATGTTTTTTAAAAATATCCTCTGAAGATATTTAATATTTAGGCTTTCACCCGCTTGCCTAATTTAGCAAAGGGAGGCCTCTATTGATCGATGTAGTTGCTGAACATTGGGAGATAGAAAATGTTCCCCAATTAAAAAATGGTTCCACTTTCTAAGACCATGCCAAACTTGGAACTTCCTCTCCTCTTGGTGATGACCCGGGTCGTGGCACAAAGGACAACGCAGTCACATAAGTAAGAAGAGTCCCTTTTATTATCTCCAACTTTGCCCCTAATGTCCTGGTTACCTTCGGCTGGAGAAAAAACTCTCCCAAGAACAGTTTTTAAATGGAGGAAATTCAGTCCGAAAACAAAGTACGTATAAGCTGTAAATAAAAATCCACACAAACCATGCTGCAGTGATTAACTTGACAGGGCAAGAGAAGGAATTGCAGATGTGAAAGGCCAGCAAAACACACACACAGTTGGGAAGACACCAGGAACACACATAAGCCTTGACATTAACAGATAACTCACGATTTCCTCCCAGCAAATTTGCTGTGTGCAGTTTCCCTTTTTAAACACTGTGTTCCCAGCTGCAGCTAATGAAGGGAATTAGGGCCCTTTCCTCACCCATGAGCCATGCAACTCATGTTGCTCCCTTCTCCGTTCCTCCCTGTGTGCCCTAGGATGAAGAGGAGATGGGCCTGGATTTTCCTCTGAATTCCCTCTGACTTGCTCTACCTCTCCCCTGCTCTGCCCTAGCCGGACTTTGCCCTTCCCCAGTTTCTTCCACAGCCATCGGAGCCACACTCCCACTCCCTGTCAGCTGCTCGGCCTTCCCCTCTGACTCAGATTCCGACAGGAGCATGACACTCTATAACTCTCAAACTTTTCCCTCCTGTCCCTTTTTCAGGTGTATAGACATTCTGGAATTATCCGAGCGCCAAGACCTGTTGACTTTCCATTCCCATAGTCTGAAGTTGTACTGTGCCGTGTGCGCTTTGGGCAACAACCGGGTGGCCCATGCTTTGTGCAGCCATGTGGACGAGTCACAATTGCTTTACACCATCGAGAGCAACCATCTTCCAGGTCTGCTGCGTAGTGGCTACTACGACCTCCTTATCAGCATGCACCTGGAGTCGGCCAAGCGTTCCCGTCTCATGATGAACAGCGAGTTCATTGTCCCCATGACGGACGAGACCAAGACCATCACGCTGTTCCCCGATGGCATGAAGAAACCGGGGCTGCCTGGGGTGGGCATGAGCACCTGCCTGCGCCCTCCGCTCCACTTCTCTGACACCTGCTTTGTCAGCACCAGCTCTGAGCTCTACCAGCTGAGTCCTTCCATCCCGCTGGATGTGCTGAAGGTGAAGGCCATCAACATGTTGACCGAGGCTGTCCAAGATGGAGGGCAACATACCCGTGACCCCGTCGGGGGTAGTGTGGAGTTCCAGTTTGTGCCCGTTCTGAAGTTGGTCTGCACCCTCCTCATCATGGGTGTGTTTGAGGATGAAGACGTGTGCCATATCCTCAAGATGATTGACCCCAATGTCTTTGGAGAATCCAAAGAGGAGGAGGAAGTTCCGGTGGGTGTTGAGGAGGCGGCGGGGGAAGGAGAAGATCAGGGCTATGTGGATGAAGAGGAGGAGGAGGAGGAAGCAGGAGAGGAAGAGGAGGAGGAGGAGGAGGAGAAAGAAGCTGGAGGGGAGCAGAAGGAAGAAGCCGAAGAAGGAGAAAAACAGGAGCTGAAGGCCATTGAGGCTGGAGAAGCTGAAGACGAGGAAGGACTGGAAGAAGGCCTACTGCAAATGAAGCTTCCGGAATCAGTCAAGTTGCAGGTAAAAGAAGGAGCTTTGAGATTTCCCATCGTTTCTTTCAATTCCTCCAGCTGCACCCTTCAAATACTTGAAGGGGACTAGTGCAGAAGAAAGAAACTACATATATCTGTGATGGCGAATCTATGGCATGCATGCCACAGGTGGCACGCAGAGCCATTTGTGTGGGCACATGAGCCCCAGCCAAACTTACCTGCACTGCGCGCGCCTCCCAACTTGTTTGAAGCCCGTTTGAGGCCTTCTTCGGCCTCCCAGAGGCTCGAGGGAAGCCTCTGCAGCCTTGGGAGGCTGAAAAATGGGCCTTCCGGAAATACCAAAAGTGACAAAACGGGCCCATTTTTCAGCCACCAAAGTCTGCAGAGGCTTCCCTCGAGCCTCTGGGAGGCCAAAAAAGGCCTCAAACGGGCTGAAAATCAGTTGGGAGGCATGCTCAGTGCCGGTGAGGAGGCGGCGGGGGGGGGGGGGTTGCAGGTGCATGCGCAGGGGAGGATGCATTGCTTTGTGAGTCCCGATACACATGCACTTTTGGCACACCACAACCAAAAGGTTCGCCATCACTGACATATATCATCTCAGAACAGAACAGCATCCACAACATCTGGAGGCAGGTTGTCCCACTGGTTAATTGTTCTCACTGTCTGGAAATCCCTCCTTGATTCTATTTAGAGCTACGTTCTAGGTAGAACTAGAAGATGGGGTCAACCTATTCTCCAAAGCTTCGAAAATAGGACAAGAAGCAAGAGGTGGAAACTAATCAAGGAGAGAAGCAGCCTAGAACTTAAGGAGAAAATTCCTGACCGAACAATTAACCAGTGGAACGACTTGCTTCCAGAAGTTGTGGATGCTCCAACGCTGGAAGTTTTTAAGAAGGGATTGGACAACCATTTGTCTGAAATGATATAGGATTTCCGCTTGACCAGAGGGGGTTGGACTAGAAGACCTCCAAGGTCCCTTCCAACTCTGTTGTTCTGTTAAGCTAGGTGCTCCTCTGGAGGCATCTCTGGATCATCATCCTGTCCAACTCACTTTGCACTGCTGAAACCTTTGAGAGTGTGATGACTCAGGACGTGGCACAAAGGCAACACAGTCAAATGAGCAAGAAGAGTCCCTTTATTATCTCCAACTTTACCCCCAAAGTTCGAGGTTACCTTCTGGCTGGAGAAAAACTATCCCAGGACCAGCCTTTGACTATAGAAAATTCAGTCCAAAAACAAAGTACATACAAACTGTAACTATAAATCCACACAAACCACGCTGTAGTAATTAACTCATAGGGCAAGAGAAGGAATTGCAGACTTAAAAGCCCAGCAAAACACACACACAGTTGGGAAGACACCAGGAACACAGATAAGCCTCGAGGCTACCAGATAATTCACGATTTGCTTCCAACAACTTGCTGTGTGCAGCTTCCCTTTTTAAACACTGTGTTCCCGGCTGCAGCTAATGAAGGGAATCAGGGCCCTTTCCTCCCCTGTAAGCCATGTAATCCACGTTGCTCCCTTCTCCATTCCTCCCTATGTGCCCTAGGATGAAGAGGGGGTGGGCCTCGATCTTTCTCTGAACTCCCTCTCCCTTGCTCTACTTCTTCCCTGCTCAGCCCAGCCAGACTGTGCCCTTCCTCAGTTTTTTCCACAGCCAACGGAGCCACACTCACACTACTTGTCAGTTGCTCAGCCTCCTATCCGAATCAGATTCCGACAGGGGCATGGCTTTCTTTCTTGATCCCTTCCACCTGATTCTGACAGCTTCCTCCACCTTCTCTCCGCCCATCTCCTTCCCTCCTCCTCCAGATGTGCAACTTGTTGCAGTTCTTCTGGGACCGTGAGCTGCAGCACCGCGTGGAAGCCATCATCGCTTTCTCGGAGCGTTATGTGGATAGGCTGCAGACCAACCAACGGCAGCGCTACTGCACACTGATGCAAGCCTTCACCATGTCGGCTGCAGAGACCGCCAGGCGCACCCGAGAATTCCGGTCTCCTCCCCAGGAGCAGGTATTGGGCGGGGCTCTTGGGGTTGGGGAGGAGCCAAAGCAAAATGGAGGGGAGAATCACTTAGTGGTAGAACATATAGAGGTGTTATGTGCATCGGCAGTGTCTAAGTTTAGGCGTTTGAATAGAATAGAATGCTTTATTGGCCACACAAGGAATTTGTCTTGGTGTAAATACTCTCAGTATACATAAAGAAGGAAAGGATTCGTTAAGAATCAAGAATCAGGAAACTCTGGGAAGGGCTAATAAGTGGTTGTTTGAAATCCAGGACAGTTGGATAACTTGCTACTAAATGCGCCTGGGAAATTCCAGTTTAGGGTTTAAGTTTAGATTTCATTTCGATTTAAATTGATTATTTAGAATTAGATTTAGATGGATGATTTAGTTTTAAATTTAGAGTTAGATTTAGATTGATGGTTTAGATTTAGATTTGGATTGATTATTTAGATTTAGATTGATAATTTAGAATTAGAATTAGATTTAGATGGATGATTTAGTTTTAGATTTAGAATTAGACTTGAATGATTTAGATTTAGAATTAGATTTAGATGAATAATTTAGAATTAGAATTAGATGTAGATTTAGATGGATGATTTAGTTTTAGATTTAGATTGATGGTTTAGAATTAGAATTAGATTTGGATGATTTAGTTTTAGTTTTATAATTAGATTTAGATTTAATAGTTTAGATTTAGATTTGGATCGATTATTTAGATTTAAGATTTATATATAGCTTTAGATTTAAGATTTAGATGGATGATTTAGAATTAGAATTAGATTTAAATTTAGATGGATGATTTAGTTTTAGATTTAGAATTAGATTTAGATTGATGGTTTAGAATTAGATTTGGATTGATGGTTTAGATTTAGATTTAAGATTTATATATAGAATTAAATTTAGATAGATGATTTAATTTTAGATTTAGATTTAAGATTTAGATGGATGATTTAGAATTAGATTTAGATTTAGATGAATGATTTGGAATTAGAATTAGAATTAGATTTAGATTGATGGTTTATATATATAGTTAGATTTGGATCGTTGATTTAGATTTAAGATTTAGATGGATGATTTAAAATTAGAATTAGATTTAGATGGATGATTTAGTTTTAAATTTAGAATTAGATTTAGATGGATGATTTAGATTTAAGATTTAGAATAGTTTTAAGGGCGGTGTATAAATTTAAGAAAGAAAGAAATAAAAAAATAAATAAGATTTAGATTTAATATTTACATTTTATAGGCTGCCTGATTCCCATGTAGCTAGTCCTTGACTTACAATCATTCATTTAGTGACTGTTTAATGTAATAATAGCACTGAAAAATTCAACTTATGATCACTTTTTGCACATATGACCATTGCAGCATCCCCATGGTCAGTTGATCAAAATTTGGGCTCTTGGCAACTGGCATGTCCTTATGACAGTTTCAATGTCCCCAGACCATGTGATCTCCATTTCTGGCCTTCCCAGCCAGCTTCCGACAAGAATGTTCTTCCGACCAGAATGTTCTTCTCTTAACAGATCAACATGCTGCTACAATTCAAGAATGGTGCCGATATTGAGGATTGCCCGGTACCTGAAGAGATCCGGGACGAATTGCTGGAATTTCATACTGATCTGCTAGCCCATTGCGGTAAGACCTTGGAATCTTGAGGGGCACCTATCAACTCAAAGTAGAGAAGGATATGGCAGAGTTTGGGACATAATTCTGGAATTCTGGACTACTTTGAACCAGAGGGAAATTGGGGATGATCTCATTCATAAAAATGTATCCATCCGAGATAGAACAGGATTGTCTCCACAACCTTGGCAACGTTGACTTGTGGACTTCAACTCCCAGAATTCCCCAGCCGGCTGGCAGGGGAATTCTGGGAGTTGAAGTCCACAGATCTTAAAAGTGGTTAAAGTTGGAATTCTGGGAGTTGAAGTCCATGGATCTGAAAGTGGTTAAGGTTAGAATGCTGGGAGTTGAAGTCCACAGGTCTTTAAAAATGATTAAGGTTGGAATTCTGGGAGTTGAAGTCCATGGATTTGACAGTGGTTTAAAATAAAAATTCTGGGAGTTGAAGTTCACAGATCTTAAAAGTGGCTAAGGTTGGAATTCTGGGAGTTGAAGTCCACAGGTCTTAAAGTAGCCAAGGCTGGACATCCCAATGTAGAATCAATGGTACACAAATCCCTTTATTGTTGTTTTTAATCTTGGTTTCCACAATGATCTCATTCATTCTACTTTAATATCCTTTCCTGGGCATTCAGACAGAGTTGGATTTTGCTTCATCCTGCCTCCAGTGTCCCCTATTATCAATTTTTGCACTCAGGAGCTCGGCATCTTTCCTCTACAGGAATCCAAAGCGAGGGGGAGGAGGAACAGGAAGAGGAAGATACTTCCTTTCATCGGCGGTTGATGAATTTGGTGGAGAAGGTGGTGAACCTTCGTAAGAAAAAAGAAGAAGCTCAAGATGAGCAGCCTTCGGAAGAGGAACCAAAACCCAGTAGGTATCCTCAAGAGGTGGAGGGGAAAGAGAATGATGGAGCCAACCCATAAATTGATTTTGAGGGAACCTAAGGGCCTTCCAAGCATTGTGAGATCCAGTTCTTACCAGTCTAAACTTGTGTGGTCAAAGTTCTAACAGGAGAGCATTAACGGTCATGGAGACAGGTTGGTGAAGACCAATTGAAGAAGTTCTGAAGAAGATGCCGTAGGTTCATCCTGGTCTCCCCGCTTTCTAGGCACATTGCAAGAGCTGATCTCCCACACGATGGTCCATTGGGCCCAAGAGTCCTTCGTCCAGAACCCAGAGCTAGTCCGGTTGATGTTCAGCCTCCTCCATCGGCAGTACGACGGCCTCGGCGAGCTCATCCGTGCTATGCCCAAGGCGTATACCATCAATGCCAACTCGGTGGAGGATACTATGAGTCTCCTGGAGTGCCTGGGGCAGATCCGCTCACTGCTCATCGTTCAGATGGGGCTTGAAGAGGAGAACCTGATGATCCAGAGCATTGGGTATGTGTTTTCATCTCCTGTAGCTTCTTGAACATGTAGATACCTTTCACTGTGAAGCTGCTTCATAGGCTCCATATTTGCCACGTTTCTCAAAATTCCAAGCAACATTGTTTTCCTGCTTCCTGAAGTCCCTTGAAGTCCCTTGAAGTCCCTGAGATGCTTCCAATTGAATTGGGACCCTCTCCAGTAACTCGAGAGCCTCATTTGCAAGAAGACATGCATCGCTCTCAGATGGTTGGTGGTGACCCCTAACACTACAGCAACTGCAGAGTGTAAATTCAGATGTTCATCAAGCTCTTGCCCTGCCCTTGACCTAAAATTATCTCCATACTTCCAAAATTATCTTCGGATTTCCTTTAAACCACTGCCCAACATACTTAAACCTTAACCTTCTACACTTGATTTTCTCCAAATACCTTGGACTGCGGGTCCTAAAACACACAGCCAAGAGCCTAGAGTACATCCAGGAGGCATGGGATTGTAGTAAGATGATGTAGTAATAGTAGCTCTTCCCTAAGACCCACCTTTTGATCCTCCCCCTGCTAAATTCTCATTTTCATCGCACTTGTACCTGTTGAGTTGAGAGGGATGTGGTGGCCTAGAGGTGGAGCTCTCGCCTCACAATCAGGGAGCTGTGAGTTTGATCCTAGGGAGAGGCAGATATTCCTCTCTCTGGGGACAATGGGAATAGATCTGCTGAAAAAAAAACCTCCGCATTGGTGACAGGAAGGGCATCTGGCCAGTAAATACTCAGCTCCATTCAGTTGCTCAGACTCCATTCCACAAGGGATTACGGGGTCATTAAAAGAAGATGTACCCGTTGGGTTGAGGATTGCAGTTCTTCCTTTCCCATCCTCACCTCCTCCCTGTGCTCTGAAGTCCAACTGTTGCTTCTCCCTGTTTTTCTTGGCTAGCAATATAATGAACAACAAAGTCTTCTACCAGCACCCCAACTTGATGAGGGCCCTGGGAATGCATGAGACTGTCATGGAGGTGATGGTGAACGTTCTGGGAGGAGGGGACTCAAAGGTAAGGGACCTTGTCTTTTGGCCAGTCAATGTCCTAGTTCCCCGTAGGATCCCCATTCTTGGAAATCGAGGCATAGTCTGCATGATTCATCACTGGAGGTTTTTAAGAGAAGACTAGACATCACTTGGTCTGAAATGGCATAGGGTCTTCTGCTTGAGCAGGGGGTTGGACTAGAAGACCTCCAAGGTCCCTTCCAACTCTCTATTCTAATCGTAATATCTGGGCCACATTTTTCAACATTGCCCCATTTTTAAAAAAAAAACGGAAAAAGCATCTCTTGAGCTTCAAGGAGGACATTTCAGACAAAGTGTTCTCCTTGCTGGGTTGTCTACTCTTTCCTTAAAGACTTTTATATTTGGTACAATTTTTAAGCTAGAACTAGACAGCGGGTTTTCCTTTGGGTCATTGTTTCAGAGATATTTCCTTTCCTAAGCAGAGAAACAGAAAGACCAAGGGACAGGTGGCGGGAGCAGGAGCAACTTCTGACCTCCTACTGACTTCTCCATTGTGTGTTTGCTTGTGGGAATCTGGCAGGGACCATTGGAAATCTCCCCTTCCCTTCCCAACAGGCAGATATGTGGGAGCGGGGGATTGCTCGACTGGCTGGGAAACTGTCACAAAAGCAGCCCAACCATACAGAAGCGGCCAGTAGCACGAAAATAGCCACAACGTCCCCAAATTTCATCCACACGGGGAGGTCATGGGTTTTGGATTTTGGAGACTTTCCACAAGATAGCGCATTTGAGATATCTTGGTTCAAAAAATCTTGCCCTACGATGCATCATTTCACTCAGGTTCATGACAGTGAGAACTTTAGCATGTAGTTAGTGGAAAATGGCTTGAGGGTACAGGGGCACCTCCAAACCATCTAGGAAACTCCCTCTCGTCCCCTAATAGGAGATCCGCTTCCCTAAAATGGTGACCAACTGTTGCCGCTTCTTGTGCTACTTCTGCCGCATCAGTCGCCAGAACCAACGCTCCATGTTTGACCATCTCAGCTACCTGCTACAGAATAGCGGGATCGGGCTGGGTGAGTTGCTGTGCTCGGGAAACGGCCTGGGGTGCAATAGAGACGATCAAGACCAGGGAGGATCGATACCCTGTGAAGGATACTGACTCTTACTAGAGAGAGCAAAAAGCCGACGGGTTAGCGTTGAACCTGTTTTGGGCCTCGGGGTGGAAACCTAAAATTTTCCCGCATCATTTGAAATATTTGATTGGAGTTGTGAAATTGTTTGAAGTTTGATGCAGGGGAGAGTGATGTGATCTTAATGCCCTGTTCTCAGGTGGGAATGCCAGGTTGTTCCAGCCTCTGGAGCACTGCTAAGTTCACTGATGAACCTCCCTTCCCTTTCCTTCCTCCCGCCTATCATCCACCCATCCATCATCTACCATCTATTGCTTCCTTCCTTCTTCTTCCTTCCATCTTCCCTTCCTCCATCCATTATCTGCCATCTATCATCTACCATCTACTCCTTCTTTCGTTCCTCTCTCTCTCTCTCTCTCCCTTCCTTCCTTCCTTCCTTCCTTCCTTCCTTATCCATCCATCCATCCATCCATCCATCCATCCATCTATCCTTCTATCCTTCTTCCCTCCCTTTCTTCCTTCATTTCTCTCTCCCTCCCTCCATCATCTGTCATCATCTACCATTCCTTCCTTCCTTCTTTCCTTCCTTATCCATCCATCCATCTCTCTCCTCCCTCCTTCCCTTCTTCTCTTTCTTCCCTCCCCCCTCCCTTCCTTCCTTCCTCTCCTTCCTTCTCTTCCAGGCATGCGAGGATCCACGCCCTTGGATGTGGCTGCTGCTTCAGTCATCGATAACAATGAGCTGGCCCTGGCTTTGCAGGAACAAGATCTGGAAAAGGTAGCGTTGCTCAGTTAAGAAGAAGCCAACAGGCAGGGATGGGTGGCAAAGAATATCCCACTAATATCCTAGACCTAGAGGCTGAAGGAGGCCTCAAGGCTCTCTGCTCAGAGCAGGAATCCCAGTGGAGGCACCTCAGACTCATGATGTTACCTAGCTGGGTCACTGTCCTCCTCCTCCTCTTCTTCACAAACCCTGCTCCCTTGATGATGTTGCCTAGCTGGGTCATGAAATGTCTGCAAGAAAACTGCCAGGCTCAGAGTGCACCCAGGACCAGAGATTTTCTTTTATTGGTAACATCCTTTCTGCCTTCATTCAGTCTCTGATTATGGTCAGGATATTATGTGGATAGGCCCTTCTGTTGTCATAAGGCAATGATTATGAAGTGGTTCCTTCGATCAGTTCTGCACACTTTAATGGATTTGCTTTGATAGGAACTCTGTGGACCCTAGTGGAAATCTTGAGATATTTTTTTCTCCTCGCCTCCCTAGGTGGTGACCTACCTTGCTGGCACGGGCCTCCAGAGCTGTCCCATGTTGCTCTCCAAGGGATATCCTGACATTGGTTGGAACCCTTGTGGAGGCGAGCATTACCTGGATTTCCTGCGCTTCACCGTCTTCGTCAATGGTGAGTTTGGTAGCCAAAGTGGTCACATATGGAGACAGGTAGGGCATGTCTTCTAGTTGGAGTCAATAAAGAAGGATTCAGGGAACACAATCCTACAACTCACCCTTCCAGAGTACATGGCAGCTAAGTAGTAGTCCATCTGTCTCTCCATCCATTCATCCATCCATCCATCTATTCATCCAATCATCCATCCATCCATTCACCCAACCAACCAAGCAATCAACCAAGCAATCAACCATCCAACCATCCATCCATCCATCCATCCAAGCAAGCAAGCAAGCAAGCAAGCAAGCAACCAATCATCCATCCATCCATCCAATCAACCAACCAACCAACCATCCATCCATCCATCCATCCATCCACCAACCATCCTTCCCTCCATCCATCCATCCATCCATCCATCCATCCTTCCAACCAACCGTCCTTCCTTCCATCCATCCATCAATCCTTCCAACCAACCATCCTTCCATCCATCCATCCATCCATCCATTCTTCCAACCATCCTTCCTTCCATCCATCCATCCATCCATCCACCCAACCAACCAAGCAACCAACCAAGCAATCAACCAAGCAATCAACCATCCATCCATCCATCCAACCATCCATCCAAGCAACCAACCAATCATCCATCCATCCAATCAATTAACCAACCAACCAACCATCCATCCATCCATCCATCAACCAACCAACCATGCTTCCATCCATCCATCCATCCATCCATCCATCAACCAACCAACCAACCATCCTTCCATCCATCCATCCATCCACCCACCAACCATCCATCCATCCAACCAACCAACCAACCAACCAACCAACCAACCAATTATCCATCCATCCAATCAACCAACCAACCAACTTGTGTAGCCAACCAACTCACTCTTAAGTGACAACGTTTCAAAATAATCTTTGAAAATCCAACACATAATAAAATCAGTTAAAAAAATCCCACCCCAATGGCAGCATCAATACAATCAAAGCAGCCACTCGATGGGCTTCGTCTCCAATCAGAGTCCCCAGGCCCACTGACAAAAGTACATTTTTAAGGCCCCCGGGAAAAACAGCAGAGTGGAGACCAACCGTACCTAGGAAGTGATGATGGTCTACAAAGGAGGGGGCCACTCCCAAGAAAGCCTTTTTTTCTGGTCCCACTGGATGACGACCCCTAATCAATGGGACCCATAACATGCTCTGCCTTCCCAATCCTGGTGGACCAGGTTGATGTAATAGGGGACAGGCGGTCCTTCAAATAACCTTATCACCTCCATGTTGCTTTTTTGGGTTCCTGGGATAATCGGTTGGTCCCGTAGTCTCCCTCAGGTCCTTTTCCTTCCATAGGTGAAAGTGTGGAGGAGAATGCCAACGTGGTGGTGCGCCTGTTGATCCGTCGCCCCGAGTGCTTTGGCCCGGCCCTGCGTGGGGAAGGAGGCAACGGCTTGCTGGCGGCCATAGAAGAAGCCATCCAGATCTCTCAGGATCCTGCTCGGGATGGGCCTACCATCAAGAAAGATCGCCGAAGGGAATTGTGCGTGAAGGGCTTGCTGGAAGGCGGTGGGAGGAGAAATCTGTTGTGTAATTTGGAAGGTCTTCTCTTGTTTGACCAAATAAGATTCTGGTTTGGTTTGGCCAACTTCCTCCTTGTTTTTCTGTTCTCCCCATCTCTTTCTGGCCTGATAAGTTTTTAAGAATTGAGAACTTCTAAGGGTTATTTTGCATCTGTAGTATTGTGAATAGACCCTGATGAGCTGCTGGCTATTCGGTCTTTCGCACTAGAGTGACTGGGAGTAGAGTTGCAGTTCCGTTTTTGTTTTTACACTAACGTTTTTTAATCCGTCTTTACGCCTTCTGTGATCACCTTGTCATTTGGACTGAAGATACTGTTTGCTTGTTTATTTATTTTATTAAGTTTATATGTCACCCATCATGCTGTCATGGGACTGTAGAGTGCTTAAAGGTAAAGGTTCCCCTCGCACATCCGTGCTAGTCATTTCTGGCTCTAGGGGGCGGTGCTCATCTCCATTACAAAGCCAAAGAGCCAACGCTGTCCGAAAACGTCTCCGTGGTCATGTGGCCGGCATGACTAAACGCCTTCGAAGGCGCACGGAACCCTGTTCCCTTCCCACCCTATTCCCTATTTTTCTACTTGCATTTTTACATGCTTTCAAACTGCTAGGTTGACAGAAGCAAGGACAAGTAATGGGAACTCACTCCGTTACGCGGCACTAGGGATTTGAACCACCAAATGGCCGACCTTTCTGATCAACAAGCTCAGCATCTTAAGCACTGAGCCACTGCATCCCTGTGTAGGGTGCTTACTGTCAATTAAAAAAAATGGTCTTTTTAGTTGCCAACTGAAAGGGAGTGGGGAAAGCAGTGCATTCCTTAAATGCTTCAGATAATTGCCAAAGCTGTTGGCACACAAGATTATTACTGGAGAGCATGATTGATGACTCTTGGCTATGGTTGTGTCCTATTGGAGAATATACATGCAGGGGTGGGGCAAAGACCAAGGGGGTAATGAATGATGTGTCTTAGAGTCAGCTGCACCCAGGTAACGCCGACATGGTCAGTCCTAATAAATCTTTTTATTTTTTTACTCTGAGAGATGCGGCTAGAGACTTAGGATTTGAATGGGGGGTGGATTGTCGAATCCTTGAAACTTACAACGTAATAAAACAATGTTTTAAAACCGTAACATTAGAATTAACAAAGATAGGGAGGAACACACAATGGAGTGGAGGTGGGATCTTCGATTTTAGTCCACTAACCACTTCCAGAATGGCAAAACACCCCCATAAGTCATGGTTCTCTCTCCCACTCCTCTCTTTTTTTTCCTGCTCTCTAACTCTCAGGTTTGGGGGAGAAGAAACGCACGAGGAGTACAGGGTCCATTTGGGCAACGCCATCATGTCCTTCTACGCTGCCCTCATTGATCTGCTGGGACGCTGCGCCCCCGAGATGCACGTAAGGGCCCTCTCCCCCCTTCACTCTCCTGCCCCTTGGGGACGGAAGGAAGGACAGGTCGTCCTTGGCTTAACGATCGCAGTTGAACCCCAATATTTTTGTTGTTAAGTGAGGCAGGTGTTGCCAAGCGACCGGATTTTGTTGGCCTGACGGTGCTGCCGCGGTCAGAAGTGTGAAAAATGCCATCGTAACTTTGAATGGTCACTAAAGGAACTGTTACAATGAGGGGTCTTTGGTGCTCTCTGAGCTTGCTTGTTTTCTAACTGGACTAACACTGATGAAGTTACCTACTTTGGTAATGAAACGTCTGCAAGAAAGTAACCAAGCTCAGAGAACACCAAGGACCCCACTTCTCCTCCTCTTCTTTCTCTTCCTCCTCCAACAAACCCCACTCCCTTCTAGCACGGATGTTGTTACCTAGTTGTAACATGCAACATCTCCAAGCAAACATCCAAACTCAGAAAACACCCAGGACCCCACAGTCTTCCTCCTCCTCCTCCCCCACTTCTCCTTCTCCTCTCCACAAACCCCACTCGCTTCTAGCATTGATGATGTTACCTAACTGGGTAATGAAACATCTGCAAGAAAACTTAGCAAGCTCAGACAGCACCAAGGACCACCACCACCCCCCCTCATTTCAACCCCGAGCTCCAAATATTCTCCTTTATTGGCACGGTTATAAGTCAAGGACTACCTGTAAAGCAATCGCAGGACTTGGCCATGGGCAACATCTCACCACCCACTGATCCCATCTCTTTGCAAAACGGCCCTCTCTTCTCTAGCTTTCTTTCGCCCCCCCCCGCCCCCCGGGCCTTTGCTTGGACTACATGCTAGACCAGGGCTCCCCAAACTTGGCCGCTTTAAGACTTGTGGACTTCAACTCCCAGAATTCTCCAGCCAGTAACTGGCTGGAGAATTCTGGGAGTTGAAGTCCACAAGTCTTAAAGCGGCCAAGTTTGGAGACGTCCGTGCTGGAGGCTCACCCTGTCTCCCTTCCTCTGTCTTCCTCTCTGAGCAGCTCATCCAAGCTGGGAAGGGGGAAGCCCTCCGGATCAGAGCCATCCTGCGTTCCTTAGTGCCCATCGAAGACCTTGTTGGAGTCATCAGCCTCCCGCTGCAGATCCCTTCGTTCGGCAAAGGTACGGTGGCCCTTTGGGCAACAAAAGTATCCGTAGGAGGGTCTACTTCCTGCTCCTAGACTTAGTTCATCTTGGTATCTACTGCCCATTTGTGGTGGAACCATCGGCTGAAGGGGAAGGTGCCCTACCAGGCGGAGAGAAGAGAGATTCCAGCGTAGTGTGTGATGACCCAAAGGGGCGTGACACAAAAATAACCAAGTGACCAAAGTAAAATGCCTGCCTTTCCCTTTAAGGCCTCCAACTTGGGCCCCAATGTCCAATTATCCTTGGCTGGATATCAAACTCATCCAAAAACAGTCTACAAAAGAAAGAAATGCAGTCCGAACCCAAAGTAAAGATAATTAGAAATTAAAAAAAACAACACAAACCACGCTGAAATAATTAACACAACAGGCTAGGATGATAAATTGCAGACTTTCAAAAGATAACGCAGCACCCACAGTTGGGAGGACGCCAAAACCCAGATAAGCCTCGACAAAGATAACGCACGTTTTGCTTCCAGCAACTTTGCCATGTGCAGTTTGCCCTTTTAAACAGTCTTCCCAGATGCAGCCTATGAAGGGGATCAGGGCCCTTTCCTCTCCCATAAGCCACGTTGCTCCCTTCTCCGTTCCTCCCTGTGTGCCCTAGGATGAAGAGGGGGTGGCCCTGGGTCTTCCTCTGAATGCCCAGCCGGACTGTGGCCTTCCCCCGTTTCTTCCACAGCCATGGGAGCCACCCTCCCATTCCTCAACCTCCCCCTCAGAATCAGACTCCAACAAGGGAAGGACAGAGTGCGTGTGGGAATGAAACATCAAAGATCAAAGTCTTAGGTCTATATCTGCCGTTTCCCAAGTAAAAGCTGGGAAGATTCTTGTAATGTAAGCGATCAGCAATAGAATACCTGTTTCAGCCTATCCCACGGGTTGCTTGTGTAGGAAATGAGTGAGCAGAGCTGGAGGACTAAGTTCAGTGTCTCACCACTGGGAGACGTTACATTCTCACAAGCGCTGCAAGTCCAACCCCTCTGAAATTCCACTGACCCATATCTGGTGCCAATTGAGTATTGAACTTTAGTTGACTAGATTCCTGTCAGGCGCAAAGGATCAGGATTATACACTGAGTGGCAGTTCATAAGATTTATTGCTCAACTCTATACACAAGAATCTGATCAAAGTTCAAGAATAAATTGGCACTAGAGAAGGGTCAACGGAATTCAACGGGGGTTGGATTTTTGACTTGTTTGTGGCAACGTAATGACTCTAAGCTAATGGCACACTTAACTCCGCCTGCTCTTCTCCTACATTTGGTGTTTGATACCATTTGACCTTCACTCCTTGGAAAGGCTGCTTTTCCCTCCTCTTACCCTCACCTCCATCTCCGCTGATTTATAATCTACCCTTCCTGCTCTAGATGGCAGTGTCATTGAACCCAAGATGTCCGCCAGCTTTGTGCCTGACCACAAGGCGCCCATGGTGTTGTTTCTGGACCGTGTGTACGGCATCGAGAATCAGGACTTCCTCCTCCATGTCCTGGAAGTGGGTTTCCTGCCTGACATGAGAGCTGCAGCCTCCTTGGACACAGTAAGTAGCTCTGGGACAGGATGGCATCGTCACAATATTCAAGCTGTACTCATAGGGTTTAGTCTGGCAAGATTCTGTCTGTTGGATGCAAGGAAATTTTAAAAAACCCTGAACCTTGGTTGAATTGCTCTTTGTTATTCCTGGGTTTTAACCTGACAGCTCTGAAAAAGGTGGATTGGACATGCCTTGGTCATGCCTTAGCATCCTGTCTCTCTTTTTCTCCACCAAATGTCCCTCATTTATTTATTTATTTATTAATCAGATTTCTATACCGCTCCCTCTCCCAAAAAGGGACTCGGGGCGGTGTACAGCCTACTAAAAAACACACAGAATAAATACAATTTAAAACTAAATTAAATATGCAAATCCGGCTGAATCCCATCAAAATTACAAATACAAACATTTAAAATCCGGGATTAATTAAAAAATTAAATTTTTTAAAAATTTAACAATTAAAACCCAAATTAAATTTAAAACCCATAGACCATTTACTGGACCAGGCCGGCCTGCTTGAAAAATAAGGTCTTAACCTCATGGTTTCTCCTCCCCACAGGCTGCCTTTAGCACCACAGAGATGGCCCTGGCCATGAACCGCTACCTCTGCCTGGCTGTGCTGCCGCTCATCACTAAATGCGCCCCTCTCTTTGCTGGCACTGAGCACCGGGCTATCATGGTGGACTCCATGCTGCACACCATCTACCGGCTGTCTCGTGGTCGCTCCCTTACCAAGGCCCAGCGTGACGTCATTGAAGAGTGCCTCATGGCGCTGTGCAAGTAAGGAGAAGAATGTAGGAGAAGGAGTGGTAGAACCCGAGGGCGGTGTTAAAAGAGGAAGCAGCCTAAGAATCACTACGGATTCACAAGCGGACTAAATCCAACCTTCCTTGAATTCTGTTGACCCTTATCTGACACCAAGCAGATGCTAGCCATTAGTTGAGAGGTTTCACGTGCATAGACCCTTTAGCAATAACATAGTTTAATTGGACCTTCACATGTGGACCTGGCCTTTCACGCCGGACAAAGAGAATCAGAAGTTTATGGATCAGCTCAGACATTCCTGCACCCTGGCAGCTTCTTCTGTGGAGCTTGGCCCTTGATCATGAGGAATTCCAAGTTCCTCTCCCTCTTTCTCCTTAAGTTCCTTTCAGATGGAGACCTCCAAACTTTCCTACTTAAAAGGAATTGGGAACCTGTTCTGTTTTTTTCCCATCCTTAGCCAATAAGGATATTTTTTAAAAGGGGAAATCTTAGAGAGAAACACAGGAAGTGATGGAAAACAATGTAATTCAGCCACCACGTGAAATCCTGCCATTTAAACCAGGCGTGTGTCAAACTTAAGGCCCGGGACCCAGATCCAGCCCATGGGATGCTTAGATCTGGCCCATGGGAACAGCCAAGGACCGGTCTACGGTGCCTCTGCCAGAGAAAACAGAGCTTGGGAAGGCCACGAGTGCTCGGGCCACCACAAGCCCCCCGATACAAGTGACGGTGAACTGGCCACGCCCACCCTGGCCACGCTCACCTGGCCCCTCTGAGAGCCCCTGATGCGGCCCTCAATAAAATCGAGTTTGACACTCCTGATTTAGACCTACGGTAGCATCACCTGGAGGCAACTGAATTGCCAGCCAAAAGGAGAAACCCATCATTCTATTTTGTAAAATACCCTTTTGACTCTGCTTACTCATTGCCCTGCTTGCCCTTCAAGGTATATAAGGCCCTCCATGCTCCAGCATCTTCTCCGCCGGCTGGTGTTTGATGTGCCCATCCTTAATGAATTTGCCAAAATGCCTCTCAAGGTAAGAAACCATTGCCATAGAACAAATATTAGGTAAAGGATTAGCAAATGCATTGCCACAGCAGGCTAACATCCCATGCTTGGCTGCTGTTAACTTAGATTATTATTATTTTTTTGTATGGGGTGTGTGTGTGCATATTACCATATGTAACAGGACCCTTTGTCTGGTGTAGCCCTCCCTAGTCTGATCCATGGTTTCCCGAAAATAAGACCCTATCTTATATTTTTTGCTACCAAAAAGGTACCAGGTCTTATTTTTGGGGGGATGCCATCCACTGACTTGTGCACGTCGGCCCCTGGCCTCCTTTTTGCTGTCAGAGGCCTTCAGGAACTTCTTCTGAGGCCATCAAGGGTTTCCCAAAGGCCTCTGCGGCCGATAACAGAGCTCTGAATCGATCCAGAGCTTTCTTATCAGCTACAGAGGCCTTCAGGAAAGCCTTGCTGGTTCAGGAAAAAAGGGCCAGGAAGGCAGGGGTCAGGGTGTGCGAGACCTGGCTACAACTGCCCAAAAGGTAAGTAATAGGGCAGCTCTACCCCACCACCATCCCCACCCTAACTTAATTTTAACTTGTCCATTGTGGAGTGAGCGGGATCTTAATTAGGGCTTATTTTGGGAGTAGGGCTGATATTGGGCAGATGTGTAGAAATCAAGCTAGGACTTACTTTCAGGGTAGATCGTATTTTCATGGAAACGGGTTTAAACATCCTTCCTGCTTATGACATGTTACTTTTCCTATTCTCCGTCCAGCTGTTGACCAACCATTATGAGCGTTGCTGGAAATATTACTGCCTTCCCACTGGTTGGGCCAACTATGGGGTCAGCTCGGAGGAGGAGCTTCACCTGACAAGGAAACTCTTCTGGGGCATCTTTGAGTCGTTGTCCCATAAGGTGAGCAGCGTGCTTATCCTTGACCTCACGTAGGGGCTTTGTGATCAGCCCAAAAATAGGCTTTGCAGTGTTCTAGACCAGGGCTCTCCAACTGTGGCACCTTTTAAGACTTGTGGATTTTAACTCCCAGAGTTCCTCAGCCAGCCGGTCTTAAAGTTGCCACGGTTGGAGATCCCTGTTCTAGAAACAACATCTCTCATTCAGGGATGGGCTTCAAAAAATTTAGCAACTGGTTCTCTGCCCGGTTACTGGGTGAGTGTGACCATAGTGGGGTGTGGCCTAGTCTGCCTCCTGCAGCCCCCTGGCCTAGGAGTGAAAATGAGCCATAGGGGGCCCTGTTTTCACCCTTCCTGGGCTCCGGAGGCCGGAAATGGGCCTGTTTCCAGCCTTCTGGAACTTCTGGGAGGCCCGCTTTTCGCCCTCCCTGAGCCTTCGTACTTACCTGCGGTCCAAAACAGGCCATGTGGGGACTCCTGGGAAGGGAAGGGAAGGGAGGAGTGGGAGGGGAGGGGCCAGCCAGGGGTGGTTCACCAAACTGGCCATAAAATTAGTTACCGATTCTCCTGAACCAGTGCGAACCGGTAGCAACCCCCCCCCCCCCTTGCTCCCATTCTAGAAAGTCAACACATCAATCTATGGGCTCTTGAATAGGAACTGAGAAGCGATCAACAAGAGCAGGTTTTCTCCACCGTACCACCTTGAAGATGTGTGCATTTCAACTCCCAGAACTCCCCCAGCCAACATGGCTGAGCTGAGGAATTCTGGGAGTTGAAGTCCACAAGTCGCCAAAGTTGAGAAACAACGAACAAGAGGTTATTAAGAAGGGAGAACTGTTAAAGAGTTTGCAGCAGGAATTCAAGTCCAGAAAACAGACAGCATGATCATTAACTTCTTTATAAACATGCTAACATGAATAAAGTTTACAATACCATTTGTAGATTCTTTCAATGCAACATAAGCAAGAACACAAGCAGCAGCAGCAGCTCAGAGCAGATATCAGTTTCAGCAAGCAAGTCAGTTAGTTTCTCTTTCACTTTAGAGCGCAGAACAGAGATAAACCACGCCCAGATTCTCTCTTTTAAGTTTCAGCCCCCAAGTCAGCTCTCATTGGCTGACCTTTGTTACTAGTTCATGAATATACACCCCTGAGTTCTAGGCAGATCGTCTTCCTATATTTGAAAGCAGAGAAATTGGTCTGAACCCATTTGGGATGGAGGTAGTTCCAGGTGGGCTTCCAGAATAAATATTCTCCTCCTAACATGGGAACCCCAGCTAAATCTAGAAGCAGGGTTTCTCAATCTTAGGAACTTGAAGATGCATGGACTTCAACTCCCAGAAGTCCCCAGCCAGCATAGGGAAGTTGTCTGAAGTTTGTTTCCTTCTGGGCAACTTCCTTCCGCTGTACGATTGGGTGCCATCGAACTCTCGACAATTAATGTTGAGCTCCAGACGTCCGATGGGAAGCATTCCTGGAAATGATAATGGAATTTTGAAAAGAAAAATAGCAGAAATATTCTTGGTGGGAGGGAGCATTTCAGCCTGACTGAACGTCTTTTTCTGTCTTCCCATTCTTCCCCTCTTCAGAAATTTGACTCCGATCTGTTCAAGCTGGCCATGCCCTGCTTGTGTGCCATCGCTGGCGCCATTCCTCCTGATTACGTGGACGCCAGCTATTCTTCGAAAACTGAAAAGAAGGCTTCGGTGGACGCCGAGGGCAACTTTGACCCCAAACCTGTGGAAACACTAAAGTGAGTGAGATTTACAGGAGAAAATAGCAGGAGCCCTTAGACTTATATACCGCTTTTCAGTGCTTTATAGCCCTCTCTAAGCGGTTTACAGAGTCAGCCTCTTGCCCCCCCAACAATCTGGGTCCTCATTTTACCCACCTCAGAAGGACGGGAGGCTGAGTCAACCTTGAGCCCGTTAGGATCAAACTCCTGACTTTGGGAAGAGTTAATCTGCAATGCTGCACTCTAACAGGAAGGAAAGGAAAGGAAAGGAAAGGAAAGGAAAGGAAAGGAAAGGAAAGGAAAGGAAAGGAAAGGAAAGGAAAGGAAAGGAAAGGAGGAAGGAAGCAAGGAAGGTCAGCCTCTTGCCCCCAACTATCTGGGTCCCCATTTTACTGACCCCTAAAACGGGGGTCTTCAAACTTGACAGCTTTAAGACTTGTGGACTTCAACTCCCAGAATTCCTCCTCCGGTCATGTTAACTCGGGAATTCTGGGAATTGAAGTCCACCAGTCTTGAAGACCCTTGCTCTAAAGGATGGAAGGCTGAGTCAGCCTTGAGGCTGATGAGATTTGAACTGCCAAATTGCGGTCAGCCGGCAGTCAGCAGAAGTAGCCTGCAGTGCTGCATTCTAACCACTGCGCCACCAACCTTGCTGTTCCTTGTTTGATCCCTTCCTTGAAGTCATTCCTTGAGTGGCCACGTTTTTGCATCAAGATGCTTAAAAGGTTATTCTCATCCCTCTGCTTTGTAGCTTCTACCATAGGCAGCAGGATTGGTAAGGATAATGAATTTGGGTGACTGTTACAAGAAACTAAATATGTATTTGTGTATTAGTAAAAAAAATAACACACCCACCTGCTTTTTTTAATCTCACCTGGTCCAGTTAGGTATTCTATTGCTGCCTCCTCCCTGATTTTGCTCTCCTGCTGTTCAGGGTTCCAAATTTGCTTCTTCCTCAGGGGAGAATCGTGTTCTTTGCTGGAAAAGAACCTTGTGGAGAAGATCCGGAAAGACATTCATTAGCTTCCTGCCCTTCCAATTTGCCTCTCCTGCAGTGACAGAGGAGGATCAGAACTGGTCCATCCATTGGCCATCCCTCCAAACTCCTCTCTCTTTCTCCTCTCCTTAGTGTCATCATTCCAGAGAAGCTGGACTCCTTCATCAACAAGTATGCCGAGTACACGCATGAGAAATGGGCCTTTGACAAGGTAAGGGCCCTTCACACAACCTCTCTAGATCCCTGAGATCTGATCTGCCGGCTTACTGGTGTCCTGAGCAACTGCTTCCTGCTCCCTGGTTGGGCATAGAAAAGCACATATATCCCACCTTTATTATTTTTATTAACAACTCAAGGTGGTGAACATACTTACTATGCTTTCCTCCTCTTATTTTTTCCTACAAAAACAACCCTGTAAGGTGGGTTGGGCTGAGAGAGAGAGTGACTGGCCTAAGGTCACCCAGCTTGCTTTCATGCCTAAGTCGGGACTAGAACTCCCAGTCTCCTGATTATTGGCCCAAAGTCACCTATCTGGCTTTCATGCCTAAGACAGACTAGAACTCCCAGTCTCCTGGATATTGGCCCAAAGTCACCTAGCTGGCTTTCATGCCTAAGACAGGACTAGAACTCCCAGTCTCCTGATTATTGGCCCAAAGTCACCTAGCTGGCTTTCATGCCTAAGTTGGGAGTAGAACTCACCATTTCCTGGTTATTATCACCCAGTCAGCTTTCATGCCTAAAATGGGACTAGAACTCCCAGTCTCTTGGTTATTGTCCCAAAGTCACCTAGCTTTCATGTCTAAGATGGGACTAGAACTCCCAGTCTCCTAGTTATTGGCCCAAAGTCACCTAGCTGGCTTTCATGCCTAAGTCGGGACTAGAACTCACCATCTCCTGGTTATTGGCCCAAAGTCACCCAGGCAGCCCTAAGTTGGAACTATAACTCATTGTCTGCTGGTTTCTAAGTACCATGTCTCACAATCTCCTTTTTCCACAGATTCAGAATAACTGGTCCTTTGGGGAAGCGGTTGATGAGCAGGCCAAGACCAATCCTATGTTGCGTCCTTATAAAACATTCTCCGAAAAGGTAGAGTTTTTTTCACTCCATTCCTCCCACTGGAAATGGGCCCGAGGATTGCCTGATTCCCCCATGTCCAAGCAGGAGTAGAAGGCGAACGTGACATTCGGAGACCTTCCGGAAAATTTAAAAAAAAGGTTATTTACCACCTGTCTCTTTTTTTTTCCTCCTACAGGATAAGGAAATTTACCGATGGCCCATCAAAGAGTCTTTGAAGGCCATGATTGCTTGGGAGTGGATGGTCGAGAAAGCCCGCGAGGGGGACGAGGAGAAAACGGAGAAGAAAAAAACCCGCAAAGTCTCACAGACAGCCCAGGTTGGTTTCTAGAACGTTCCTCGCCGTCCATTTTTCCTGACTAGATCGCCTTCCTATCTTAGCTACTCCCTGTTTCCAGGTATATATAATTACTCAAATCAGTGTTTCTCAAACCTGACAACTTTACAATGTGTGGACTTCAACTCCCAGAATTCCCCAGCCAGCCATACTTTTGAAGTTTGAAGTCCACACATCTTAAAAGTTGTCAGGTTTGGTAAGATTGTCCTTACCTATTAGCTGTGGTCCTTAACTGTTGTCCTTAGGAACAGTGATGCTTCCTTGGGAAACTATAAAATAACCTTTTAGAAGAAAAGTTGTACCCAATTTTTTTTGCTTCAGGCCTTTCTACGTGATGCGCAGCTCACTCTTTAGATGTAAACACCAAGGTTATCCAGAAAAGCAGCACCACAACCCAACAAAACAGCCTCCTCAGAATCTGCGTCGAGATCTCGCTGCGTTGTATATAAAAAGACAGTGAACCCCACTCCCTTCTAGCCCTGATGATGTTCCCTAGTTGGGTCACGAAACGTCTGAAAGAAAACTCCCAAGCTCGGAGAGTACCAAGGACCCCACAGTCGTCCTCTTCCTCCCCTTTCTCCTCCTCCTCCTCCTCTTCCTCCTCTCCACATACCCCACTCCCTTCTAGCCCTGATGATGTTCCCTAGTTGGGTCACGAAACGTCTGCAAGAAAACTGCCAAGCTCAGAGAACTCCTAGGACACCCCTCCCCCAAAATGAAATTAAAATTAAAAAATGGACAGGTGGTAGAATCAGGAATCTGGAGGATGGGATCAGGGAGAGCTAGCGAGGGAAACAAACCCAGGAAGAGAAGGATGGGGACAATGGATGTGAAGCATGCCTGTTTCTCTGTTTTCCTTCAGGCCTACGATCCCAGCCATGGTTACAATCCTCAGCCACTAGATCTATCTATAGTGACCCTTTCCAGAGAATTACAGGTGAGGATGTCTGTCTTGGATACACCAACGGCAAATAATCTGAAGGCCAAACAAATAACCCACTAAACGGGATTCCATCCTTTCTGTCCAGTTTCTTTCAACGTGGAAACGTTTTCTAGCGTCTTCCCTCAGCAGTTAACTGAGGCTTAGAAGTTCCCTTAAACTTACTTCAGTTGCTATCATCATCATCATCATCTACTTTTAATGACCCCATAATCCCTTGTGGGGTGGAGTCTTGGGTAACTGAAAGGAGCTGAGTGTTTACTGGCCGGATGCCCTTCCTGTCACCAATGCGGAGTTTGTACTCAGCAGATATATTCTCATTCCAGAGAGAGAAATATCTGCCGCTCCCCAGGATCAAACTCACAGCCTCCTGATTATGAGGCGAGAACTCCCCCTCTAGGCCATCGCGCCACTCTCCCTACTAGCCCTACAATTCTATGTAAATTAGGATTACGTTGGCTACGAGAGGGTCCTTCCTATCTACCCTACGGGTCTCTCTCCACAGGCCATGGCAGAGCAGCTGGCGGAGAATTACCACAACACCTGGGGACGCAAGAAGAAATTAGAGCTGGAAAGCAAAGGTGGGATACTGAGCCTTGAAGGAGACTGATGTTCTCTTTTCTTATTGCCCCTTGCAGAGGGGAAAACTCACCTGCTTTCTCTTTGTCTCCAAGGAGGTGGAACTCATCCTTTGCTGGTGCCCTATGACACACTGACGGCCAAGGAGAAGGCGCGGGACCGGGAAAAAGCTCAGGAGTTGCTTAAATTCCTACAGCTTAACGGCTACGCGGTGACTCGGTAAGTATAGAAGGAACTTAAAAGCAGGAGAAGGCTGATCTAGGGTGGCTTCTTACCATTGCACTGATGATGTTCCTTAGTTTGGTAATGAGACGTCTGCAGGAAGATAACCAAGTTCAGAGAGCACCAAGGACTAAACAGCCCTTCTCTTCCTTTCTTCAAACCCCACTCCCTTCTAGCACTGATGATGTTACCTAGTTTGGTAAGGAAACATCTGCCAAAAAAGGCTCAAGAGAGCACCAAGGACCCCACAATCCAACCTTGGGCTACCAAGATTCTCTTCTTCTTAAAGTTGTTTGAAAATCAATAAATTATTCTGCTGCTTTGAATGTAGAGGGATTGATGCACCTGCCTATCAAGGACCTTTTAGTTTAAAGACTCTTTATTTTCTAAGATGATCATGGATTTTAATGTATTAGTCAATTGTTGTTTTTATCTGGGTCTGGGCTGCCCTTAGGTTTAATAAATAAAATTAGTCTGAGCTGCCTAATAAATAAAATGACTACTGAGCAAGCAAAACACTGTGTATTGGGGGCATTTGAGAATTCCCGGCAAAGGGTTTTGGGGTCTCTCCTTGTAGAGGGCATAGAGAAGGGCCTTGGAGGGGCAGAAGGAAGAACAGCAACCAACTCAGTGGTTAGATAAGAGGAGCTTTAGCCGAGGTCAAGAAAGTAACCAAGCAAATGTCTCAGATAAGCTCCTTACTAGTTCACACGAAGATAAAATGGGGCGCACGTCCTGATTTATAAGATAAATAGATAGTAAAAGTAGTTCTAGATCTAAGTAGCATTGGTCCATCATTCATGGACAAATAAAGCAAAATCAAACCAGCTACCTTCTGGCTTAACACAATGTGTAAAGCTTGAGCACAATCCCCTGAATTTAAACGCCGTCATTTCTCCCAGGGGTCTGAAGGACATGGAATTGGACACTTCATCCATTGAGAAACGCTTCGCCTTTGGATTCCTACAGCAGCTGCTGAAGTGGATGGACATCTCCCAAGAATTCATTGCCCACCTGGGTAAGAGGCTGTCCTCTTCCTCTCCTGGTTGCTGTCCTGGTTGCAAGTTGCTGGAGGCCAGTACGCTGGGCTCCATATAGCATTACCCCATGATTTCCTGGGAGAGGAAGATGGAAAGTGGGAAGATAGAAGAAGGCTTGGAATCCAGAATCTTACCTTCTTATTTATACTGCTGGACAGAGGAACAGGGTCTGGTGCAGAAGCATTTGAGATACAATCTCTTGAGTTCATTTGTCCATTCTGATAGTGGGAAAAACAGATTAGCTATTTCTGGGCTGCTTGGATCCCATAGTCAAATACAATTGGACCGTTTTAGATCCACCTTGAGTTCTCGAGATCACCTCTTCTGTGGACAGAGGTCACACAGTCCCAATTTTAGTCATCCAAGTGGAACAATAGGATAAAGTTGTAGAGCACTGCAGAGTTGACCTTGAAAAAAGAATGTAAGGGGCCATTAGCAAAACATGAATTCAGCCCAGGAAGACAAGAGCATGTGAGAAAGAAACTCAAGATTGCCATTCTTTGAGTCTCTTTGGTATAAGAGGGAAAGAAGGAGATAGACTGCCCAGATTTCAAAATTCTGTTATTATAGTCTAAGCCATCTTAAGTAGACTTTTTTGTATTTCTTGGAGGGTCTATTTCCTGATCTATTTTTTGCCCCCGCTTCAGAGGCTGTGGTGAGCAGTGGAAGAGTAGAGAAGTCCCCCCATGAACAGGAGATCAAGTTCTTTGCCAAGGTAAATCTGCCTTTGTGGTTTTATTTATTTTATGTTACTGTTGGGTCAAGAAGATGATTAGATAGATGGATGGATGGATGGATGGATGGATGGATGGATAGATAGATAGATAGATAGATAGATAGATAGATAGATAGATAGATAGATAGATAGATAGATAGATAGATAGATAGATAGATAGATCAGGACAATAAATAATGGATGGAAATTAATCAAGAAGAGAAGCAACCTGGAATTAAGGAAAAACTTCTGAACAGTGAGGACAATTAACCAGTGGAACAGCTTGCCACCAGAGGTTGTGGGTGCTCCATCACTTGAGGTTTTGAAAGGAAAGATTGGACAGCCACCTGTCTGAAATGGTATAGGGTGTCCTGCTTGAGCAGGAGGCTAGACTAGAAGACCTTCAAGGTCCTTTCCACCTCTATTCTAGTCATTCATTCATTCATTCATTCATTCATTCATAGATGGATGGATGGAGATGGCTGGATGGATAGGTAGGTAGGTAGATGTAGATATAGCAGATACACAGCCCCTCCAAGATCACCCAAGTTGCATCAACCGCTGAGTGTTTTGCTTTGACTCAAAAAAAAAACAGGGAAGCAACTTCTGGAGAACTTCCTTGGAATTCCTCTCCTGCCCTCATCCAAGCCCTCAGTGGATCCCCAGTCTTCTTCCTCCCACCACTCATTTGCATTCCCTTTCCAGATCCTGCTGCCCCTCATCAACCAGTACTTCACCAACCACTGCCTCTACTTCCTCTCCACCCCAGCCAAGGTCCTGGGCAGTGGAGGCCACGCCTCCAACAAGGAGAAAGAGATGATAACCAGGTGAGCGCCAGAGCCCCCCACAGCAGCGGCTGGGTGTCGTGCGCGAGTGACAGCCTGCAACCCTTGTAAAGAGCCGCTTCCTCTGCCACCTTGTCCTCTTCGTGTGTCCTCGGCGTGTCGGGAGGAATCTCTTTCATTCTCTCTTCTGCTTTTCTCTTCCGCCTTTCAGCCTTTTCTGCAAATTGGCAGCCCTGGTCAGGCACCGGGTCTCTCTTTTCGGTAAGCCTCCCGCTCTGCTCCTGCTTTCCGGGACTAGGGAGGGGCTCAGCCCACATGTTCCACCCAGGGGTGCGAGTCTGCCGGTTTGTGAGCAGGCGCGTGTTCCGTGCGCGTGCTCTGCGTTTTAAAAAAAGCTAATATTTACCTTCAACGGCAGCTGAAGAAAACAGCTGAGGCGCGGCAGAGCAGTTGTGAATCAGCTGTGCTCTTACAAAAAGACATAAGTGCAGGGACGTAGGAGGTGGGCCCACATGCTCATCAGAGCGAACCTGTTCGGAGCCAGATCGTCGGAACAATCGGTTCGCCCAAACCGGTCTGAACCGGGAGAATCCCACCTTTAGTTCAATCCCCTTCTACCTGTCACTGGTTCAGGGAGGGGCTAAACCCCACCTGCCCTGGTCTCCCTTCCGCCTCTTGACTTTCCTGACGCTACGTCAGCTCTGTTTCCAAGCCAGTTTCCCGCTGGCCCTGTTTCTCCTCCCCGACCTCCGCATCCTTCTCACCCAGGTTTTCTAAACCTACCTGTTGCATCTTCTTCCTCCAGGTACCGATGCTGCTGCTGTGGTTAATTGCCTCCACATCCTGGCTCGCTCCTTGGATGCCAGGTGAGCAGTCTTCCTCCGTCGTTATATATAATATCCAGGTAGTCCTCAGCTTACCGCAGTTCGTTTAGTGACGGTGCGAAGTTACCACGACACCGGAAAAACTGAGTTAATGACCGTTTTTCACACTTTTCACAGCATTCCCAACGGTCACATCATCAAAATTCAGAGGCTTTGGGGAAGCCAGATTCACTTAACAGCGGTGTTACAGCTGCAATGATTCACTTAACAACCATGGCAAGAAAGGTTATAAAATTGGGCCAAAACTCACTTAATAAATGTCTCGCTTAACGACAGAAACCTTGGGCTCACTTGTGGTCGTAAGTTGAAGACTACCTGCAACCACTGTTACAGCCTCAACTTTTTACTTTTGCACACTTAATCTGTATTAGCCATTTCTAATAACAACAAACTACACAAGGTCGTAAAATTGGGTTGTAACTTCCTTAACAACCTTAGCCTTTTCCATTTAGCAGTGGAAATTCTAGCCCCAACTGTGGTCGTTAAGTCGAGGACTACTTGCATGTAATAGTTTCCATTAAATCCGATTTTGTTTTGTTTAAATCGAGTATTAACCACATACAGCCTGATATATGGGGTATTTATTCTGGCTTAGAAGTTTTCTTCCTTTTGCAAATGTCAGGAACAAAACCAGTTTGGTTTTACCCATTCCGATAATGAGCGCATGGTTACTTTATCCATGAGCATCTGGAAAAAATATCTAGAGATATCTAGAGTGGTGGGGTGGCCTACAGGTGGAGGTCTCGCCTCACAATCCGGAGGCAAGGTAGAGGCAGATATTTCTCCCTCTGGGTACAATGCAGAGGTGGGATTCAACAGGTTCCGATCAATTCTAGAGAACCGGTAGCAGAAATTTTGAGTAGTTCGGAGAACCGGCAAATACCACCTCTGACTGGAGATTTTACAGTATCCTTCCCTTGCCAAGATCACCAAGCCACGCCCACAGAACCGGTAGTAAAAAAATTTGAATCCCACCACGGGTACAATGAGAATATATCTGCTGAATATAACTCCGCATTGGTGACAGGAAAGGCATCTGGCCTGTAAACACTCTTATTGGCTCCATTTAGTTGCCCAGACTCCACCCCGCAAGGGATTACGGGGTCATTAAAAGAAGATGTACCTGTTGGGTTGAGGATTTCAGTTCTTCCTTTTCCATCCTACAGGACAGTCATGAAGTCAGGCCCTGAAATCGTCAAGGCGGGGCTGCGGTCTTTCTTCGAAAGTGCCTCCGATGACATTGAGAAGATGGTGGAGAACCTCAAGCTCGGCAAAGTCTCCCAATCCCGCACTCAGGTCAAAGGCGTGGGGCAGAACATCACCTACACCACCGTGGCCCTCCTGCCCGTCCTCACCTCCCTCTTCGAGCACATCGCCCAGCACCAGTTTGGGGACGATGTCATGTGTGAGTATATCGGGAGAAGGGAGGGTGGGCTGAGCAGACCCTGAGGCAAAGAGGGTGGGAGAATGCCGCCTGTCTACTCCAGGGGTGGTAGAAATGGCCTGGAGGAGGCCTGGTCTAAACTCCAAAAGAATGGTCCTTTGGGAGAAGGATTTGGAGGAGCGAGAACATGGGGGCATCTCCTGACATCAAAGAGGGGGATGGAGAAGTTGCATATCTTCCATTGTTCTCTCTCTCTCTCTCTCTCATCTCTGTCACTGTCTCTCTTCTCTCATCTCTCTCTCTCCTCCTCTTTTCTCTTTCTCTCTCTCTGTCTCTGTCTCTCTTCTTTTCTCTCTTTTCTCTCTCTCTCGTCTCTCTCTGTCACTGTCTCTCTTCTCTCATCTCTCTGTCTCCTTCTCTTTTCTCTCTATCTTCTGTCCTTCTCTCTCTCTTCTCTCTCCTTCTCTTTTCTCTTTTTCTTTCTCTTTCTCTTTCTCTGTCTCTTTTCTTTTCTGTCTCTCTCTCTGTCACTGTCTCTCTTCTCTCATCTCTCTCTCTATCTCCTCTCTTCTCTTTTCTCTCTCTTTTCTGTCCCTTTCTCTTCTCTCTCCTCCTCTTTTCTCTTTTTTTCTCTCTCTCTCTCTTCTTTTCTCTCTCTCTTTTCTCTCTGTTCTCTCTCTCTTCTCTTTCTCTTTCTCTCTCTTTTGTGCCCCTTCAGTGGATGACGTCCAAGTCTCCTGCTACCGAACTCTGTGCAGCATCTACTCCCTAGGGACAACCAAAAACCCGTATGTGGAGAGGTGAGCATGAGGACAATATTGGGCTCAGCTGGAAGGGTATAGACCCATGAGGGTGAACCTATGTCACGCGTGCTGGAAGTGACACGTAGAGCCATTTCTGCCGGCACACGAGCCGTTGCCCGAACTGATCCATTGCTCATGCAAGCATGCCCCCCGCCAGCCAGCTGATTGTTGGGTATCTGCTGCACATGCACAGAGGTGCATGGTGCAGGGGGTCACGCGCGCATATGCAGAGGTGCACAGTGCATGTGCGGGAGGGGGTCATGCACATGCGCAGGGGACGGGGGAGTCATGCACAGTACTTGCATTATGGGTGCAGGTATGCATGTGCACTTTTGCTACACAACGAAGGTTAGCCATCATTGGTATAGACCCTTTGTAGTGAGATGGAGCCAAGAGAATGGCTGGCCAGGATGGAAGGAGGAGTCAAGTGAGGCCCTAGCTTGGAGTCATTGCACATTACGCCTTTGTCTCTTGTCCCTCTCCGCAGACAGAGGCCCCAACTTGGAGAATGCTTGGCCCGGCTAGCAGCAGCGATGCCCGTGGCTTTCCTGGAGCCGCACATCAACGAATTCAACCCTTGTTCGGTTTACACCACCAAATCCCCGAGAGAGAGAGCCAGTGAGTGTGACAGAAGGAAGCAGGAGGGACCAGGGGTGGGATTCTACAGGTTCTCACCCATTCACTAGAACCGGTTGTTAACATTCTAAGCAGTTCGGAGAACCGGTTGTTAGAAGAAATTCCTGGCCTAATCCTGTAAGGAAGTCAGGAAGGAAACATTCTGGTGTTGCTTACAGAAACTTGCCTCTCCGTTAACCCTTACTACATTCTTGGCAGGACTAGACTTCCTGTCTCAGGAACTTCTCTGGAGTTTTTTTCCCCTCCTTTGCTGCTACTTTGCTTGTGTGGAGGGACCATTCAAAGTTACAATGGCACTGAAAAAAGTGACTTATGACCATTTTTCACACTTACGACATGGTTGCAGCATCCCTACAGTCACGAGAGGCCTGGCGAGGAGAGTTGTGCCTCGATGTGAGTGATGTTGAGTTGGCCACGCCCAGCCAATAACATGACCACCAAACCATGCCCACCAACTAAGCCACGCCTACAGAACCGGTTGTTAAAAATATTGAATCTCACCCCTGGGAGGGACCGCAATCTCCCTTTCGCCTTGACGTTCCCTCCAATTTTCTCCCTTTCCTCACTGGTCAGGGGGTGCCCATTTAGGCTCCTCCCTTTTTTTCTCATGCCTCCTGTCATTTTTTTCCATCCTTTTTTTTTATTGGAAAAGATGGGGTTTTCTTTTACCATGTCCTCCTAAAATAAGGCTGAGCCACTTTAGGACCTGTGGACTTCAACTCCCAGAATTCCTCAGTCAGCCATAGCGGCTCACCCATGCACTAGAGTTTAAAACTCTTCAGTAAGGATTTGCACACAGGTGTACAGGTAGTCCTAGACTTACAACTGGTTGTTAGAAGTTATGATGGCCTTGGAAATGCTGCTCTATGGCTTGTAAATATTGCTCCCACCCCCCAAGTCACGTGATTGTCAACTCATCAAACATTCCTATGCCTGTTTTAGTAGTTGCCATTAAAAACAAAGGGGAGGGAGGAAGGAAATCTGGAAGAGCAGTTGAAAACGAAAATACATTCCAACTTTTATCTTTAAAAGTTTGTAACTGAACTATCAGAGCTTTTGCCCGTGAATATATTTAATTGGAGAACGTGAATGATGACGTCCAGCCCGTGAATGTGCTCAATTGGAGAATCTGATTTATGACACACCCAGGGGGGAGGAGAGAAATGGGGTCACAGGGGACTGTCAGTGACGTAGACCAGAGTTGACTCCATACAGGGCAGTGCCAGGATGTCGCCTTTAATAAATCCTTTGAAGTTTTTTGAAGGTTGGCTGGAGAATCATGATTTCATTAGGGCGATTGCCGGAATCCTGACAGTGATCACATTTCAGGTGCTTGGAAGCCAACTCGCATTTACGACCCGGTTGCGGTATCCTGCGGACTGGTGACCAGGATTTGCAACTCTTTTGCTGATTCCCAACACCTTTTGATGATTTCTGGCAAAAAAAAAAAAAACCCAAATCCTGCCCATTCAGGGAAATGGATTTGGATTTACCACCAAGGGATTCACTCAACGAAGATACAGATTTAAAACCACGGAAATCAACGAACAGCCATGCAATTCCGATTACAACTGCATGATTCGCTTATGATTTGCTATAAAAATGGTCCAAAAAATAATAATTCCAGGTCTGGTCATGTGTTGCCTCGATTTATGACCAGATTTCTGATCCAGTTGCGGTCATAAGTCGAGAACAGCCTATAAGCATTGCTGTCTCACTTTTCTTTGCTTTTTCTGACCTGTTCACCTAACCTGGATTTAATGTCAGTGTTCCAAGTCATGCAGCCAAAGAAAACAGAACTCCAAGGCAGGTTGATTTCTCAAGGAACGATTTATTGGATACTTCACATTGGCACAACCAGGGAAAACCGACTCTGAAGGTTCCCACCATTTTCCCCTAATTAAAGGAAAAGTTCCCCCTTTTCCCAAGTCCATCAGTCACCTTGTCCAATCAAGGTGCTGACCAATTGTTTTGTTATTTGGCTCCTCCTTTCCCCAGCCACCTGTTGGGATGACCTTGGTTCCCAAAGGAAAACTATTTGTTTTGACCACAAAACCCCAGCTCACTATTTCTCCTTTCCCTGTCCCTTCTTCTCCCTCGTGGCAACCCTGAAGCCTCCAAGATGGCCTAGGACAGATTCTCTTCAGAGTGGACATCTGGAGACCTTCCAGCAGAGACATGGTCTCTGAATTTAGCTCTTTTTCTTCCAGATCTCCAGAAATTTAAACATGCCTATCTTCTACCCCAGTCTTAGGCCTACCGAACTGTGTGGAGGAGATGTGTCCAGATATTCCAGTCCTGGAGAAACTGATGAAGGACATCAACGGGCTGGCGGAGTCAGGGGCTCGCTATACCGAAATGCCCCACGTAATCGAGGTCACCCTGCCGATGCTTTGCAACTACCTGCCCCGTTGGTGGGAGAGAGGCTCGGAGACCATCGCGCAGGGTCCCTGGTGCACCGAAGTGACCTCGGACCAGCTCAACACCTTGCTGGGAAACATCCTGAAGATCATTGTCAACAACCTGGGCATAGACGAAGCATCTTGGATGAAGCGGTTGGCAGGTACGAAGGGGGAGCCTGGGCGCTGGGATTGAGGCCTTTCTTTCTTTACAAACGGGATGAAATTTTGCTCCGGAGAGAAATTGCATAATAAGATATAAAACTAACCAAAGGTGATAAGGACCCCCTGAGCTGCCTTGTTGTGGTTCGCCAGTAGCAGGTGTGGATGTGGGGTGCTGCCTTCAGAGCTTTTGAAGTCTGGCAGCAGTGAAATAGAGGATCCCGGAGAGCAGGAGAGAGCAGCTGAAGCAGCAAGGGTGACTCGGGAAGGCTGGAAGGTGATGGCCCCTCCCATAAGGGATAAAAGCCAGACTTCGGGGATGTGCTCTTTGCAGGAAGCAAAGAAGTTCTTTAGATTCTGAGTCCTTGTTGAAGCCCAGCGAACTCCGGTTTGTTTTTGAAACGTCTGTCGGGGGATATTTATCAGTAATCAGACTTCTGTTCTTGGCAGCCTTTCACAACCTTGAAAGGGCTAGCTTTTATTTCGGACAATTAGGTTTAAATGGCTCTTGGCTGGGAATGCAAAGAATTCCCAGCGCCGCATTAAAAAAGGTTTGCTTTTATACACAGCTTGTGTTTGTTTAATTTGAACAAGGCTTGGGTCAGAATGCGTGTTGTGCTAAGCCTTGAACCTGTAATGGTGATGTTTGCAGGGGGGGTCTGACCTTGGCCACTTTTAAGACCTGTGGACTTCAACTCCCAGAATTCCTCACCCATCATTTGTTTAGCACTCTTAAAGGTACATCAGCACTGGAAAAGTGAGTTAGGGCAATCTCATGCCTTTATGAGCACCACAGCACAGTAATCAATCAGAATAGAGCTGGAAGGGACCTTGGAGGTCTTCTAGTCCAACCTCCTGCTAAAGCAGGAGACGACTATACCATGTCAGATAGGTGGCTGTCCAGTCTCCTCTTAAAAGCCTGTTAGATTTTGCAGCAGAAATTCAAATCCAGAAAGCATACACAGGTGACCAATTCAGCAGGATTCATTAACTTCTTTATATACATAATAACATTTGAAGTAAAGTTTACAATACCGATCATAGATTCTTCCAACGTAACAAAGCTTCCAGTGATGAAGTATCCACAACTTCTGGTGGCAAGCTGTTCCACTGGTTAATTGTCCTCCCTGTTGGGAAGTTGCTCCTTAATTCCAGGTTGCTTCTCCTGGATTAGTCTCCATCATCCATTGTTTCTTGTCCTGCCTTCAGGTGCTTTGGAAAATAAATTTTTATTATTTATTTTATTTTATTTTCAAGTTTTATATACCACCCGCTCTCCTTGGGGGACTCAGGGCAGTGTACAGACATTAGAAATATGTTGAAAATACAATAATTAGGATAATTAAAGAATAAATTTGGTTGTTAAGTAAACAGGATGGGGCAAGGATTTAAGAGTGAGGACTAAGAGCAATTATGAATTTAAAGTAAATTAAAAAAAAAACCTAGGCCAGACCGGTTTAATGGAATAGGTGAGTTTTCAGCGCGCGCCGGAAGGTCAGAAGGATCATCAGGGATGATCCTCATCTCCGGGAGTAATTTGTTCCAGAGGGACATAATAGTGTTCCAATTGACCTCTTCCTCCTCTTCGTGGCAGCCACTCAAATACTGGAATACAGGTCGTCTTCAACTTACGACCACAATTGAGCCCAACATTGATGTTGCTAAGTGAGAGATCTGTTGAGGGAATGTTTTGCCCGTTTTATGACTTTTCTTAACACGGTTGTTAAGTGAATCTGGCTTCCCCATTGACTTTGCCCATCTGAAAGACTTATCTGTGCCAATAAGCAGTTAGAGGTCCAGAGGTTCCCAAGCCCTATGGCCATGATGGCGAACCTATGGCATGCGTGCCACAGGTGGCACACAGAGCCATTTGTGCCGGCATGTGAGCTGCAGGCAAATTTACCTCACTGCGCATGTGTGTGCCTCACAACTGATTTTGGGCTGGTTTGAGGCCTTTTTCGGCCTCCCAAAGGCTTGAGGGAGGCTTCTGCAGGCTTCTACGAGCTTTGTAGGCCGAAATCTAGCCCCGTTTCGTCACTTCTGGTATTTTCAGAAAAACAGGAAGTGATGAAACGGGGCTAGATTTCAGCCTACAAAGCTTGTAGAAGCCTGCAGAAGCCATCCTCAAGCCTTTGGGAGGCCGAAAAAGGCCTCAAACCGGCCAAAAATCAGCTGTGAGGTACAGTGTAGGTAAGGGGGCGGGGGGGATTGTGCACACATGCATAGGGGACATGGTGGGGGAGGCGTGCATTGCCTTCTGGGTGCTGGCACACGAGAGCGAACGTGCAAGCGTGCACACAATTTTTGGCACAGGAGCCCAAAAAAGGTTAGCCACCACCACCCTATGGAATTGTTGGAGGGACTCTTAATTTTAGAACTTGGAGAAAGGTAGCCTGCTCCCGACTGAGGAGGCTCTTCGTCGCGCAGTCTTTGCACAGCCCATTGTCAGCAAGGCCAAGCCCGAACTGCTCCGCTCCCACTTCATCCCCACCATGGAGAAGCTGAAGAAGCGGTCTGGGAAAGTCGTGGCGGAAGAGGAACAGCTGCGGCTGGAGGCCAAGTCCGAATCGGAGGACTCGGAGCTACTCATCCGGGATGAGTTTTCCGTGCTGTGTCGTGACCTCTATGCCCTCTACCCGTTGCTGATCCGCTATGTGGACAACAACAGGTAATCCGCAGTTGGTGAACCAAATCCATGGACGTGCGCATAAGGTGCAGGTTGCAACTTGCAAGGTAATGACAGGTGGGTGTAGTTAAGAAACACAGCACAAGGATTTCAAGAGAGCCAGTTTGGTCTCGTGGTTAAGACACCAGGCTAGAAAGCAAGAGACTGTGAGTTCGAGTCCCGCCTTAGCTATGAAAGCCAGCTGAGTGACGTCAGGCTAATCACCAGGAGACAGGGAGTTCTAGTCCCGCTTTAGACCCAAAATCCAATTGGATGACTTAGGACCCATCACTAGGAGACAGTGAGTTTTAGTCCCACCTAGTCCTCCTCCCCTCTCTCTCCCTCCCTCCTCCTTCCCACCCTCTTTCCCTCCCCAGCCCACCTCAAAGGGTTGTTGTGGAGAAAATAGGAGGAAGAAGGTGTGTTAGATACGTTCACTGCCTTGAGTTATTTGTGAAAATTAAAGAGGTGGGTTATATATCCATAAATAAATGCTACTTTATCTGTTACCTTGAAAACCTGTTTTGGGTAGTTCGCTGTCCCCATTTATATTAAAAGAAATCAAGGCAGGATTGTTTGGAAGAGATAGAAAGTGAAAAAGAGAAGATCGAAAGAAGGTACATTATGTGGCAGCTTGCGTGGGGGTCCTTGGTGCTCCCTGAGCTTGGTAGTTTTCTTGCAGATATTTTGTTACCAAACTTAATAACGTCATCAATGCTAGAAGGGAGGGGAGTTTGCTCACTCAAATAGAGAGCAGTCCCAACTCCCCCTTAGCACTGAAAATCTTACCTAGTTGGGTCGTGAAATGTTTGCAAGAAAACTACAAACCGTAGAGAGTGCCCCGGATCTCATAGCCCTCCACCCTTCTCCTTCGCAAACTCCACTCCCTTCTAGCACTGATGATGTTCCCTACTTCGGTAAGGAAACATCTGCAAGAAAATGGAGAGCATCAAAGATCCCACAAATCAACCTTGAGCTATAAATATTCTCTTCTGTTGATAGGGTGGGCCTGCTGAGTTTCTGCAGAGTCGATCACATGAACTGTGGGACGTACCGTGTTTCCCGGAAAATAAGACCCTGTCTTAGATTTTTTTGCCACCAAAAAAGGCACCAGGTCTTATTTTCGGGGGATGTAATCTCACTTACTCTCGTCACCCCCCAGCCTCCTTTTCACTGTCAGAGGCCTTCAGGAACTTCTGCAGCCAGTAAGGCTTTTCTGAAGGCCTCTGCAGCCAATAACAGAGCTCTGGATCGATCCAGAGCTTTCTTATCAGTACAGAGGCCTTCAGGAAAGACTTTTGCCAGCCTTGCCAGCTGCAGAAGAAATGGGCCCGCAAGGCAGATGTCGGGGTGTGCGAGGGCCTGGCTACAACTGTCCAAAGGTAAGTAGTAGGGCAGCTCCACCCCACCATCACCACCCTAGCTTAATTTTTACCCGTCCGCTCTGGAGTGGACAGGATCTTAATTAGGCCTTATTTTGGGGGGTAGGGCTTATCTTGGGCACATGTAGAAATCAAGCTAGGACTTACTTTCAAGGTAGGTCGTATTTTCAGAGAAACAAGATAGAAGAAGGCGCTCAACCAACCGTTCCTTTTGCATCTGTAGGGCCCACTGGTTGACCGAGCCCAACTTGGATGCTGAGGAGCTGTTCCGGATGATTGGGGAAATCTTTATTTATTGGTCCAAGTCCCACGTGAGTGAGCTTTGTGGGGGCGGGGGGAGGGTAGCAGAGTGGCAGGCTTGTGGGTTCAATTTCCAAGTTGTCTTTCCGCTGAAAACAATGGAGAAGGAACAGAACGAGAAAACCTGCTCGTTGTCTTTTGAACGCTAGGATTCATCCGTGCAGAAGTATTCTTAATGTAACTCCATTTTGGAAGGCCAGGAGGGTGCGCGGGCCCTGCCTCCACCTCCAGGGGGAGAATATCCCACAGCGCGGGGGCAACGGCAGAATAGCTTCTCTTCCTGGACCCTGCTACTCAGGATTCATTAACCGACAGGTCCTGCAACATACCTCTCCCTGCCTGTCCAGGTGGGACGGACCGATGCAATGCCACAAAGATAGTTCTGTAGGTCAGGGAGTCTCCAACCTTGGTAACTCTATGACTTGTGGACTTCAACTCCCGGAATTCCTCAGCCAATCGTGTGATTCAAAAATTTTAGCAATATTTTAGCCTATTTTTCACCCTTCCCGAGTCTCCGTGTGTGCGTGCTTTGCGCTTACCTCCATCCAAAACAGGCCACCTGAGGATTCCTGGGAGGGAAGGGATGGGGTGGGCGGGGCGGGGCGGGCCAGCCAGGAGTGGGATTTGGGGATTCTCCAAAATGCACAGAACCTTAGCTAGGGGCTCTTCCCGAACCCCTGCGAACGCCCCCCCAGCAGCCCACCCCTGGGTGGAACCCCCTGCAGAAATCCTCCATCTGATTCTTCTTCCTCTTACAGAATTTTAAACGAGAAGAGCAGAACTTTGTCGTTCAGAACGAAATCAACAACATGTCCTTCCTGACAGCCGACAGCAAAAGCAAAATGTCCAAGGTGAGAAGTTTGCTGAGGTCTCCTCCGTCAGCAGGGGAGAAGGTAGTGGGTAGTTCCCCCCCTTAGCATCTCTTGCCATCCTTGAAGCCACAATACTATCTCAGTAGGGGGAAGGGTCTTTGACCCAACCGTTGCTGAGCTCCCGGTGGACGGGATGTGTCCGAGGGCTGCAGGGTTCCAGGTTTCAGGGTAGGAGTCAGCTTACTAAGTGGCCTTGGCTTTAGCGACTCATTTTCTAAACATTTAACTTGCAGGTGTAATCCTACAGACCTTCTCTTATGTAGATTCTTCACGAAGCGAAGGGGTTTTTCTCTTCCTTCTCCTCTCAGCTGAAGGCCTTTTTCCCTCCTCTCAGCTGATTGTTTTTGGGTTTGTTTTTTTTTTAACTACCGGTTCGGGTGAACCGCTCTGAACCGGTAGCATAGCACTACTGGTTATGTCCATCGGCATCATTTGCCGAACTGTCCTTAGTCATGGATTTTCCCATCAATCTCATTTGCCCGTTCTCCATCCTCTTGCAACTAACAAGGAGTAAAAACATGGGTATTTCCTCCCCTTTCTACCTTTGGGAAGGAAAAGAATGGCAAGATACGGTGATAAATTAACCCTCCTGTTTGATCATTTCTGATACATTGGATCCATTGTATGGGCCCTTGCTGCTCTCCGAGCTTGGTTCTTTTCTTGCAGACGTTTTGTTACCTGAGTAGGTAACATCATCAGTGCAGTGGTGGGATTCAAATATTTTAACTACCAGTTCTGTGGGCATGGCTTGGTGGATGTGGCAGGGGAAGGATATTGTAAAATCTCTAGTTGGAAGTGGTATTTGCCGGTTCTCCGAAGTACTCAAAATTTCCGCTACCGGTTCTCCAGAACCGGTCAGAACCTGGTGAATACCACCTCTGCATCAGTGCTAGAAGGGAGTGGGGTTTGCTCTCTGCTTATAAACCCCCCTCCTCCTAGCACTGATGATGTTCCCTAGTTGGGCGATGAAACGTCTGCAAAAAAACGGCCAAATTCAGAGAGCATGAAGGACTTCATAATTCAACCCTGAGCTACAAGTATTCTCTCTGAATCAATTGACCAGATATTGCTTATGGGGTGGGGAGGAAGAAACCAACATCTGTGTGATGGAAGATTTCATAGGATCTTAGATCCACCAAGTTCTGGACAGATGATACTTGCTTTGAGTCCTTTCTCTGAGTAACGGCGAGGCGGGGATAATGCCTCCTCTAACTTTCTCTTTCTCCTGTCTTCTCTCCCTTTTCTCCCCATCTCCACATGTGGGTTTAGTCTGAAGAAAGCCAGGTTAGCAAAAGCACAGCTGTTCCACTGGCCCAAAGGGTCAAGGCAGCATGGATAGAGCAATGGGATATCTCTGCCGCAACCCTTCGCTCCCTCCCTGTTTAGAAGTGGGGTGAAGCGGGGAGGGGGGTTGCAAAATCAATCGGGGCCAGGGAGGAAGGGAAGGGGCTGCGGCTGCATGGACGGTGACAAAAATGCAGTAGCTTTTTTGCAGGTCTGGCCGCAACACAACAGACATGCGATGGGTGGCAACTTCTGCCTGTCAAATCACCCAGTTAGTGGGACTCACGCCATGTTGAAGCGGGCAGCCACGCTCTAGAATAGTTCTGACATGCCACAGCATGTCCTCTTCCTCTTCCTCTTCCTTCTAACCAACCGATTGATCCCGGAGTCTCCAAAACCCATTACTAAAAAAGAAAAAAGACATCCCTTAATTCCCAGCATGCCTCGGGAGTCCTTCTCCTAACCCCAATCCACCTTCTTGGCCCTCTTCTTCTCCCTGAACTGCCCCGGAGCCCATCATCCTGCCCTAGAGCCCATCATCCTGCCCTGTCACTCTCTGGGGGGGGGGGGGGGTGGAGGGAGGAAGTGGTTGCCTGTCCGTGCCCCTTCGTCTCCTGGCTGCCGACCGTGCGGTTCTGCATAGAGGTTGAGCGAGACTGTTTTGCGAGGCTGACAGTTAAGTGGGGCAAAGAGGCTGGAAGGGCATCTTGGCATCTTGATTGATCTGAATTAATTCATTGCACTAAGATCTCAGGGAGGGAGGGAGAAGGCCTCTCCCTGCAACGCCAAACCACTCCTGCCCGTTTTGAACATTTAAGTCCGGGTGTCTCCAGTGGGATTCAGCCGGTTCACACCGGTTCACCAGAACCGGTTGTTGGAAGAAATCCTTAGGGCAGAGAACCGGTTGTTAAAATTATTTGAATCCCACCACGGCGTGTTTCAGAAATCTGATTATTTTTCCTCCTGTTGACTACAACAACAGGGGTCCCTATTGGGCCACAGCCCAGTGCCAGGTTGTGGCCCATTTAGAACTGGGTCACAGAAGTGTTGGGTGAGCTCATGCACAAACCTATCCCCCCCCATCCCGCCACTGTCAGATCCTCTGAGCCAGAAAGATTGAAGACGGCTGGTCTACGAAATATAAGTTCAGAATCTCCTTTCCAACTATAATTCTGTGGGGCAGACCTGGGCATTTTACAGCCCTCAGGCCACCTCGGGGCCCTTCAGTTGTCTCTGTTCCGCTCTACGTGCTTTTTATTTTATTTTGAAGGCGATTGCTATCTTTTTTTTTCCAATTTGTTTTTTTAGGTGCGTGCCTGGCTGCCTATGCACCCTCATAGAATTCTTGGCTCGGCCTCCACAACGGTCCCAATTTTTCATGTGGCCCTTTGGGAAAATTAGTTGCCCACCCTTGCTGTAGGATGCTGTCAAAAAACAAATCAACTCGATGGCCATTAGGACGTGATCCAAGCTCTGCTTTAGATGCATCCCTTAAAAAAAAAAACAGGCAGAGCTTGGATCACATCATGGCGGCCGCCATCTTGACTTTTCTGACTGCAGATACCCTTGACCTCTTGACATGAGCACTTCCACAGACCCCGCTAAAATGTCCCATAATTCCCTTTACTTAACCCAGCAACTGCCTCTGTCTTACTCGTTTTAATTCCACGTTCCTACATCTGTAGCTCCGTATCTCTTCTCCAGCTCTTCCAAATGGTCCCTCTCTACACTGGCTAACACCCCCTCCCCCTTCTCATCCCCAGAAGACCCTTCCCCTATCCAGGCATAACCTCTGCATGTGCATCGTCTCTTCTGAAGTCCGGTCAAAATCCTCCTCTCTGTCTCTGGGTTGATGGATCAAAAAGTGAATGCATGGAATGAGATTTTGATCCACACGCTTCTAACAGACAGTCTTGGAAGCAACACTGATCGATCCCAGATCCCTGAGTATTGGAGGCAACAAGTCTCTGGATTGTCACTTTCGCCCCACACTAAGACTATAGGTGTCCAACCTTGTCCACTTGAAGAGCTGCGGACTTCAACTTCAATATGCTGGCTGGGGAATTCTGGGAGTTGAAGTCCACAGGTCTTCAAGTGGCCAAGGTTGGACATCCCTGCCCCAGACTTTACAGCTTCTTCTCTCCCATCTTCTCTTGAGAGAGGACCTGGTCCAGCTTTCCCACCAGGTCATGGAATCCCCATGTCTGAAGCTGTGCTTGGTCATTAAAGCTTTTGCCCGGTCAAGCTGTTGGCATGCCAGGGGACAACCTGAGTGGCACAACCTCTTTTTCCCACTAGACTGACTTGGCTCTTCCTCTCCCAGTCAGGTGGCTCGGATCAGGAACGGCACAAGAAGAAACGCCGAGGGGACCGCTATTCCGTCCACACGTCCCTCATTGTGGCTACGCTGAAGAAGATGCTTCCCATCGGCTTGAACATGTGTTCACCAACCGATCAAGAGCTGATCAGCCTGGCCAAGATGCGCTATGCCTTGGTGAGGATCTTGAGGTGGGGATTGCTAAGGAAACCAAGCCAATGGCAAAGTCTCCAGATCTCCAACGGTTGACCAGGCTGATTGTGATTGACTAGACATGAAGTAATGTTGGAAGGTCTACTCAACTGTAGAGCTGAAGAACATGGACGAGACAGCCCAGATGTTGGAGAGAGCATGAAATGGGCATCCCTTTCCAAGTTGAGGAAGGATAGAGAAACTACAAAGGACAACTTTGTTACACACCCCACATAGCACACACACATACACACATACAGGATCACAATGACCATGCTCCTCTTTGAGTTCTCTCTTTGATTTCAGTGATTTATATCCTGCCATCAAGGATACAAATCCTGAGGTCTTGTCGGTCAAGGAACACAAATGTTCAGAAACCACAATTGATGGTTTATTTAAGAAGGGATAATCCTGGTTGGAACAGGTTCTTTCTGGGATTGTTTCTTGGTTAGTTTGTTCATATGATTGCTCTCCTTTTCTGCAGAAAGACACCGATGAAGAAGTGCGTGAATATCTCAACAACAACCTTCATCTTCAAGGCAAGGTGAGGACCTGGAATTGCTCCAGAAAGTGATGTTTGGGAATTCAGCTTTTGTAGGTTTTGCCATAAATAGACTAGCTCTCTTCCTGTCTGGATGAATTACAGAATAGAATCTAACTTCTTTCTTTCTTTCTTTCTTTCTTTCTTTCTTTCTTTCTTTCTTTCTTTCTTTCTTTCTTTCTTTCTTTCTTTCTTTCTTTCTTTTTCTTTCTTTCTTTCTCCTTTTTCTTTCTCTCTCCCCTTCCTTCCTTCCTTCCTTCCTTCCCTCCCTCCCGCTCTCCCTCCCTCTTTCTTTCCTTCTTTCTTTCTTTCTTTCTTTCTTTCTTTCTTTCTTTCTTTCTTTCTTTCTTTCTTTCTTTCTTTCTTTCTTTCTTTCTTTCTTTCTTTCTTTCTTTCTCCTTTCTCTTTTCTCTCTCTTTCCCCCTTCCTTTCTTCTTTCCCTTCCCCCTCTCCTTCTTTCCTTCCCTCACCCTTCCTGCCTCCCTCCCTCTCTTCTTGTTCTTCCTTCTTATCCTCCCTCCCTCCCTTCCTTCCTAGTCTGGGCAGCTTACAAAATACTGCATAGCAATGTCTATAATAAAACTCAGAATCTAGCACGAAAAATAATCTGGAAAAAGCATTAACATCCCACAAGGGATCCATCACTCATTCTAACCCAGGACTTGGGGATGGAGACTAGTTTTAAGACCTCATTTAAATAGAGCTGGGAGTGGGGTGTGTATGTGTGTGTGTGTGTGTGTGTGTGTGTGTGTGTGTGGAAAGGTGATGTTTCAGGTGGCCTATGTTCTGTGAATGTCCCCATTTGCCTTGCAGTGTGAGAACTCCTCCTCCATGCGCTGGCAGATGGCCCTCTACAAGGAGATGGCTGGGAAAGCCGAGGACTCCAACAAGCCGGAGAAGATTGTCAAACGGGTACAAGAGGTATCGGCCGTGCTGTACCACCTGGAACAGGTATGGACCCAGAAAGAGATTTGGCAGGTTCGTAGGTGGAAGAATAAGGATTTGCTACCTACGTCTTGGATGTCTGCTGAGAGCTTCCCAGATCTGAACAATTTCACAGCAGCGATCTCGGTAGCTGCCCAAGTTAAAAATCAACTTGAAAAAAAAAAATCCACCCGCAACAAAGAAGCACCAACAATCAATATAAGCAGAATGGCAGCCCAGCTTAACATCGCTATAACATCCATTACTCAGGACCCCTGACTTCTCCCCCCCCCCCCATGCACAGGGACTCATGGTCTATTTTGTTAAAAGTCCTCATTAGATTTTTCTTTTTAAAAAAACTTATTTCCACTTTGTTTCCTGTTTTAAAGAAATTCCTTTTTTTTAACATCAAAATCATCCTTCTAGACCCGTGATGGCGCGTGCCTCACAGCTGATTTTTGGTTGGTTTGAGGCCTTTTTCGGCCTCCCGGAGGCTTGGAAGAAGCCTCTGCAGGCCGAATAGGCTCGCTTTGTCACTTCCTGTAACACCAGAAGTGACGAAACGGTCCTATTCAGCTGGCGTGGCGGGGGGATTACATGCACATGCACCGGGAGCTTGGGGGGACACGCATTGCCTTCTGGGTGCTGGCACGCGAGCGTCCTTCCCGCGCCCAATTTTTGGCACAGGAGCCCGAAAAGATTAGCCACCACTGTTCTAGACATTCACTCAATAACTGCGCATGCTGAGAGCATATACGCCTCTGAGGCAATTCAGTGGACTTGTCGGCTGTCCAGCTGACCACAAGTCACTCGGGAAGGCCTTGTGGATGTGATAAGAGTGGATTGGGACCTAGTAATCCATCTTCTTGATGGATCGTGGGAGGTTTCAGAGGGAGGAACCTCAAAGGAGAAATACAAAAAATGGGAAGGAAGCCCCTGATCAGGAAAAGCGGATGGAGGAGAGAAGTGCCGGTTATCCTATCTTCCAACCCCGATTCTCTTCTGCCTTCTCCTGCAGTTAGAGCACCCGTACAAATCCAAGAAAGCTGCGTGGCACAAATTGCTCTCTAAGCAACGGCGGCGTGCAGTGGTGGCATGCTTCCGCATGACGCCCCTCTATAACCTGCCCAGGTGAGTTAATACAGCTGGGTTGGCTGGTCCACTGATTGGAATAAGGGTCATTCCATACACGGATTCATCTCTTCCAGCCAGAATTGGACAACTCGCCTCCGCCAACTCACCTCAGACAGCTCACCATGGTCAATTCAATTCACCATGGGACAGCTCTCTGCAGGACAATTCAACATTTAATTATTTAAAATATTTTTAAAAAGTATGTTAATTATTGTCATTCACATTTCCTTTTGTCCCTTCTCTGGCATTCATTCTTTCTTTAATAGCAGTAGCTTAGACTTATATACCACTTCATAGTGATATGTAACAATTCGATTTAATTATTTAAAATAATTTTTAAAAATTATTTTAATTCTTTTCACTCAAATTTCATTTTGTCTCTCCTCTGGCATTCATTCTTTCTTTAATAGCAGTAGCTTAGACTTATATACCACTTCATAGTGATATGTCCTCTTGGCATATTCTTCTTATAGCAGTAGCTTAGACTTATATACACTTCTAGTGATATAACATCGATTAATTTTAAAATAATTTTAAAAATTTTAATTCTTTTCACTCAAATTTCATTTGTCTTCTCTGGCATCATTCTTCTTTAATAGCAGTAGCAGACTTATTACCTTCATAGTGATATGTACAATCGTTTATTTTTAAAATAATTTTTAAAAATTTTAATTCTTCATCAAAATAGTCATCTTTCTAGCAGAGCTTAGCTTATACCACTTCATAGTGCTTTACAACCCTCTCTAAGAGTTTTACGGAGTCAGCATATTGCCCCCAACAATCTGGGTCCTCAGAAGCATGGAAGGCAGAGTCAACCTTGAGCCGGTGAGAATGAACTGCCAAATTGCAGGCAGCCGGCAGGCAGCAGAAGTAGCCTGCAATACTGTACTCTAACCATTGCACAACCAAGGCTCATGATTAATGATTCTATTCGACTGTTTCTTCGATATTAATGTAGCGCTTGTCCCCCGACGAGTTTTTCCGCAGTGAGTTGGCCACGGTGAGTTGTCCTGTGGCAAGTTAGCCGAGGCGAGTTGGTGGGGGCGAGTTGTGTTTCCCTAACACTGCCAAAATGGGAATCATCTGGCTGGGGTGGAGGACATAATGGAGCTGCCTTTCTGCTTCTCAGGCATCGTGCTTGCAACATGTTCCTGGAGAGCTACAAGTATTCCTGGATCTTCAGTGAAGAGCATCTCTTTGAAGACAGAATGATCGACGATCTATCTGTGAGTCTTCCTGGCAGGAAGAACCTGAGATCAACTGGGGGAATGGGGGATGGTTTGAATGCTCATCCCCTGGTAGTTGTTTAGGAGAAATGCTACATTTCAGATCTGATTTCTAATTGCTCTTATTCCTATTGTGGGATGTGGGATGTAGAAACCTGGGCCACAGGAAGAGGAAGAGGAAGAGGAGCAGGAAAAGAAGCCAGACCCTTTGCATCAGCTGATTCTCCATTTTAGCAGGACAGCATTAACAGAAAAGAGGTTTGTAGTGGCAGTAGAGTCCAGAGCCCAGCGTGAATTTGGGTGCAAAAAGGATGAAGTAGCCATAGCTGAAACGTTCTGTCCTGATGTAGAAGGGTGGAGTCAAGAGAGGAATCAGCCTGGAATCATGACGTTGTCACAAGTGGTCGAAGTCCAACCTTCTTGAATTCTATTAGCTCTTATCAAGTGACAATTTAGTGCCGATCGTTGGTTGACTAGAGTCTTGGGTAGAGGCATGAACAATAATTCAGCTTAGCTGGGACTTAATGTGTGGGCCTGATCCTGGACTATGAAGCAAGAGTGAGGGAGATGTTTGGGGGACATCAAGATTCAGCCAGGGGTAGGATTCTACCGGTTCAGACCGATTCGGGCAAACTGGATGTTAAATTTGAATCTGGTTTGCCGAACCAATATTTGAACTGACCGACTGGCCCTGCCCGGCCCTCCCAGCAGTCTCCATGTGGCCCATTTTCACGGAGACTCTGGGAGGGAGAAAAATGGGCCTTCCAGAAGTCCAGAAATGAGTCTGTTTCTGGCTTCCAGAAGGTCGCCAGAGCCTGGGGGAGGTTGTTTTCACCCTCCCAGAGGCCTGAGGAAAGCCTCCAGACTCTGGGGAAGGCGAAAAACAGCCCTCCCAGAAGTTCTGGTAGGCCACGCCCACCATGTCCACACCCACCCAGCAACTGGGCAGCAAACTGGTTGCTGGATTCAACCAACCAGCTCTCCCTAACTGGTATGCGAGATCCTTTCAATTTGCTTCTTCTCAGCTCAACTGGAAGTATCAGAGATGGTTGGAGGGAAATTACTTAAGGAACTTGAAGAAGAATGGACCAAGGGCCTCCACCCCACCATGCTCACTGTTGTCCATGATCATCCTTTATCCTCCACAGAAGTGATAGAGGTTCTCCTAGGGCTGATGGAGTAAGAAGTCTGCATGGCTTGTATGGCCAGCTTTCTACAACTTGAGGTCCTTCAGGCTTGGTTGCCTTGAAACTTCCAGGAATTATTGGCGGGATTTCAGGAGTTGGAATTCAGTTTATCTGGAAGAGGATGGACTGTTGATGATCCTGAACTTGTTTACTTTATTTCAGCAAACTGGATGAAGACTATCTGTACATGGCCTACGCTGACATCATGGCCAAGGTAAGGAAGAGATGGACCATTTCAGTCCTGCTTCAAAAGCTGAATGTCTTGCTATGTTGTCACCTCTTCTGTGGCTGCAAATGCTGTACCAAACTTTTTGTGGCTCGTTGGCTGTTCTCCAAAAATGGGTGGGGCAGGACCCGTTGTTGGGAAGGATTGGGGGAAAGGGGGTGCAACCCATTTTTGGTTCTTAGATGAATTCATTATTTTTATTTTATTTTTATTTATTTATAAAATTTCTATACCGCCCTTCTCCCTAGGGACTCAGGGCGGTGTACAGCCAATCCAAACCCCAACAGTAATGCAAAAGTTAAAAGAAGATTAAATTAAATATTGGCCGAATAAGAAAAAACCCACCCCACACCCTTAAAACCCCAATTTAAAATTTACAGAGCAAATGGAGACAAGTTAAAACCACCTCAGCCCAGGCCGGCCTGCTCAAAAAGCCAGGTCTTCAGCGCGCGCCTGAAGGCCCTCAGGTCCGTGCTGGTACGTAGTTCCGGCGGCAGAGTGTTCCAGAGGGCAGGGGCCGCCACAGAGAAGGCCCTACCCCTCGGGGCCGCCAGGCGACACATGGTGGCCGACGGGACCCGGAGAAGGCCCTCCCTGTGTGAGCGCACTGGCCTGCTGGAGACCACTGGTAGGATGCGGTCCTGCAGGTAACCTGGCCCAATGCCATGGGTCGCCCTAAAGGTCAAAACTAGAACCTTGAAGCGAACCCGGAGAGCCACTGGCAACCAATGCAGCTCGCGCAGGAGAGGCGTCACGTGGGCGCTACGCGACGCCCCCATGATCACCCGCGCGGCCGCATTCATGGCTGGAACAGTATCAGACACAAGCAACCAAATCTACATGTGAAGTATTCAAGTTGACTACTTTATTGTGTGCTGCCTGTCAGGATTCTGGCAGTTAGATCATGAGTCTTGAGCCAAACTTCCAAAACTTAAAAAGGATTTATGGAAAATTAAACTCTCTGGCACTGCCTGGTTGTAGCCGACTCTGAGACACATAATTCATGGACACCCTTGACCCTGGTTTTCCCCACCCGCTGGGTGTATCGTAATTCATATTCTCCAATGGGGCACATCCGTAGCCCAGAGTCATCAATCATGCTCTGCAGTTAGAATTTTGCAGAAACCTCAGTCACCCAGTTACTATCTTTGAAAACTATGTATGGAATGCGCTTTCGGTTTGTAAGCTGCCCCCTTCCTTTCTGTTGGCAACTCTAAAAAGACCATAGAAATATTTTATGAGTTGACATTACCTATACTACAAGAATCTCTTCGGGTCTGCTTGCCTTCGCTTGGGAACAAACAGATAAGGTCCCATGGAACTTAGGCGGTGTCAGATCTAAATCTTTGGAAGCTGTGCAGGGACTCAAGGCTAACGCTCTGCTTGATCCCTCCTCCATTGCCAGGGTTGGGAGTTTTCCAGCAGACAGTTGTGGAAAGGGTCTTCATATATCTGTGTTGCTGCTCAACTCTTTCTTTCTTTCTTTCTTTCTTTCTTTCTTTCTTTCTTTCTTTCTTTCTTTCTTTCTTTCTTTCTTTCTTTCTTTCTTTCTTTCTTTCTTTCTTTCTTTCTTTCTTTTTTTTACTCCTTGGGACTTTAGAGCTGTCACATTAATGAAGGAGAAGAAGGCAATGGGGAAGAAGAAGAAGTGCCGTTTGAGGTTAGTGACTTCTCTCTTCTCAACTTCCCAAATTGGTTTTTGGACACTTTAACCTGCAGGTGGTCAAAACCTCCTTCTTGATTAGATGACCTGCATGCTCTCAACTTGCCAAGAAGGTCAAAACGATCCAGATGTGAAATTTAATCCTACATTTCAAAAATAGGAAAATAACAGCTTAGCACAGTTGGTAAATGCATTTCTGCTTACAGATGTGGAAGATGTGTTGACCCGGGGCGTAGCACAAAGGCAACACAGTCAAATAAGCAATAAGAGTCCCTTTATTTATCTCCAACTTTGCCCCCAATGTCCAGGTTACCTTGGGCTGGAGAAAAACTCTCCCAGGAACAGCTTTTAACTGTAGAAAATTCAGTCCAAAACAAGGTACACACAAACTGTACACACAAGCTGTAGGCAGCTTCCTCTCTTATACAGTATGTTCCCAGCTGCAGCTAATGAAGGGAATCAGGGCCCTTTCCTCCCCGATAAGCCATGCAACTCACGTTGCTCCCTTCTTCGTTCCTCCCTGTGTGCCCTATGATGAAGAGGGAGTGGGCCTGGGTCTTCCTCTGAATTCCCTCTCCGTTGCTCTACCTCACCCTTGCTCTGCCCAGCCAGACTTTGCCCTTCCCCAGTTTCCTCCACAGCCAACCAGAGCTCCCACTCCCTGTCAGCTGTTCGGCTTCCCCGTCCGAGTCAGATTCCAACAGGGGCATGACAGGAGAAGGGAGATCTCTTCAAAACCTCATACCATCTAGTGAACATTCATTAAAATAGCAGGAGAGACCTGGGTTGTGTCAAACCTGCCTAATCCATCATTCCTAATAGCGAAATAGATGCAGAAGGGGAGTTCAACCATCCTTGTCATTTTCCAATAGCTGGTGTGTCACAGATACTGACAAAAATCCAGGAGGTGATAAACAGCCATCAAGATCAATAGCGTTTGAAGGCACTTCCATGAATTCGTCCATTCCCCTTCTAGAATCTTCTAAATGACCATGAAGATGCAATTCTGGATTATATAAAGAAGTCTGTCCCCTTATTAATTTTCCATCTTCATATAGAGTTTGGTCTGGTTAAGGCACCAGGCTAGAAAGCGGGAGTTCTAGTCCTACCTTAGCCATGAAAGCCAACTAGGTGACTTTGGACCAATCGCTAGGTGATAGTGAATTCTAGTCTGGCCCTAAGCACGAAAGCTGGCTGGGTGACTTTGGTGCCAGTCACCAGGAGATGGTGAGTTCTAGTCCCACCTTAGGCATGAAAGCTGGCTGGGTGACCAGTCACTCTCTCTCAACCCAATCCATCTCACTGGATTGTTGTTGTGGGAAAAATAGGAGAAGATGCGTTGGATATATTGTTGCCTTATATTGTAAAGGTGATAACGGTGGGATATAAACAAACAAATACATTTCATTTTAGTAATTGATTTGAATTTTAATGTTGTAAGAGACATAGGAAAATGTAAGAGGCAAAGGAAGTTCTACCTTTTGGGAGCTTCTAAAAAGCTGCACACCCTCCAGGCAGGCCCCAGAAAATACCTGGAATGCTTGTATCTGAATTTTGGATATCAATAGAAGAAATCTCCCCGTCTTCCTCCTACTCCTTTGTCTTCTTGCAGGAAAAGGAGATGGAGAAGCAGAAACTTCTGTACCAGCAATCCCGACTTCACAATCGTGGAGCAGCCGAGATGGTCCTTCAAATGATTAGCGCCTGTAAAGGTTAGAAGGGATCCTCCTTTATCCTCCCTCTTATCTCCGGCAAAGAATGGATTACTTCATCCCAAGAAGTAATCTTAATCAAGTCAGGAAGGACTATAGCTGGGAGATTTGGGAGTTATAAGTGGTCCTCGATTTACAAAATAAACATTTGTTTAGTGAGCATTCAAAGAAGAAGTTGTAATGGCCATGCATGGACATCACCGTGTACCAGAAGAGATACAGGAAGGACTGGAGTGGGAGGGAGAGAAAGAAGAACAACTTGATGGAGAGTATATGAACATGCCCTTGAGGTCTTGATAGTAGGGAGAGGAAGGTATCTTCTGGCATTAAACTTTAGTCTAACAATGATGAAGTCAAAACCCAAGAACCAAAAGTGAAGTTGCTTCTTAGTTTCTTTATTGTTTCTTCACTTACAGACAGAATCTTGCCAGACTAAAGCAGCTATCCACATAACTTTAGATGTATTCTGTGAACTGCTAAGGAGGGGCAAATGAACATGTCTTTGAGGTCTTGATAGTAGGAAGAGGAAAGTATTGTTAATATTAGTCTGGCAAGACTGATCTCACAAAGACTAAGAAAAACACATGGAATTACTTCTTAATTTCTTCATTGTTTTTTCACTTATAGACAGAATCTTGCCAGACTATCTTGCAACTATCCGCCTAACTTTAGATGTACTCTGTGAACTGCTAAGGAGGGACTGTCTTAGCCCTCTTCCTCCCTCCCAGACATGCTAAACTCCGTTGCCTCTTTGCCCTCTGGGAAAAAGCCCCTCCAGACTACAGGTTGTCCTCAACTTACGACAGTTCATTTAGTGGCTGTTCCAAGTTACAACAGCACTGAAAAAAATGACTTATGATCGTTTTTCACAAGTACGACTACAGCTGCATCCTCATGGTCACATGATCAAAATTCAGATGCTTGGCAACTGATTCATATTTATGATAGTTGCGTTATCCCGGGGTCTTGTGATCCCTTTACAACTATCTTGCCTAACAACAGAAATTTTGGGGTGAATTGTGGTCGGAAGTTGAGGACTGCCTGTACTGTAAGTAATGCTGTCCCTTGACCTTTTGTTCTCTCTTTAGCTATAGAAATTAGAAACTTGCTTTGCTTTTGATTTTAAACTTTTAGGATCTTGGCTAGATTTTTGATTTTGGGGGAGAGGTGGTTGGAAAAACTTTTCAAGGTCTTAAAACTGTCACATTTTGTTGTTTCAAACTAAACATTAGTTAAGAGTGCCGTGATGGCGAACCTATGCACGCGTGCACAGGTGACACACAGAGCCATTTGCGCGGGCACGCGAGCCCCAGCCAAACTTATCTGCACTGCACATGGGCGTGCCTCCTAGCGGATTTTCGGCCTGTTTGAGGTCGGTTTTGCCCTCCCGGAGGCTCGAGAGAAGCCTCTGCAATCTCAGGAGGCCGAAAAACGGGCCTTCCGGAAATAATGGACTGGCCTGTTTTCAGCCTCCCGAGGCTTCCCTTGAGCCTTCGGGAAGGTGAAAATGGCCTCCCGTGGGCTCTGCTGAAAACAGGCACTTCCGGTATTTCCAGGCCCATTTTTCGGCCTCCTGAGGCTGCAGAGGCTTCCCTCGAGCCTCCAGGAGGGTGAAAACAGCCTCAAACGGGCAAAAAATCAGCTGGGAGGCACACGTATGCACAGTGTAGGTAAGGGGGTGGGACAGGGGAATTGCGCGCACAAGTGCAGGGAGGGGGGCAGGGCACATTTCATTGTGGGGGCTGGCGCATGCACGCTTTCGGCACACCACAACAAAAAGGTTCGGCATCACTGTTATAGCGTTTTAGCTTTGCACAGCGTTTCGAGAGCCAGGTGTGAGGAATCGAGACGACAAATTATGTTCCAGTTAAGATGATTTATTACTCGTGCCTGTATACAAGAATCTAATCAAAATGGTCAGCACTAAATTGGTGCTAGGTAAGAGTTAATGGGATTCCAAATGGACCAGACTTAGAACGTCTGTGGGAACGTAAGGATTCCAGGCTGGTTCCTCTCTTGATTCCTCCCTCAGGCTTCCCCTACATCATTCAGAGTCTAGCACCAAGATCCCTTCTTATTTGGTTTTGGAGAAGAAAGTCACTGTGTTCCAAGACAAGAGTTGCCATGAAATAATTTGGTTTTCTGCCTTGACAGGGGAGCCTGGGGCCATGGTTTCCTCTACTCTGAAATTGGGCATCTCCATCCTAAATGGTGGCAATGAGGATGTACAGCAGGTAAGAAGAAGGAGGCCAGGATTTTGGGAAGGTTCTTCCTTTTGCTAATTCTTGGAGACTGAGAAATAGTTTACCTCAAGGTTAAAAGACTCGGGTAACACTGGATAGAGTATAAAATTGGGACAGAGAGGAGGAAGTAGTGGGCAGAGTTGGAGAACAGTGATTCAGTGGGAAGCATTCTGGAGAACAGCTGGTGGGTGGGCGATATCTTTAAAAGAAGAGTGAGAGCAAGCTACAGATCAAATGTCTACCATGGACCCTCCTCCACAGCATAAATCAGAATTGTAGAATTAATTCAGGAGTCCTCAAACTTGACAGATTTAAGACTTGTGGACTTCAGCTCCCAGAATTCCTCCTCCAGTTATGTTAGGAATTCTGGAAGTTGAAGTCCACAAGTCTTAAACTTGCCAACTTTGAAGATAGAATAGAATAGAATAGAATAGAATAGAATAGAATAGAATAGAATAGAATAGAATAGAATTCTTTATTGGCCAAGTGTAATTGGACACACAAGGAATTTGTCTTCGGTGCAAATGCTCTCAGTGTACATGAAAGGAAAGATACATTCGTCAAGAGTCAAGAATCATCAGGTACAACATTTAATAATAGTCACAGGGTACAATAAGCCATCCAATCATACTTGGAAACAGTCCATATAAATCGTAAGGATACAAACGAGAAAGTTACAGTCATACAGTCACAAGTGGGAGGGGATGGGTGACAAGGAGTGATGAGAAGATTAATAGTAATAGTAGTGCAGACTTTGTAATAGTTGAACAGTGTTGAGGGAATTATTTGTTTAGCAGAGTGATGCTTTCGGGGGAAAATGTCCTTGTGTCTAGTTGTTCTGGTGTACAATGCTCTATAGTGTCGTTTTGAGGGTTGGAGTTGAAACAATTTATGTCCAGGATGTGAGGGGTCTGTAGATATTTTCACAGCCCTCTTTTTGACGTGCAGTATTATACAGGTCCTCAATGGAAGGCAGGTTAATAGCAATTGTTTTTTCTGCAGTCTGTGTCTGTCTTGTTGGGTTGCAGAACCCAACCAGACAGTTATAGAGGTGCAGATGACAGACTCAAATCATTCGTCTGTAGAACTGGACCAGCAGCTTTTGAATTAATGGAAGGACTCGGGCCTTTCTGTCTCACCACATGATAGTCCCCTTTCAAGCATCTGATTTTCAGGGTTGGGAGAAGGTACACCACCAGATTCCCTCACAAGGAGACTGGAAGGCTCTGACTGAGTCCGTGCAATGGAGGATGGTGTGGTTCTCCTTCCATCTATAGTACGGTGACCTTCAGCTCTGTAGGTGTGAAGAATGATGATCTATGAAGATAGGAACCTGCAGTGTTACGTCGTATGGTTCACCAAAAGCTAACCATTAGGTTCTCTGGTCCTTTCCAAATGTTGACTCTCTCTCTTTTTTCAGAAAATGCTGGATTATCTGAAGGAGAAACGTGAGGTGGGATTCTTCCAGAGTGTCCAGGCACTAATGCAGACCTGCAGGTACATAGTGGTAGTCTTCTACATTTTTCTTTGGTTTCAATACTTCTCATTATCTTCTTGTACACGGTCTGGTGCTTGAGGTCCTCCAGATTCAGCAAGATCTACTGACTGGATAAGATCTATTTGTGGAATTATAAACTTGCAAACTTCAGTCCGTGTCTCTTTCACATACTTCTGGTTAAAAGGGAAGGCTGTGAAAGACTTGAACTTCACTGATGGGTCCTCTCTGGGGACAGAGAAATGCCAAGAATGTTGAGGTCACCATGAGTATCTCCTGGGGAGAGAAGGGAAGACATGAGAGATGCAGTCCAAGAAGATGTGGTGAGCTAAAGCTTGGAGCTCCATAAAAGCAATTTGGGAAGAACTATGGGAACTCCAGATTTGAGGATGACTTCCTATAAGCCACCTTTTCCATCTGTGGGACTGCTGTGTATGTCTGATGTTTAATTTCCCACAAAGCTTTACAGCTAAGTTGGAGCATCACAGGAAATTAAGATGGTGACTCAGATCAAGAGGTAACATCACTAGGGCATCTGTTGACCAAGCAGTTGGTTTGCCTGCTGGTGCTGCTCAAGATGGAGTCCTAAGGCACAAAAAGAGTGAGATTATTTGTGAATGAGATAACACGTAGCAAGGAAGCTTTCTTGTTGGATCTATCTTGGTCCAGAGAAATTCAGTAGAAGTAAAGTAGATCAACTGTACCATTGTTGTGGTTAGCCGGCAGCAGATGTGGATGGCTGAGGAGAGTGAGGACTCAGATGAGGAACCAGGACCATTAGGGAGTGGATTGCTGCCTTCAGAGATTGTGGGGGCTGGCAGCAGCGACGAGGAGGTTCCCGAGGAGCCTGTGCCAAGTGCGCGTCCATGCAGGATTGCTCATAGGAAAGAGCAGCTACAACAGCACAGGCGACTCGGGAGTAAGGCTGCAAGGTAATGGCCCCTCCTTCAAGAAGATAAAAGTCAGCTGTGAAAGGAACGTTCTTTGCAGAAGGCAAAGACGTTTTGAAACTCCAGCCTCGTGGACATTCCAGTATCCTGAGTTTGTATTTGAAGGTTCTTGTATTGCAAATTATTTCTTGTCCGTTATCTTTTGGCAAGTCTCGCACAGTTTGGCCAGGCTTGTGCTTATCACAGCTAATTGTTTTGTAAAAGCATTACAAGGTTTCTGTTCCCTTTGGATTGTGTTTGACTTGTTGGAAAAGGGCACGGGTCAGAACAATGTTAATAACCGTCATCCTGGGAGCTGCTACCCCAGTGTTTATTGGTCCTGCAACTGCTGTTCTACTGTGTCCTCACCTCCTGTTCCGTACCTCCCCTTCATTTGCAGCGTGCTGGACCTCAATGCCTTTGAGAGGCAAAACAAGGCTGAAGGACTTGGGATGGTAACAGAAGAAGGAACAAGTAAGTCCTTCTGCCCTGGTTGAAGTGCTCCAGCAAATCGACCAAGAACAAAGCTCATCCTGCTTGTCTCAGCTCTTCCGCCTCCTGAAGCAGGCGGGAGGCAGCATCCTACCCCTCCTTCCAACCCTCCCAAAGTTGAGTTTGGCCACCAGATTTTTGGGGGGAGGCCCCCATGGCCCCAAAAAATTCAGCAGGGGAAGGCCAGGAAGCTTTGCATGTGAGACATCATCTCCTGGTTTATGTTTGCTGGAAAACATCTTCCTGGGCAGGATGTGGAGCAGGCTCAGCGTTGTTTTGAAGGATGGGGGCAGAATTTGCATCTCTGGGGAAGGATGCAAAAGAGGTTTTTTTTTTCCCAAGATGAACACTGGCTTCTTTCCCAAGCCTGCCCAGTGTTCATCCTCTCCCTCCTTTTCCTCCAGTCCTCTGTATATCCTCTTTGTGTTCACTGCTTCCTTCTGATAAGGTGTGGATTAATTGAGATTCCTAAAACCAATAATGGATTTTTCCCATCCTCCTTCCTCCACCCCAGGTTCTTGGTCTCATCCGTTCTCTGTTCCACGTTAAATGGCATTTTAATCTATTTTGATTCTATTTTCCTCCCTCTCTCTGGTTTATAATGGTCTCCTTTTCCTTCTGGCACTCACCTCCTCTCTCCTCCTTCCTCCTTCTCTTCCTTCCCCTCCCCTCTCCTGGTGTCACCGCTGCCCCTCCCTCAGTCATCAGTCGTGAAAATGGTAAATAATCTCTCTTGCTTTTTGTGAAATTGTGGTTTTTTTTTTACTTTGATGGTCAGTTTCTCAGCTTCTTTTCTTTTTCTTTTCATTTTAATTGCCCTTTTCTAACCTGAGAGATTGAAAGCTAGAAAGAAAGAATAAAAGAAACTGATCAGAACCCCCTCGTCCCATTTCCTGCCAACCCTGGTTTAGAATCTAGGATCCTAGAACCCCGGAAGAATTCACCATGGGTGTCTAAAAACTAGGGGCTGCAAACGGAGGGACATCAGAAGGTCCTGCATTTTGGAACTACTAGATCAGGGATCTGGAAACCTGGCTCCTTTAAGGCCCGTGGAATTCAAACTCCTAGAATTCTCCAGCCAGCCTGGCTGGCTGGAGAATTTTGGGAGTTGAAGTCCACGGGTCTTAAAGGAGCCAAGTTTGAGGAGCCCTGTAGTAGACAATGGGCAAGATGAAGGTCACAACGGGGATTCTCAGAAAGAACTTTGATGAAGTTTGCTCAAGTGTGTGTTGGGAATGGTTGGGTCGTCTACAGTCACTTAGGAGTCTGGAAGTTCTAGACATCTCTAACTCTACAGTCTTCAGATCGGACTTAATATTGGTGATCAAATCCCCAAATTACCTCAACTGAGAATCTGGGCTGTGCCAGGAATCTCAACTAAAATAGACAGGAGGTTATAACCTCAAGGTTCAGTCAAGGATAGTGGTAGATAGATCACTCCACGATTGAACCATCTGTGCTTCTCAGTTGGAGGTGGGTTGACTAGCTAGGTTGGTCTATTCTTTGGAAACTGGGCCCTGATTTATGGACAGGGATGGCTAGTTTTCTCATTCAAGGCCCAAGAAATGAGCAGTTCTGGATAGTCAACTTGGAAGACCAGCAGCCAAGCTAGGTTTCAACCCTAGTTGGAGAAACACCTGCAGTTTGGTGTTTCCTGGGGAAGAGATTCCACTGAAGTCCAAAGTTCACAATGGGGTAGCTTCCCAACCATGGAAGACGATTGAGTTCTTCCCCGACAATGAGAAGAACCCAACCATCTTCCATGTTAGGGAAGCTACTCACTTTTGAGTGAAGGCATCATGATCAGCCAGAACCTGGCTGAATATACATAGAAAGATAAATAGAATAACTTTATTGTCATTATATATACTAATCGGTATACACTGAAATCTTGTTGCATACAGCTCTCAAAAGATCACCACTTCCAATATACACTACATAAACATGACAAGATAATAAATAAATAAATAAATAAATAAATAAATAAATAAATAAATAAATAAATAAATAAATAAATAAATAAATAAATAAATAAATAAATAAATAAATAAATAAATAAATACAAAATTATGCATATACCCACATATATTATATAACCCATAGAAACAACACAGTCTAGTTCAGATGTACATGGTGAGAAAAACAAATCTTGCGAGTTTACCAGATGGATGGCTTAGGGAACAAAACTGTTACAGAATTTGGTAGTCCTGCTAGAAATACTTCAAAACCTCCTCCCAAAGGGGAGCAACAGAAACAGACCGTAAAGTGGGTGTGTGGGGGGTCTCCCAACAATGCTTTGAGCTCTAAGCACATAGCACTTATAAGCAGTATCCTGAATTACGGGAAGCGAGCTTCCTATATAATATAATAATCTTGGTTGTTCTCACCACTCTCTGTAGGGACTTTCTATCTGAGGCGCTGCAGCCACCAAACCAAACAGTGATGCAACATGCAACCCATTCCACCTGTGTCTAACCCTGAACTGTTGGAGGGGGTTCTGATCAGTCTCCAGAGGGGGCAGGAAAGTGTCCTGAACTCTATTTGGTGCATGTCCTTTAGTTGATGAATTTTCCCCCAGTACCACATTCTACCTTCCCCCCCAAAAAAATTCAAATTGGCATTCTGCACATTGTCTTCTTGTAAACGATGCCCCTGCCTACTTTGGATGCAGACCTCAATTCTTCACCCACCCACCTACCTATCCTTTTCTTCTTCGTCCCATTTTCAGAAGTCTTCAGTGTAGCACACTTTGTTGCCTCCGTGCCTGCACCCACCGTTTTGTTCACAGCAGTGTGTTGCTCTGCCATTTTGTTCACAACAGACCTATTTGTTGCCTACTGGCAGTGTTGTCCCAGCTTAGACTGGTGACAAAGGAGGGTGCAAGCTGCATAACTGTGTGGCAGTGTTGGTGGCATAAGTGCTTTGTAACAGTGCAGCTGTTGAATCCTATGTCTTCAGTACCTGTGTAGATATTTTATGATGTTTTGTGTTTTGAAAAGGAATGTGTCTGTGTATTTGCGAGACAGGTGGGTTAAGCAAGTAGAAAAGTTGCAGACTAGTATATTTACTATGCTTTCTTGGACCTCAGCCTAGTAGGTAAACTTTGTCCTTCTCTTAAGAAATGTTATGTACTGTACATACAGGTAAGCCCTTGACTTTAGTGACTGAATTTACAACACATTTGAAAAAATAGGAATTATCCACGACCATTGCATAACCCTAGTGGTCACGTGATCAATATTTGGACCTTTGGCAATTGGCAGGAGTAACATTATAGTAAATATGTAGAAATTGAAATAAGGGACATTTTTGGCATCTGAAATTGCATTATCCTTTTAGTAACTGCATTCATATCAAATTCTTGGTTTAATGCAGGAAAGTCTGTATTATTATATCCAGTATTGTCCTTGCAAGTGGTCCTCAAATATTATAGTAGCATTTTTTTAAGAAGCTCTCATAATAGCGCTTGTTCTAGTAATTGATATAACCTTTCTGTCTGTCTCTCTCTCTCTCTCTGTGTACTAAATGTTCTTCTGCTATAGTAACCTTATAGCAACCACATTATGGCCTTCCTTGTAGTAACTCACCTTAGCACGAGAGCCATATCCACAGATAACATTCACCCCTTGTCCTCGTAAACCTCCTGTGTTTTGTGCTTTTAGACAGTTATGTGCCGTGTTTTCAGGTAGGACCAAAGAATAATAATAATAATAATGAGGTATGGATTTTTAAAAAATCATTTCATTCCAATTTAATTCAATTTAAATTAATGCAATGCACACCGAGTAATTTATGGCGCTCCCCTTTTGTTAAAAATTATGATTAAGAGGGCAATTTTGGAAGAGCCACATCTTGGGGTCTCCAGATTTGAGTGTTTGTGTTCTTGCGGTTGTCGCTTTTCCTGTCTTTCTAAAATGTCGTAACCATGTTGTCCTGCTTAGTACCTTTGTTTTCTCCAGATTTTATTCAGTTGGGTTTTTGAATGCCCTGGGGTTTTTCTGATTCAAATTGCCTTCAGATAAAGTCATATTTAATGAGGTCACCTGGAGCAGCTTCCATCCACAACTGTACAGGTAGTCCTCAACTTACAACCGTTCATTTAGTGGCCGTTCGAAGTCACAACAGAACTGAAAAAAAGTTGACCTGTGACCGTTTTTCATACTTCTGACTGCGGCAGAGTCTCCACAGCCGCCTGATCAAAATTCAAACGCTTGGCAACTGGTTCATATTGATGACGGTTGCAGTGTTCCGGGGGGGGCGGGGGGGGGGGTTGCAGTGTTCCGGGGGGGGGGTAAGCCCCAGAGGTCATGTGACAAGCCAAGTCAATGGGGAAGCCAAATTCATTTAACAACCGCCAGGGTTCACCCGACAACTTTGGCAAGTAAAATGGGATAAACCTCGCTTAACAACTGTCTGACTTAACAAGCGAAATTTTGGGACTCCGTTGTGGTTGTACATCGAGGACTACCTGTCCCCAGTTTTGAAAGGAAGATGGCGGTTCTCAGGGGGGAAGGATGACCTGTGTTCATCCTGGAGACAGAGAAGGCAACTTCACCAACAGTGGAAAAGGGATCAGTCATTGATACCAGTTGGGACATCTGAATCCCACCGAAAGAAGAAAATCGCCTTCATGTGAATGGGGAGGGTCGGCAGGCTGCCAGTCCTTGCCCTCCTCATGCCAAAGCTGGATTCATATCTTCATTAATGACCAAGGCCACAGAACGGATGATGGACCTTTTTCTACCACTAATTCTATTAACCGTCACTGAACAGGGCTGGTTCCTGGGTATCTTAATTCTTGTTTTCTTCCTGGTCCGTATCGATCTCTATCTCCTTCCACCGCTGTCTTGTCGTGCTGGATTTTCTTCGCTTGCGTTTTCTTCGTCCTACACTGATCCTCCCTTCCTGTGTTGTGTGTCTCCGTTAGCCGCGAAAAAGGCCGTTCCCCTGAATGACACGGCAAAGACCGTCCTCGGCCACCAAACATAATGGCAAGGGAGCAGAAGCACGTCAACCGTGGTTAATCTGAACTCTATGCAATTCTCCCGCCCTCCTCTCTGCTTTCCCACCATAACGCCTCTCGTTCCTCCCCTCTCGAGGTTGAAATTCCATCAGGAGCGATGGAAACGTTCGGCCGATCTGTTGACATCGAGCTGTGGCTGGGATGTCACGGATGTTGGTTTCCTTAGCAGAATTTTGTGCACTTTCCTGCCTTCCTTCATGATGGAGTCAAGCCATCCACTAACCAGATGCATGTGAACCCTGATTCTACTAACAACCCCCCTCCTCCGCCCCAAGTCAACTACTGCAGCTCTCACTTCAGCTCGGTTCCCCAAGACCTGGTCCTATTTTCTGAATTAAGTATTCTTTTGCTCTGAAAATAATCATTTGAGATTGACAGGTACCAAATCTGGGCTTAGAACCCCTCAGCTTTAGTGCTCGTTAATGGCCAGTTGTTCTGACCCACCTCCGCAAACCCTCTGAAATTAAATCAATGATTCCTTTATTTGGAGCGCCAGCAGTCCCGGCAAAAAGTTTCTCTCTCACTGCAGGCTAACAAGTCTGTCCAGCAGGGAGATGAATCGTTGTCTGCCACAACGATTCATCTCCGCCCGCTGCCTTTTATCCTCAGAGCTGGGATGGGGCTTCGCTAGCAGTGGTGGTTCTTCCTTCACAAGGACCAGCCCATAGATTTCCACTGCTCTCCTCTCCTCTGTCTTCTGCGCATCCGCGCATCAGGCACTGGACCCAGCTGTTCCTCCTCTTCCTCATCAGCCACCTCCAGACTTGGGGGCTGTTGACTTTCCATCTGAGGGCTGATGGACGGCCCAGGCTCCACTTCTGTCTCTCTCTCTCTCTCTCTGTGTCAGCTCCATTCCCTCTTCTCTCTCGGACCTCTCAGGTTGTCCTGATGCTGACACTGACTCCCATGCCACTTCTCCGTCCTCTGATTTGGTTGCTGGAGGGGCCGGCAGCTGACAGGCCACAATACTGGTGTGTGTATATTAAGATACTGAAACCCTCGCGAATTGAAGAAGGAGCTTTTGAACTAATCCTTCACCGATTTGTTCTTCAACCGTTCTCTTCTGCACCTTTTCAAAGACAGGGTCCTTGGTGGTCTCTGAGCTTGGTGGTTTTCTTACAGGCGTTTCATGACCCAGACTAGGTAACATCATCAGTGCTGGTAGTCTACTGCTACTGCTACTAGCACTGATGAGGTTATCTAATTTGGATCATGAAATATCTGCAAGAATATGTTCAGAAAACACCAAGGACCTCTCAATTCAGCCCTGAGCTACAAATATTCTCCTTTATTGGTACTTTTCAAAGAGCAGCCCTGTGCGCAGCAGGTATCCAAATAGAGTCAGAGACTCTGACACGAACTTGTAGTTTTATATAAGTAACTATGTAAAATACATCGTTGTATTTTACAACTATGTATCCAGCAAACAAGAGGGTCAGGCAAATGGGAGAATTGTGAGGTAAATCACCGAACAAACAGGACCCACAGAAGAAAAAGGCGGGAAAAAAGGGAAACTCCCTCTCCACACTCACAGCAACCAATCACAGTGCAGATTGCCTCACGCAGGAGCCAGCCCTCTTTAACCAATATAACTGTGTGTTCTGGCTCACTATACAACCCCTCTGTTCCAGCCGCTAAATTTAAATATCTACTGCTGCTGCTGTACTATTAGCACTGATTATGTTCCCTAGCTGGGTCATGAAACGTTGGCAAGAAAACATCCAAGCTCTGAAAGGCACCAAGGACCCCTCATTTCAACCCTGAGCTACAAATATTCTCCTTTATTGGTGCTTTACAAAGGGTAGCGCAGACTTTTAATTGCAAACACCTTTCATTTTAGCATTGATTTGGCAATGTTATTAAGAGCATCTAAAATTCTGCCAGTTTTTACCTAGGGGGCTCCTGTTTGCAATGGGTAACTGTGGTCCCCAAGCCCTTATTTTTATTTTTTTTTAAAAAAAATTCAGCCTGCAGGGGAATTCAGCCTCAGTGAGTCCTGCAGGGTTGCATTTCCACCCAGTGTGCAGCCGTATTTTTGCCATGTGGATTGCCTTGCCCAGACTAGCTTGCGCCTTAGCATTGGAGAAATTCCAGCTTCTACTAACTGCATCATTCCCTGCCTACCCTCAACTCATCCCCACTTTTTCTCTCCGCTCCTCCTTGCTACGTTGCGCCTGCTAATGTTAGCCAGTTCTGTCTTTTTCCCTCCACCCCCTTCCCTGCTCTAGGAGAGAAGGTGATGGCCGACGACCTGTTTACCCAGGACCTCTTTCGGTTCCTGCAACTCCTCTGTGAAGGTCACAACAATGGTAAGTGGAACTTGTTGAACCCAAGAGAAGGAAGGAGTTTGCCCAGCAGCTGGGGGGCTGCCGAAACCAAAGGGGAGAGACAGAAAATAGGAACCGCTGAATAAACATATCAAGATACAACCCCCTTTATGGAGAGGGAGTCAGCTTATTCTCTAAAGCACTTGAAGGCAGGACAAGAAGCAACGGATTGAAACTGATCAAGGAGAGAACCAACCTAGAACTAAGGAGAAGTTTCCTGATAGTTAAAATAAATAAATTGCCTCCAGAAGTTGTGAATACTCCCAACACTGGAAGTTTTTAAGAAGAGATTGGACAACTGTTTGTGTGAAATGGTGTAGGGTTTCCTACCTGGGGTTGGACTAGAAGACCTCCAAAGTCTCTTCCAACTCTGTTATTCTATCATCATCATCATCTTCTTTTAATGACCACATAATCCCTTGTGGGGTGGGGTCCGGGAAACTGAATGGAGCTAACAAAAGTGTTTTAATGGCCGGGTGCCCTTCCTGTTGCCAATGCGGAGTTTTGTTTAGCGGACATATTCTCATTGTGCCCAGAGAGAGAAATATCTGCCTCTACCTAGGATTGAACTCACAGCCTCCTGATTGTGAGGCGAGAGCTCCACCTCTAGGCCATTGCACTGCTCTCTGTTATGATGTCCTCAAAATGTTGGGAATGGTTGAATGTCCAGTCAAGAAAAATGGTTGCCATTGGAAGAGGTCCATAGAGGTCATGCTAACCAGCTAGTAAAATCTTGGAGGGTTGATGGGCTCAAGTTTCCATGTCTAAATTGTGAGACCTTGGAGATGAACCTTCTCCTGCCCTCCAGGACAATATTCCTCTGATGTTCACACATCCCCAACTTTATGTAGTTTTCTGCATCCTTAGATGAGGCGATGCTGACCAATGATACAATTTTTATATGATGTCTCATTGGGGATGCTGTCCCTCCCAATACGAATGTGACTGTTATTTGTTACAACATGGACCCAGGTTATTTGTTTTGGTGGACCCAAGAAGGGGGCTGAGGTTGAATTCTCACCCACTGCCTTCCCTTGCAGATTTCCAGAATTATCTGCGGACCCAGACTGGCAACACTACCACCATCAACATCATAATCTGCACCGTTGACTACCTTCTGCGACTTCAGGTGAGAGCAGAGACCTCCCAGCTAAGGGTGTCCAAGGGAACAAGCATGGTTTCGGCTCATTTAATGAAAAGAAGGACTAAGGGGTGACATGATAGCGGTCTTCCAATATCTGAAGGGCTACCCCAAAGAAGAAGGGGTCAACCTATTTTCCAAAGCACCAGAAAGCAGACAAAAAGTATCGGATGGAAGAGCTGACAGCAGAATCAGACAGTGAGGAGGTTGGGGAGGAACATGGGCCAGTCCTGGATTCTGGGAAAGGGTCTGACGGGGGCTCTGCATCGGAGGCACAGATGGGCCAGGGTTGTCCGACAGTTGTCAGCTGCCTTTGGAGTCAGACTTCAGTGAGGCAGAAGAACAGCTGGAGCCTGTTTCCAGTGTGCGCATGCACAGAGCTGCCAGATGAAGAGAACAGCTGAGGAACAAGGGCCGACTTGGAAGTAAAGCCACAGGTGGACGGTGAATGGCCTGTCCCCTAGAGTATAAAAGTGGAGCAAAAGGGGAGTGGGGCTTGGCAGGAAACAATTAGTTCATTCCGGCATGCTTGCCAAGTATGGTATTACGGCGTCTGAAAGATATCGGCTTGGCCCCTCTCCAAGCCTGATAAAGGTCTGTAATTGAAAACTATCTTGAAAGACGGTTGGCCAGGATTTCGTTGGAGAGAAATTTTTTTTGTAAATCAAATAAAAGGGGTTTATCGGTACGAGGATTCAGCTTCATGCTGCTGGGGGGAGTCAAGGTCAGAACAGGAAACTTATCAACTCAAAAATATTTCTCTGGTCTTTTAAAGTTGCCTGCAGAAAAAGAGTGAGGGAAGTAGTACATTCCTTAAATGCTTCATAGATAATTTCTAGGAAACTGAAGCTTCTGGCACACAAGATTATTACTGGAGAGCATGATTGATGACTCTTGGCTATGGATGTGTCCCATTGGGGAATATACATCCAGAGAGTGGGGGGAAGACCAGGGTCAAGGGTGAAATGAATGATGTGTCAGAGTCGGCTTCAACCAGGAAACGCCAACATGTCAACTCCTAATAAATCAAACTTTTTTGCACTGAGAGATGCGGCTAGAGACTTATGATTTGAATAGGGGTGCATGTTGGAGAATATACATCCAGAGGGTGGGGGAAGACCAGGGTCAAGGGTGAAATGAATGATATGTCTCAGAGTCGGCTGCACCCAGGTAGTGCCAGCATGTTCATTCCTAATAAATCTTAGGTTTTTTTTTTAAACTCTGAGAGACGTGGCTAGAGACTCATGATTTGAATGGGGGTGGATGCTGGAGCCCTGACAAAACTAATCAAGGAGAGAAGCAACCTAGAACTAAGGAGAAACTTCCTGACAGTGAGAACAATTAACCAGGGAATGACTTACCTTCAGAAGTTGTGGGAGCTCCATCACTGGAGGTGTGATGACCCAAAGGGGCGTGGCACAAAAATAACAAAGACACAGAAGTAGAATAAATTCCCTTTAATACCTCCAACTTGGCCCCCAATGTCCAGTTATCCTTGGCTGGTGATCAAACTCTTCCAAAAACAGTCTACAAAGGGAAGAAATGCAGTCCGAGCCCAAAGTACAGATAAATTAGAAATAAAAAAACCAACAAAAACCACGCTGAAGTAATTAACATGACAGGCTAAGATGATAAATTGCAGACTTTCAAAGGATAACAAAGCATACACAGTTGGGAGGATGCCAAAACCCAGATAAGCCTCGACAAAGATAATGCACACTTTGCTTCCAGCAAGGTGCTGTGTGCAAACGCCCTTCTTATATCCTGTTCTCCCAGCTGCAACTAATGAAAGGGATCAGGGCCTTTTTCTCTCCCATAAGCCACGTTGCTCCCTTCTCCGTTCCTCCCTGCGTGCCCTAGGATGAAGAGGGGATGGGCCTGGGTCTTCCTTTGAATGCCCAGCCAGATTGTGCCCTTCCCCAGTTTCTTCCACAGCCACCGGAGCCCCACTCCCACTCCCTGTCAGCTGCTCAATCTCCCCCTTGGAATCAGACTCCAACAAGGGCAGGACAGGAGGTTTTCAAGAAGAGATGGGACAGCCATTTGCCTGAAATGGTATAGGGTTTCCTGCTTCAGCAGGGAGTCAGACTAGAAGACCTCCAAGGTCCCTTCCAACTCTGATATTCAGGAATAACTGCTACATCTACAGCAATAGTTTAGGAGAATTGTTCTGTGGCTGTTGGACCTTCACAAGATGTTCTCTTCCTTCTTTTCCCTCTCTTATGTTCTCTTCCTCCTCTTCCAAATATCCAGGAGTCCATCAGTGACTTTTACTGGTATTATTCAGGCAAGGACGTGATCGACGACCAGGGCAAGCGCAATTTCTCCAAAGCGATGGCCGTAGCCAAGCAGGTCTTCAACAGCCTCACGGAATACATCCAGGTACAGCTTTGGAGATGGGGAAGTTCCACATGGGGAGACCCTCCTGCAGAAGGTGTTGCACTTCGGCCTTGGGGGTTCTTTTAATATCCCCCCCAGAGGATGTGAACCTCCAATAAGGAAACCATGAGTTCATGATCGACTTATGTGCCTCAACCTTGTGAGACCTTGGTCATTTAGAGTTGGTCTGAATGCCCTTGTCAAACTCATCTCGGTCTTCCTTCTGCATGTGGTTAATATGAAATGTGCCCCACTTTGGATTATTATCCACTTTTATTAATTAAACATGAAACTCCGTCAACTGAACATTTAAAAATGTATCACAAATATCATTGACTGGTGCTGATGGTTGATATGGGGTGCTGCCAGCATCCTAGGTATCAACTAAGTATCTTCTTCTTAAAATTTATTATTATTATTATTGATTAATCTTGAGTGAGATTCACAGCCTTTGGGGCTGATTGGTAGCTCAACAGTCCGAGTCCTAACCAAGGACCTAGGAACTGTCCAGGTAGCGTCGGAGGATATAAGCTGTTCCAAGTAGGGTGGGTTTTTTTAGAATCAGGGTATTCAAGTTGTTGTTTTGTTATTATTATTATTATTAGTATTATTATCATCATCATCATTATCATCACCATCATCATCATCATCATGTCTTCTCAGGGACCTTGCACTGGGAACCAGCAGAGTTTAGCACACAGCAGACTGTGGGACGCAGTCATCGGGTTCCTCCACGTCTTTGCTCACATGATGATGAAACTGGCTCAGGTAAAGAGAAAATTAAGAGAGGGAGAAGACAGAAGGGTTGCTTGGTTTGAGCTCTAGAAGAGACCACCTTGCCTAAGAAAAGAAATACCGAGAAATCAAATCCTTTAAATCCGAATGTAGATTTTGCCCGCTAGCAACCACTATCTTTTCCTTCCAAACCTGTCGCTCTGATCTCCGGTTCTTGATTCATTATCTAGCAAGAAAAGAAAGAAAGCATTGATATTTGTCCCATCATTTGGGATAGCAGTCAACTCTCAGGTTTCAGAGCTGAAGTCCAGCCATTGGTAACAGCCCCTGCCCTTCTGAAACTAGCGGCCAGCTAGCTTATCCATAATGGTGTGAGGGATCCCTGATGCTCTCTGAGCTTGGCTGTTTTCTTGCAGACGTTTCATTACCCAAGTAGGTAACATCAGCAGTGTTGTTAAGGAGTGGGATTTGCACTCAGTTTATATCCTAATAGCTTGCCCCATCAATGTTGATGAGGATGGTCTTAGAGGCTCTTTGGTTGACCAAAACACCTCCCCACCAGCAATCAGCACCCAGATGAGCATAGATCAAGGGTCTCCAACCTTGGCAAGTTTAAGATTTGTGGACTTCCACTCCCAGAATTCCTGAGCTAACATGACTGGAGGAGGAATTCTGGGAGTTTGAAGTCTACAAGTTTTAAACTTGCCAAGGTTGGAGACCCCAGTATAGATGACCTCCAAGATTAATATCAGACCAACATTCAAGAAGTAAAGAAAACCCCAGTGAAGGAACTGACAAACAACCTAACAGTAAAATGCTCAACCAAAGAGACTCCAAGGCTATTTCCACCAACACTTGACAGGAAAAGCCACCGGGATATAAAAACAAGAGCAAACCCCACTCTCTTCTACCACTGATGATGTTCCCTAGTTGGGTCGTGAAACAACCAAGCTCAGAGAGCGCCAAGGACCCCTCATTTCAACCCCGAGCTCCAAATATTCTCCTTTATTGATAGTGTGATGGTGTGCAAAAAGCTTTGCCTTAAAATCTTTTGAGCTTGAAATGGTGGTTCCCGCCCTACCAGAGATGTTTTGAGGGCAGGCTGACCATACTACCAGGAGCCAAAGCCTAGCAGAATACAAAATAAATAAGTCTCTCTTAGAAACCCTTCTGAATAATACTTTTTTTTCCCAATGTGTAACAGACGACGCCAGAGCTTCGAAATGGCGTAAGAACCTTCTCTGTGGTCTGCGTCCCTCCATCCCGCCCCTTTGGCTGAACCTCCCAATTCCCATGCTTCCCTCCCCTCCCTCCCCTCCCTCCCCTTTGCTCTCCCTTTCCTTTCACCGGGCCGGACCCATCGATTGATCGATTAAGCTTATATGACGTTCTCAGGGGTGGGACTCAAAAACCCCAGCAACCGGTTCGCTGCCCAGTTGCTGGGTGAGCGGGGCCATGGTGGGCGGGGCCTACCGGAACTTCCTGTTTCCGGCTTCTGGTGGGCCTTCAGAACCTGGGGGAGGTCCATTTTCACCCTCCCAAGGGTCCAGAGGCTTCCCCTGGGTCTCTGGGAGGGCAAAAACAGCCTCCCCCAGGTTCTGGAGGCCCACCGGAAGCCGGAAATAGGCCCATTTTGCTCCCCCGGGCATCTGGAAAGGCAAAAACAGCCTCCCCCGGGCTCTGGAGGCCCTCCGGAAGCCGGAAACAGGCCCGTTTCCGGACTTCCAGAAGGCCCATTTCTGCGCGGACCCTGTAAAATGGGCTGCGTGGAGACTCCTGGGAGTGGAGGGGCGGGGCCAGCCGGTCAGTTGAAAAACCAGTTCGGCTAACCAGCTGTAACTTTAACATCTGGTTCACCCGAACCAGTCCGAACCAGTAGAATCCCACCCCCTGGAGCCTCTGTGGCGCAGTGGTTAGAGTGCAGTACTGCAAGCTCCTTCTGCTGCAACCAGCTGCCTACAATTTGGCAGTTCAAATCCCACCAGGCTCAAGGTTGACTCAGCCTTCCCTCCTTCCGAGTTGGGTCAAATGAGAATCCAGATTGTTGGGGGGCAAGAAGCTGACTCTGTAAACCGCTTAGAGAGGGCTGTAAAGCACTATAAAGCGGTATATAAGTCTAAGTGCTATTGCTATTAATAATCATACAATAAAAATGCCAGGTAAAACTTATCAATAGAGATGTTCCATTTAATTTTCAGTTTAAAAGACGTTGACCAACTTGGAGAGGAAGGGAGCCTAGTGCATATGAGGAGGAAGTGGGGAGTTATCTTATCCATTGGCCACTTCCAGAATGACACCCATCATCCCCCCCCCCCACACACACACACATCAGGACCCGCTAGGCCAGCTAGCAGAGCTTACTGCCAAGAGAAAAGAAAACGAAAAGCCATTCTGCCCTCGTGGCCAATCCTGTTGACCAGGACTAGATTTAAATTGTCCTAAATAACTTTAGAAAGAGAAAAGAAGGACTATAGGGTGATGACATCAATCTTCCAGTATTTGAGGGGCTGAAGAGAGGGTCAACCTATTTTCCAAAGCACCTGAAGGGCAGGACAAGAAGCGACAGATGGAAACGAATCAAGGAGAGAAGCAACCTGGAATTAAGGAGAAATTTCCTAACAGTGAGGACAATTCACCATTGGAACAGCTTGCCACCAGAAGTTGTAGGTGCTTCATCCCTGAAGGTTTTTTTTTTTTTTCCAAGAAGAGAATGGACAGTCACTTGTCTGAAATGGTATAGGGCACGGGTCTTCTACCTTGGCAACTTTCAAGACTTGTGGACTTCAACTCCCAGAATTCCTCAGCCAGCTAACTGTCTGAGGAATTCTGGGAGTTGAAGTCCACAAGTCTTGAAAGTTGCCAAGGTTGGAGACCCCTGGTATAGGGTGTCCTGCTTGAGCAGGGGGGTTGGACTAGAAGACCTCCAGGGTCCCTTCCAGCTCCATTCTGATGGAAACGTTGCATGCACAGACCCGACAAGACAGATTGTAGTTTACGGGAAGCAAACAAGAATCCTTTATAGCCAGGCACCTCCAAAGCTGAGTTTTGCAGCCTGTGGAACCCTTCGGGCTTCTGCCGAATCATTTTGTCTGGGTTTTTCCAGTTCAAGGTTTCGTAGTTGCCAGAACCGGCTGGGTTGGGCCTCTGCAGTCAGCCCAAAGCATAGCTCAACACGATTATTTTTTTTTTTATGGCCACCCATTTGTGGCTCTTCATTTTCTGCTTTTGTCTATAAACGCAAAGGTTGCCAAGTTTGAAAAACGCTGGTCTGTATACGAGTAAAGCATTGGCTGATTTCCCCAGAACTTAAATGTAATTGGCACTAGCTTGTAAACTAGTAAGTAAATCCCAGATCTGTGGGCTGAATCGGTTTGTTTATTTATTTATTTATTTATTTATTTATTTATTTATTTATTTATTTATTTATTTATTTATTTATTTATTATTAAAATTTATATACCGCCCTTCTCCCGAAGGACTCAGGGCGGTGCACAGCCTACTAAAACCACATATATATAAAAGTTAAAATAGAATTAAATAAGGGCTGTAACCGAATCTAAAATCCCAACCTTAAAATTCAATACTTAAACCCCATTAAAATTAATTTAGGATCAGCCCAGGCCAGCCTGCTCAAAGAGCCAGGTTTTCAAATCACGCCTGAACACCATCATGTTGGCATTTCCTCATACTGACATTTCCTGATATTGAAGAGGAAGGTTACTCGGAGTCAAGGTCAGCCCAAGGGAGCCTTTTTATCCCACCCATCTTAAAGTCTTAACAGTGGGGTCCCTGGTGCTCTCTGAGCTTGGTGGTTTCCTTGCAGACGTCTCATGACCCAACTAGGTAACGTCATCAGTGCTAGCAGGGAGTGGAGTTTGCTCTCTCGGTAGTTCCTCGATAGGAGTAAAGGAACTTAGTAGCAGGAACTACCAACACAGACAAGCAAACAGTAAACTACATCCTAATCGGGGAGCCACCAAGTACACCCCACGAACATAGATAGATAGGACAAGCCACTTTTAGCCCTGATGATGTTCTCTAGTTGGGTCGTGAAATGTCTTCAAGGAAACAACCAAGCTCAGAGAGCACCAAGGACCCCATATTCCCCCTCCTCTTCCCCACTCCTCCTTTCTAGCCCTGATGATGTTCTCTAGTTGGGTCATGAAATATCTGCAAGAAAACCCACCAAGTTCAGAGAGCCCCAAGCCCCCCCTCCCACCCCCCAAGTTCAATCCTGACCTACAAATTTTGCCTTCCATCGAACTGCCAGATGCCTCCTGCTCTATCACTTGAAGGTGGAGGAATAGCATGTTTGATCTGGTCCCATTTTGCAGTGGCTTCTTTTTGTGCCTCATACAGCTTTCCCTTTTCTGCTGTGTCTTTTCTGCTTTATCCATCTCCTTCCATCCATCAGGAGGTGGTTGAAGGCTCCATGCTTGGCCATTGCTTGGGCTTGCTGGCTCATTTCCCCATCCAAGCTCATTTCGTAACCTTGCAGGCGCTGGTGGGTGAGGGGGAAGGATAGAGGGGGAGGCCTTGGGTGGAAGGATGGAGAAGAAGAAGAGGACAACCAACCGCGAGGTGGATGAATGGGCTTGATTTCCTGGGCGATGGGGACACAGTTGGGGAGCAAGTCAGACTGGGGAAGCTCTCTCTAAGTCAGAGGTCTCCAAAGTTGGCAACTTGGAGACTTGTGGACTTCAACTCCCAGAATTCTGGGAGTTGAAGTCCACAAGTCTTTAAATTGCCAACTTTGGAGGCCTCTGCTCTTAAGTCATTGTCAAAGCAGGATGGAGGAAGTTGGCCTGGAGAACCCCGTGTCAGCTTCCTCACAGCACAAGGGTGGGATTAGGCATTGGGACAACCTCAGTGAGGAGACATCTTTCCAGAATTATCTCTTTCCCTCACCAAACTATCTCTTTGTTGCGCTGCCCACGAGGAGCAATTTCGGAGCGAATCTTACCCGGAGGTAAGGAAGCCGCCACTCATTCAGAGGAAGAAATGCACTCTATATATGTGTTTGGGGGTTCCTGGTTGACATCCTCCAAAGAGAACGGGAGACTTTGGGAAAGAGACCTTGGAAGGTCATCTGGTTGGGGGTTTTTTCTCTACGTGTAGAACATGGGAACCATAACTGGTCAGGTTGGACATATCTAAAGCAATGTTTCTCAACCTCAGAAACTTTTAAGGTGCATGGACTTCATTTCCCAGAATTCCCAGCCAGTGATTCTGGGAGATGTAGGCCACGCGTCTTAAAGTCGCTGCGGTTGAAAAGCCATGATCTAAACTGACTTCTGATCCCAAATGTCCCTCTAGATTTAGTGTCCACGTGCTATGGGACCCCATAGGAATATAGAGTACAGGTTGTGTAAATCCATTTTTACCCATGGATTCACACAACCTGCTCCTTCACACCTATTGGTGATGACGTTTTGATGGTTTTGATGGCTGGCCGGAAGCCAACGTGAGTGAAGATTAGAATATTGATGGGTGAAGGATTGTTAAGCGAAGAAGGCCCGGGGGGTCTCCTTGAGGAGGAGTGTTTCAAAGAGGCCTCAGGCCCTACCTGAGAAATAACGTCCCGTTTCATCGCATTCTGTATCTGACGCTTGTTCTTGTTCTAGGATTCCAGCCAAATTGCGCTTCTGAAGGAGCTGTTGGACCTTCAAAAGGACATGGTGGTGATGCTACTTTCTCTGCTGGAAGGTGATCACCTGGCAACCTTCTGGAGGAATTTGTGGGCTCCATGTTGGCTTCGAAAGGGCAGAACCTCCTGCCTTTTAGGCTCTTAGGCTCAGTTCCTAGCATCTCCAGCTGGACTCTGACTGGGTTCTGAAGGCCAATGCTAGATATAGCTGGTCCTTGACTTGCGGCCATGAACATGTCCAACACACTGTCAGCATTCCAACTAACCAACACCAAAAAATTCAACTCCGAGACAAGCATTTCTTCAAAGTTCCGTTTTATTAGAGTTGTCATATTGAGTTCCAGGTTTTCCCTTCCCAAAAGAAAATCAAAGATCCATCCCCTACACCCATCAGTCCATCACATGGCCCAATCAAATCATCATCCCATCTGGAGACCTTCCTCCAGACACTCCCCTCCAGATGCAGGGCAACATGTCCTTGACTCTCTGAGAAAGGAATGTTGTTGTGTCTAATCTTCTACCTCACTATGAAATCCCCTCTTCCAAATTCCCAGGCACTGAATGTGTCAGCCTCGAAGCTTCCAAGTAAAAAATGGCTTCCAAGGCTGACTTCTATTTTCCCCACAACACAAACCGTGTGAGGTGGATTGGGCTGAAAGAAAGTGATCGGCCCAAAGTCACCCAGGTGACTTTCATAGCTATGGTGGGACTAGAACTCCCAGTCTTCTGGGGATTGGCCCAAAGTCACCCAAAAAATCTTAAAGTTGCCAAATTTGGAGACTCTTGTCTTAGGCAATGGTTGAGATAAGACTTGAACTTGACATTTCTCGCTTTCTAGCCTGGTGCCTTAACCACTAGACCAAAATTAGCTCTCTGGTTATGTGAGTTGCACAGTTTCATTCTTAGACCAAGTGTTCAAATCGGGTCATGCTTGGCCCTATTTTTCCAGGTTGGAGAACTTGAAGCAATGAATAGGAAAAAAATATTTACTAAGGCACAACAAAGACATGAACGGACATAGCCATCACCTGTATTCTTGGTATATCTAGACTAAATGACACAGTTATGACATTGTCTAAGGAGATTCCCAGTCACTCAGGTCATGGTTGTCCCAAAAGGGCTTTTTCAAAAGGAAATTGGACTTCTTTGTTTTTCCTAGAAGACGTTTCGCTTCTCATCCAAGAAGCTTCAGTTGAACTGAAGAAGCTTCTTGGATGAGAAGATAAGATAATGGGATGAGAAGAAGTTTCTTGGATGAGAAGCAAAATATCTTCAAGGAAAAACAATGTCCAGTGGCCCTTAGACAAGGCACTTTTGGAACAGTTATGACCTTGTGTAATTGTGTCGTCTACCAAATGTCTGGATATGACTTACATATTCTATCTCTTGATGGAGGAACAAAATATCCCTGCCAGCATAACTTTCTTGTCTGTCTTCCGCGTTCATTCCCGTTGTCAAAGTATAATTTGCATCCTTGGTGTATCTACTCAGGAAATGTGGTGCATGGCACCATCGCTCGGCAGATGGTGGACATGTTGGTGGAGTCCTCCAGCAACGTGGAGATGATCCTCAAATTCTTCGACATGTTCTTGAAACTGAAGGACATTGTGGCATCCGATGCCTTCCGCGATTACATCACCGATCCGCGGGGCCTCATCTCCAAGAAGGATTTCCAGAAGGCCATGGACAGTCAGAAGCAGTATACACCATCGGAGATCCAGTTCCTTCTCTCCTGCTCGGAGGCTGATGAGAATGAGATGATAGACTATGAGGAGTTTGCCAGCCGCTTCCAGGAGCCCGCCAAAGACATTGGCTTCAACATTGCTGTGCTGCTGACGAACCTCTCGGAGCACATGCCTCACGACGTCCGCCTGAAGACCTTCCTGGAACTGGCCGAATGCATCCTCAACTACTTTAATCCCTACCTGGGCCGCATTGAGATCATGGGCGCCAGCAAGCGCATTGAACGCATCTACTTTGAGATCAGCGAGACCAATAAGACCCAGTGGGAGATGCCCCAGGTCAAGGAATCCAAGAGACAATTCATTTTCGACGTGGTCAACGAAGGGGGCGAGTCGGAGAAGATGGAGCTCTTCATCAACTTCTGTGAGGACACCATCTTTGAGATGCAGATTGCCTCCCAGATTTCAGAGGAGGAAGGCGAGGCGCAAGAAGAGGTGGAGGAAGAAGCAGAAAGTACCGAAAGCGGGGAAGCCGAGAATGCGTCGGCACCTTCGGAGGCATCTTCGGTCTTCGGGGACTTCCTGGAGAGCATCTTGAATTTCTTCCGCATGTTCACCTATCGCAACATCCGTCGCCAGTTCCGCAAAGTCAAGAAGATGACGGTCAAAGAGATGGCCGTGGCAGTGGCCACCTTCCTTTACACCATCTTAATGGGCATCCTTGTCTTCTTCTATAGTGTCCTCAAGGGCTTCTTCCTGCTCATCTGGAACACCCTCTTTGGTGGCGGCTTGGTGGAGGAGGCCAAGAAGCTCACCATGACCGAACTGTTGGCCAGCATGCCCGATCCAACTCAGGATGAGGTCCATGGAGACGTGGCTCCTTCTGATGAAGATGAGCAGGTGACGGAAGAAGGAGAAGAAATCAATATTGCGGAGCCCGGCAAGGAGGACGCCTCGGGTGAAGGTGGAGAAGGTTTTGGAGGGGATCCCAAGAAAGAGCATTTCCGTTCGATGGCTCCCGATGCACCTGGCGGGCTTGGAGATATGGGGGACACCACCCAAGTGGAACCTCCCACACCTGAAGGGACACCCATCCTCAAGAGGAAATTGGTATGATTGGGGCTTGAGGGGGTGGGAGTTGCTGGGAAGGTCCAATGTTTAGTTTAGTTTACTTTATTGTCATTGCACCTCGTACAACGAAATCAAGCACCATCTTCAGTGCACATCATGACCATGAAAATAAACACAAACACACATCCTTCACCCTCCACACATTGAACCGAAAACCCCCGACACCGCACCAATACTGCATTATATAGCAGAATTAAAAGAGCTACTGCCCTGGGATAGAAGCTGTTTTTCAGCCTATGTGTCCTTGTTTTTATTATTCTGTACCGTCTGCCAGATGGTATTAGTTCAAAAAAAGGGTGCCCAGGATAAGATTGATCTTTGAGGATGTTTTGAACTTTCTTAAGGCAGCAGGAGCTATAAAGCTCTTCCAAAGAGGGGAGAGGGCAACCCTTGATCTTCTGGCCAATGACATTAACCCTCTGGAGTGCTGTCCTATCTGCCCCTGTGCAATTGGCAAACCCTACAGAGGTGCAGTAAGTTAAGATACTCTCTATGGTGCAGCGGTAGAAGGTCACCAGCAGTTTTTCATTCAGTTGTTGTTTTCTGAGAAGTCTCAGGTAGTATAATCTCTGCTGGGCCCTTTTGACCAGGGCTGCAATGTGAGCACCCCAGGTCAGGTCCTCTTTTAGGGTAACACCCAGAAATTTAAAACTGGCCACTTGTTCCACTCAGTCTCCATTGAGAAGCAAGGGCTGGAGGTCTGATCTGTTCCTTCTATACAGTCCACTATAAGCTCCTTGGTCTTATTGGTGTTGAGCATCAAGTTATGGTCTCCACACCATAAAAGCAACCGATCCACCTCATTTCGATAGGCAGACTCATCCCCCCTGGAGATGAGTCCCACCACTATTGTATCATCTGCAAATTTAGTAATAGTATTACTAGTGTGAGAGGGAATGCAGGCATGCACATAAAGAGTATAGAGTAAGTGGACCAAGAGGAAAAGGAAAGGAGGGGAGAGAAACCATGTTCAGGGAATATGAGCCTAAGAGAAGCCTATAACCTGATCCCAAAACCCAGTTTTGAAGGAAAGCAAAGGGGGCTGGACATGTGCTTCGATCTAGAGGCAAAGGGAAGCCACTCAGATCCCCATATCACAAAAGTAGGGCTGGAGTTCGTTTTCTCGGGCTCCATGGATGTTGGGCAATAACAGAATAATAGAGTTGAGATCTTGGAGGTTTCCTCATCCAACATCCTGCTTGACCATTTTGGACAAAGGGCTATTCAATCTCTTCTTAATGAGATGAGCACCCACAACTTTTTTTAAAAAAAATAAATTTTATTTCGGTTTTCACAAAACATAATACCAATAAAACATCTTTTTTTGAGAATAGCATGATCCCGGGTTATCACTTCTCCATACAGTGCACCCACAACTTTTGAAGGCAAGCTGTTCCACTGATTAATTTGTTACCACTGTCAGGAAATGTCTCCTTATTTCTAGGTTGGTTCTCTCCTTGATTAGTTTCCATCCGTTGCTTCTTGTTCTGCCTTCAGGGGCTTTGGAGAATAAATTGACCCTCTCTTCTTTGTGGCAGCCCCTCAAAACATTGGAAGACTGCTATCCTAATTTCATTAAACTAGACGCACCCAATTCCCGCAAGCATTCTTCAGATGTTTTGAGCCTCCAGTCCCCTAATTATCAATAGTTTACTTCTTCAAGCTACAAGATGCCATTTTAGTACTGAATGATGCTGTCAGGCTCCAACATGCACCCCTATTCAAATCATACGTCTCTAGCCGCATCTCTCAGAGTAAAAAAGATTGATTTATTAGGAATTGACATGTCGGCGTTTCCTGGTTGAAGCCGACTCTGACATTTCATTCATTTCACCTTTGACCCTGGTCTTCCTCCCAGCCCCTGGATGTATATTCTCCAATGAGACACATCCATAGCCAAGAGTCATCAATCATGCTCTCCAGTAATAATCTTGTGTGCCAACAGCTTCGGCTACCAAGGCAATTATCTGAAGCATTTAAGGAATGCGCTGCTTTCCCCCACTCCCTTTCTGCAGGCAACTAAAAAGTCCAAAGGAGTATTTTTTAGTTGACAGATGCCCCTCTTGAAATCTTGTAATATTTTCCTTTCTGAGTCATGCCCCTCCCTTTTGTTTCTTCTCTTGGATTCAATTTGTTGACGGTTGCTCTTGTGGTTCTCCAGGTGGAAGGAGAGGCAGGGGAGGAGGAGCTATATCCGGAGCTGGAGAAGATTGAGGAACCCCCAGCAGAACCAGAGAAAGCTGAGTTGAGTGGTTTGGAGGTCCATCTGTGCTTGTTGAGTTCATCAGAACCCCCTAAAAAATCACAAGGCAGAAGTTTTCATTGCTTAAGGCAAGGTCTCCAAAGTTGGCGACTTTAAGAGTTGTGGACTTCAACTCCCAGAATTCCTCACCCAGCCATGTGACTTTAAGAGTTGTGGACTTCAACTCCCAGAATTCCTCACCCAGCCATGTGACTTTAAGAGTTGTAGACTTCAACTCCCAGAATTCCAGCATGGCTGGCTGAGGAACTCTGGGAGTTGAAGTCCACAAGTCTTAAAGTTGCCAAGTTTGAAGACCTCTGCCATAGCTACTCTTGGGATTGGGCACAGGGTCTGGGAGGATGGCCAGTGATGATAATTGGCAACACGGTTTCTATGCCCTTCCAGTGCGGAAAACGGGGAGAAGGCTGCCAAGGAAGAAGAGGACAAGAAAGAGGAGGAGAAAGAACATAAGGAGGAAGAGCCGCCATCACCGCCACCGGCCCAGGAGGAGAAGAAGAAGAAGGTGGCCCAGCGGCCAGAGAAGAAAGAAGAGGAACAGGGAGTCTCAGAGTTTTGGAACGAGTTGGAGATCCAGAGGGTCAAATTCCTGGTAAGGGGTCTCTCTTGGGTTGACAATCATGTGTGCTGAAGAACAGGATTGATTGACCTTGGCAAGTTTAAGATGGGGGGACTTCAGCAGAACTGGCTGGGGAATTCTGGGAGTTGCATAAAAGGAATAAGAATTAGAATAGAATATTGGAATGAAGAATAGAGTAGAATAGAATAGAACAGAACAGAATAGAATAGAACCATCAGTACGATTTGTTTCTGGTTTCCTTTTGCTTCATTATTTACTTTTGGAATTTAAACTGACTAATAAAACGGCGAAGTTAAGTTGAAGGAATTGTAAGAGCTTGATTCATGTTTTAGTTTTTGTGTTATTTTTGGGACACTACGGGTTATCACAGGAGAGGAATATGGACCAATCAAGGAGTCGGGGGAGGACTAGGACAAGGGTCCTGTGTCTGATACAGAGATGGGGCCAGGGCCATCTGGGAGTTATGTGCTGATTCCAGAGCCTCCAGAATCTGACAGCAGTGAGGCAGAGGAACAGGGGGAGCCTGTTCCCAGTGTGCATGTGGGCAGAGCTGCCAGAAGGCTAGAGCAGCTAAGACAAAAGGGGTGACTCGGGAGTAAGGCTTGGAGATGATCGGCCCTTCCCATAAGATATAAAGGAGGAGCAAAGGGACAGGAGCCTTTGCAGGAAGCAACTTTGTTCGTACTGGTTGGTTTGAAACCTGAAGCTCTGTGTTGAATTTGTGCTCCGGTTGGCCTTGTATAACTCATCGGAAATTTAGTCGTTGGCAGCATTTCAAGGAAGATAAAGGTGTGTGCTTATCAGACTTACCCTGAAGGACTTGGGCAGACTTCCATGGGACTATTTACAAACTGTTTCAGACCCATTACGGGCTGTGAATGACTAAAATTCACAGCCGTTGAAATAAAGAAAAAAGGATTTTGGGACTAACGTGTGTTTGTTAGTGTCTCAATAAGCCTTGGTCAGAACATGAAGCGACTTTATCTTGGACTTGGAAACAGTTTGATGATGAAAGCTTTTAGGTTTCTGAAGCGGAACAACCATCCCGTTGCACTTAACCTTATCTTCTCATCCTTTCAGAATTACCTGTCCAGGAATTTCTACAACCTGCGTTTCCTCGCCCTCTTCCTGGCCTTTGCCATCAACTTCATCTTGCTTTTCTATAAGGTAAAATCTTTGCGGATGGGTGGGAGTTGTCTCTTGGGAGTAGAAACACAGAAACCCCATTATCAGGGCTTCCCAAGTAGTCTGGGAAAGAGGGTGAGACGGTCCAGAGTGAGCCAAGAGTTTACATCTTGTCCAACCATGGCAGCTTCCAAGACTTGTGGACTTCAACTCCCAGAATTCCTCAGCCAGCCTAGCTGGCTGAGGAATTCTGGGAGTTGAGGTCCACAGGTCTTAAAGTTGCCAAAGTTGGATGTCCCTGGTCTTGTCATTTCTAGCAGAACGTTCTGGGATCCAGAAGAACTTGATAGCGGAATGTATTAAGATAGGGATGTCAAACTGGATTTCTTCGAGGGCTAGATCAGCATTGTAGTTCTCCGTGGGCTGGCCAGGGGGGAGGGAGATGGGAGAGATGCCTCCTGCAGCAACCTGCTGGTCAAAATGGGGTCTGGGGGAGCACATGTGGCCCCCTCAAGGTCCCCCTCCACCCCATTTTCAGCCTGGACAGCCTCCTGCAACACCCAGCTGGCCAAAACGGGGCATGGGGGAAGGGCATTGCATGGCCAGTCCTTTGCTATTTCCAGACTGGACCCCTGGATCAGATTTAAGCATCCCGCAGGCTGGATCCTGCCCGCAGGCCTTGAATTTGACACCCCTGTATTAAGAGGTTGGGATAGAGAAAGGAATGGGCATCCACCTGGGATATAAATAGCCATCGTAATGCCCTTAAGCAGAAGAGAAAAGCCCATACCTTAGCTTTTCCTCCTTTAGACCCTCATCTTGGTTTCATCTATCACAGGGGTGTTAAACTCAAGGCCCACGGGCTGGATCCGGTCCGCAAGAGTGCTTAGATCTGGCCCACAGGCCCGCGCTGGAAACAGTGAAGGAACGGCCTGTAGTGCCTCTGCCAGCAAAAACGGAGCTTGGGAGCCCTGTGTGTGGCCCTCCCGGGCTCCATTTCTGGCCATGATGGCCTCCTGCAGCCCTCTGCCAGTGAAAATGGAGCTTGGGAGAGCCGCATGCAGGCCTCCCGGGCTCCATTTCCGGCCATGATGACCTCCTGCAGCCCTCTGCCAGTGAAAACGGAACTCGGGAGGGCAGCCCTCCCAGGCTCCATTTTCAGATGGGCAGAGCACTGCAGGAGGCCATCGTGGCCAGAAACAGAGCCTCGATGAGTGCCGTTGAGCTGGCCACGCCCCGCCAGGCCACGCCCCCCCCTCCCCAGCCCCTTGAGGTCAAACACAACCCTGACGCGGCCCTCAATGACATCGTGTTTGACACCCCTGATCTATCGTCTCTTCGTCCTATTAAAGCTTTCAATTTCCTAGGTGTCGGACACGCCCCCTGGTGAGGAGGAGTTTGAGGGCTCTGGTCTTGAAGGCGATCTGGACGCAGGATCCGGGGCAGGATCCGGCTTTGGTGGAGACGACAACGGGGGCAACGGGGACGGCAACGGCAACGGGGACGAGGACGAAGAAGACAGCGTGGTCTACTTCTTCCTGGAGGAGAGCACGGGCTACATGCAGCCAGCCTTACAATTCCTATCCATCGTCCACACCCTAGTCGCGTTCCTCTGCATCATCGGCTACAACTGTCTCAAGGTGCCGCTGGTCATCTTCAAGCGTGAGAAGGAGCTGGCCCGTACGTTGGAGTTTAGCGGGCTGTATATCACGGAGCAACCCGAGGATGACGACATCAAAGGCCAGTGGGATCGCCTGGTGCTCAACGCTCCGTGAGTGAAGGAAGGGGGAACGGATTATTGGGGGGGGGGGGCAGAACTGTCCCCTCACTTCCCAAGCCGCGGCAGCCCCTCTCAGTTCTGAGCCTATGACGTCATCGAGCTAACAATTGCAAACGGCGAAAGCAGGGGTGGGCTTCAAAAATTTTAGCCAAGGGTTCTCTCCCCGGTTGCTGGTTGGGCATGGCCATGGTGGGCGTTGGCCTAGTCGGCCTCCTGCACCACAGTGTGTGTGTGGGTGTTTTCTCTCTCCCCGGACTCCGGAGGCTTTCCTCAAGGCTTCCCCGGGCTCCGGAGGCTCTCTGGAAGCCGGAAACAGGCCCATTTCCGACCTTCCCGAACTTCCGGGAGGCCCGTTTTTCGCCCTCCCCGAGCCTCCGTGTGCGCCCTGCACTTAACCTGAATCCAAAACAGGTGACGTGGGGACTCCTGTGAGGGGTGGGGAGGGTGGGGCCAGCCAGAAGTGGGACTTGGGGGTTCTCTGAACTGCTCAGCATCTTAGCTAGGGGCTCTCCCGAACCCCCGCGAACCCCCAGCAGCCCACCCCGGGCGGAAGTATGTCGGGCACAAAGACTCGGGAGCACGCATTAAGCTGATTTATTGCTCATACCTATACACAAGAATCCAGACAATTAACGGTCAGTACTAAATTGGCACTAGCTAAGAGTTAACGGAAATCGAGAAGGGATTGGACAGACCATTTATGGGAACGTAACGACTCCAGGCTAATTCCTCTCTTGACTCTGCCTCCATGCTCTGTCTGCACTTCTCCTAGTAAAGAGTTCTTTATTGGCCAATTTGAACTGTTCGTAGTTGGCGTATGGCCGGATGGTGTGCTGTTTCTGGGTTTAGGCCAGGAGTGGGCATTTATGGCCCCTTTACGATCTGTGGACTTCAACTCCCAGAATTTCTGAGTTTTCATGGCTAAGTTGGCAGTGGTGGGATTCAATTTTTTTTTTACTACTAGTTCTGTGGGTGTGGCTTGGTGGGCGTGGCAGGGGAAGGATACTGTAAAATCTCCATTCCCTCCTCACTCCTGGGGGAAGGTTACTTCAAAATCTCCATTGCCTCCCCACCCACTAACCTGCTTTCCAGCTCCGTTCTCCTGGGCAGGGCAACCAAAGGAGACCCAGCCAATCAGCTGGGGCTTGATGGGAGGCAGAGAAGAGATGGGATGGGACCAGTCAGAGGTGGGATTGGCCAGTTCTCCGAACTACTCAAAATTTCCGTTACCAGTTCTCGAAAACCAGTCCAAACTGGGTGAATACCACCTCTGTAAGGCAGGACCTGAATTCATGGCAAAATAAGTTTGCAAAAGGAGGGAGAGATTAGAATGGACTTTGCAGGGGGATTAAAAAGAACAGAAGGTCTGGATGTGGGACGAGCGAATTGTATCCCTGATGGCTTTTTAAAAATTGCTTCCCATTTTTTTCTGCCTGTACCAGGTCATTCCCGAGCAATTACTGGGATAAGTTTATCAAAAGGAAGGTAAGATTGCCCACAAGTCCTGTGCTCTTCCGAAGAAGATCAGGTGAGCAGAGAGAACCTGATTGTTGCCAAAGGCTAAGAGAATCTATCTGTACAGGTAGTCAACTGTGAGGAGTTACTCCCCATTTAAATCATGAGTCTCTAGCCAAACTTCCAAAACTTAAAAAGAAGTTTTATTAGGAGTAAACATGCCAGCGCTGCCTGGGTGCAGCCGACTCCGAGACACATCATTCATTGTCACCCTTGACCCCGGTTTTCCCCCACCCCTCTGGGTGTATCATAATTCATATTCTCCAATGGGACGCCTCCATAGCCCAGAGTCATCAATCACGCTCTCCCGTTAGAATTTTGCGCGGCAGAAACTTAAGTCGCTTAGTTGCTATCTTTGATAACATTGATGGAATGCACTTTCGGTTTGCAAACTGCCACGCTGCTCCCCCCCTCCCTTTCTGTTGGCAACTCTAAAAAGACCAGAGAAATATTTCATTATGAGTTGACAATATGCCTAATTGTTGCTTCCCTTCTTTTCCAGGTTCTAGACAAATACGGCGACATTTACGGGCGAGAAAGGATCGCAGAACTTTTGGGCATAGATTTGGCCAGCCTTGAGATCTCAGCCCAAAATGAAAAGAAATCAGAGCCAGACACGTCGTTCTTCACTTGGTGAGAAAAGTTGGGCAAAACAGGAGGGGCAGAGAGAGAGAGAGAGAGATGGGGCAGCAGGCAATGCTCAGTTGGCATGACAAAGGGAGCATTTTAAGTTGTAATTCAGGGTGTTACTATTTCCTTAGTATCTATAACACATTTTCGCACATTACTGTAGAGTACTGTACTGGTACTCCTTGACTTAGGATCACAATTGAACATCACAAATTTGTTTGTTAAGTAAGATGTTTGCTAAGTGAGTTTTTCTTCATTTTACAACCTTTCTTTGCACAATTGTTAAGGGAATCACCGCTTAGAGAGGGCTGTAAAGCACTATGAAGTGGTATATGTCCTTCCTTCCTTCCTTCCTTCCTTCCTTCCTTCCTTCCTTCCTTCCTTCCTTCCTTCCTTCCTCCCTACCAAGTGCTTCAAAGCATGTCTAAATGCTATTTTCCTTCCTTCCTTCCTTCCTTCCTTCCTTCCTTCCTTCCTTCCTTCCTTCCTTCCTCCTTCCCTCCCTCCCTCCCTCCCTCCCTCCCTCCCTTCCTTCCTTCCTTCCTTCCTTCCTACCTACCTACCTACCTCCCTACTCCCTACCTGTCTCCCTACCTACCAAGTGCTTCTAAGTATGTGCTATTGCTCTTCCTTCCTTCCTTCCTTCCTTCCTTCCTTCCTTCCTTCCTTCCTTCCTTCCTTCCTTCCTCCCTCCCTCCCTCCCTCCCTCCCTCCCTTCCTTCCTTCCTTCCTACCTACTTACCTACCAAGTGCTTCTAAGTATAAGTGCGCCCTCCCTCCCTTCTTTGCAAGTGCTTCTAAGCCTAAGTGCTATTGCTATTTCTCTCTCTCTCTCAGGATTAGTTCCATTGACATTAAGTACAAGATCTGGAAACTTGGCGTCATCTTGACAGATAATGTAAGTAAGAAGACATGGCCCCAGGGCAAAAGAAATTCACTATTAAAATAGATATACTGACTCTCCTTTCATCCTGGAGAAATTATGTCCCCGTGGTTCTTAAGGGTCAACACCAACTCAACGATACATCAGCAGATGTCATGGAACATACACTTAGTCTCAGACTTGCGACCACAATCGAGCCCAAAATTTCTGTGGCTAAGCGAAAACCGTTACGCGAGTTTTGCCCCATTTCACGACTTTGCTTGCCACAGTGGTTAAATGGGTCGCTGCCTTGGCTAAGTTAGCATCGCAATTGTTCAGTGAATCTGGCTTCCCCGTGGACTTTGCTGGTCAGAAGGTCGCACATGACTCCACCCTCTCAGAAATAATACAAATAAATACATGCCAGTTGCCAAGCACCTGGATTTTGATCCTGTGACCATAAGGATGCTGCAATGGTCGTAACGGCGAAAACGGCCATAAATCCCTTATTTCAGTGTTGCTGTAACTTGGAGCAGTCACTAAATGAACTGTCGTAAGTTGAGGATGACCTGTAGTCTGGAGGGCTTTTTCCCAGAGGACAAGGAGGCAGCGGAGTTTGGCATGTCTGGGAGGGAGGAAGAGGGCTAAGACAGTCCCTCCCTAGCAGTTCACAGAATACACCTAAAGTTATGCGGATAGTTGCTCTAGTCTGGCAAGATTCTGTCTGTAAGTGAAGAAACAATGAAGAAATTAAGAAGTAATTCCATGTGTTCTTCTTAGTCTTTGTGACATCAGTCTTGCCAGACTAATATTAGCAATACTTTCCTCTACCTTCTCTCAAGACCTCAAGGACATGTTCATTTGCTCTCCATTGAGTTCTTCTTTCTCTCCCTCTCACTGCAGTCCTTCCTGTATCTCTTCTGGTACATGGTGATGTCCGTCCTCGGCCATTACAACAACTTCTTCTTCGCTTGCCATCTTCTGGACATTGCCATGGGCGTCAAGACCTTACGGACCATCCTGTCCTCTGTCACCCACAATGGGAAACAGGTCAGTTGGGATGAGGGCAGACAACTCCTCAGCTGGGATGGGGGAGTTTGGGGAAAGGAGTCCTCTGCTCCATAGGCACCAAGAGAAAGCTGTTCTTTCCTGCTACTCTACTCATCTTCTCCTTCACCTGTGTCCTCTTTCCCCAGCTGATGATGACCGTGGGGTTGCTGGCAGTGGTTGTCTACCTTTACACCGTGGTAGCTTTCAACTTCTTTCGCAAGTTCTACAACAAGAGCGAGGATGAGGACGAACCTGACATGAAATGTGATGACATGATGACGGTGAGAGACAATGAGATTTCCTAGACTGATGTTCTCCTGGACATCTGGAGGCCACTGGGGTTGGGAAGGCTTGAGTTGTGCCCTGTGTCCTGAGTCTGGATGCTTTCTACTCTCTTCCCAACAGTGTTACCTCTTCCACATGTATGTTGGAGTGAGAGCCGGTGGCGGCATCGGGGATGAGATTGAAGATCCGGCTGGAGACGAATATGAGCTCTACCGCGTGATCTTTGACATCACCTTCTTTTTCTTTGTCATTGTCATCTTGTTGGCCATCATCCAAGGTGAGATGGCAGGGCCTTTGCCCCTTCACGAGTGTCTGCGGTATCAGTGTCTCTCGCCTACTTCCTTAATTCTAACCAGTTTTTGCGGGAACAGAATTGCTTCCTGGTGCAAGTGTTGAGTGGTTCTAATATGCTCTACACAGTATGTGTGAAACAAGGATGTCTTTGAGCATCTTCAGGATGTCTCTTCCAGTGACTGAACATGACTAATCACCCTGCCTTTTGTCGAGGGTAGCGGTTTTCGGGACACTGTCTTTGCTTTGCTTAATCTCAAGTTTAACTCTTCTCTTTGACTTCTGGATGTCAACTCGTAAAGCATTCCTGGCTTGCTTTTGGGTTGCCCTAAGAAGGAGGGAGGAGATGTGATGGAGCAGTTTGTTGCTATGATCAGAAGCACATTCCACGCAGACCTTTCTCCAGATTGTGTCTCAAGTTACCAAGACCAGCCTTAGAGGCGTGTTTTCCACAGCCCGTGCGAAAGGGCTCCGTTGGAGAATGTGATCTATGACACACCCTGGGAGGAGGGAGGAAACAGGGTCGTAGGTGAACAGTAAATTAGGTAGGGCAGAGCCGACTGCACTTGGGAAAAGTGCCGACGCGTTGCTCCTACCTAATAAATAATTGGATTTCTTTTCGAGGCTCATGAATTAATTAGGGCATCCGTTGGAACCCTGACACTGGACTTCTTTCTCCATTTCCCCAGGTTTGATCATTGATGCTTTTGGGGAGTTGAGAGACCAGCAGGAGCAAGTGAAGGAGGACATGGAGGTAGGCTGAATCACCTCTGTCGTTTTTTTAGCAGAATAACAGAATAAGAGAGTTGGAAGGGACCTTGGAGGTCTTCTGGTCCAACCCCCACCCCCCCCGATCAAGCAGAAACTCTTACAACATTCCAGACAAATGATTGTCCAATCTCTTCCTTAAGAGTGTTGGAGCTCCCACATCTTCTGGAAGTTTCTCTTCCAGACTTTGTTCCCAGAGAGATTTGTTTCACCTCTTTGTTTTGGGAGATGTAAATGATGATATCTTTGATTGGTGGAATAATGGACTCGCCAATGGATTCACCCGTAGAAAGTCAGTCTATGAAGAGAAAAAAAAAATTCTGTACAGGCAGTTCTCCATTTACACCACGGTTGCAACCAGAATTTTCATTGCAAAGGAAAGTGGGTGTTAAGAATCGCATTTTATGACTGTTTTTTCCCTTTCCTTCACTGCCCTTGGTTGTCCTCAACAGACCAAATGTTTCATCTGCGGGCTTGGCAGTGACTATTTCGACACGACGCCCCACGGCTTTGAGACGCACACGTTAGAGGAGCACAACCTGGCAAATTACATGTAAGCAAAGGACACGCGGGGGGAGCGGGGGAGGCGACGGCTTTCCTGGCCTTTATTGTGTAGCTCTGAAGGTTTCAGAAAAGCAGAAAACCATTCATTGTTTTGTGTTCTGTGCAGGGTTTTTAATTGGTTTTAATTGGTTTTTAATTTTATAACTTTTAACCTTTGATTGTTTTTATCTATCAGTTATTTATCAGCCACCTAATTTAATCTTTTTAAATTGCTTTTAAATATTGTATTGTATTTTCTATTCTATTTTATTCGGCTGTACACCGCCCCGAGTCCCGTCGGGAGAGGGGGTGGTATAAAAGACTAAATAAATAAATAAATAAATAAAATAAATTGAAAGACGCTGAGAGGCAGATCCTTACTCAGGGTGGGATTCGACCGGTTTGGACCGGTTCTGCCGAGCTGGTAGCAGTGATGAACAGCGGAGACCAAACCGGTTCTCTCCGCCACTCTGCCCGCCCGCCCGGGCTCCCATACTCGCCTTTATCCCCTGCTTTTGAAGCGCAGCTGCTTTGCGCGGCACAGCAGAATGCCGCACGGCAGCTGCTGAAACAACCGGGAGAGTGCAGGCTTGCAGGAGGTGAGTTGGAATGCCTCTGTGTCTGCACAAAGTATGCATTTGGCACACGCATGCGAGCAAAGTGTGTGCACGCGTGCAAAACGCATCCACCAAGCCACGCCCATTGAACCGACGGTAAAAATCTTTGAATCCCACCCACTGGGTGGGATTCTACCGGTTCGCGCAAACCGTTTGTTCCGATGTTCAGCTCGCTTTGAACCAGTTCGCTGCGACGAGGAAGTGGGCCCGCCTGCCCGCCACTGCTTTTTTTCTGTGCTTTATGCCTTTGTTTAGAGCACAGCTGATTTGCGCGGCAGAGCAATTTGCTGCGCCTCAGCTGTTTTCTTCACAGAGGCTGCAGTTGGAGGTAAGTATGGGCTTGCCTCTTCTAAATGCGGAGCGCGCAATCACCAAACCGGTTGTTATACTGGTGGAATCCCATCTCTGCCCTTACTAAGCAAATAAGGCCCAAAGTCAGCCTTTATAAGTAGTCCAGACCGGGAAACCAACGTCATTAACGCTAATGCTGTTTTTATTACAAGGTTATGTAGACAAATTTTGCAAGTCACTTTCTCAAATTACATGTCTCCTTTGGACTCCGATTTCTCTTATCTGACGCTTGTCTTATTTGTTAGGTGTTCTTCCTCTGCCTCACAAGTTATTCTCATGCAGTTCATTGGTAAAATACAAGTTGTATTGCAGGAATGGTGAGAAGAGGAGCGATTTCCTCTTCCTCATTCCTTCTCCACTTCCTTCACAACTTCTCCATGTCCCAAGAGGCAGCGTTTCCCGTCCCCTCAACGGTGTTCCTCTGGGTACAACCCACGTTTCTCTAAATCTGAAAACATGCTTGGCGACGATTCGTTTCCTCGCAAAGCTTTCCACGTCATCCCTTTCCCGACTTTCTTCCCCCTTGTAGGTTCTTCCTGATGTATCTCATCAATAAGGATGAAACGGAACACACTGGCCAGGTGAGAGGACATCCTGAGGGTGCCCAAGGACGGGAGGGGGGCGGGGGGGAGGAAATTAAAACTCAATATTTTGTATTCATTTTTCTTCTTTTTAAATTATTTCTTTTAATAATATTTTTCTTTTTTCCCACTCCGTTTTTCTCTTTTCCTTTGCTAATTTTTTTTTACTTTGCTTTTTCTTCACATTGTTTGAGGAACAGTGACAAACAACAGTGACACTGAATACTAAAGATGATACGTAGAGTTTTATAGAGCTTTTCTTGAAAGCGGAGGTCACAAACCTGTACATTTCATTCAATCGTTCCTTCGTGAAACAAGGGATTTTAAACGTTAGGACCATTGGAAATCCTTTGCTGGGATGGTTCTAAGTCCTTTGTAGCTTGGAAAGGTCACTCAATGAAACGGTTGTAAGCGGAGGACCCCCTGTAGTTGATTTTTTTTTTAAAAAAAAAGAGGGACGCTGCTTTCTTTTTTACCAACTGGGCCCCTGTGTTTTCTCTTTTGCAGGAATCCTATGTCTGGAAAATGTACCAAGAGCGCTGCTGGGATTTTTTCCCAGCTGGCGATTGCTTCCGCAAACAGTATGAAGACCAGCTCAGCTAGAGGCTCCCCTGGGCGAAGCAGGGGGGGCAAGGCAGCTGCCCTGGGTCCACCACCTTTGCCCTCTTCCTTCAGCCCTAGAGGAAAGGGGTGGGTGGGGGGAATTCAGCACCAAAGCAGAGTGGGACAGCCGGTCTGACTGTCTTTTGTTTCAAGCTTGGGGAGAGTCACCTCGTTCCCTCCCTCCGCCCTCAAGTCATCACCACTATGTCTTCTGCCTCTTGCTGCCAAGCCCGTTCCCCTCGGTGGAAGAGGTGGGTACTTCTGCCCCCACCCCACCCACCCCGAGAAACGCCCCCCCACCTGCTTGGGCTAAGCCAGCCTCCCACATGGCCAGTAACTCGTTCCAACTCTTTCTGGTCCCCTGGCGGTGTGGACGGGTGGGGTCCGTGCAATAGGCTTCTTTTCCAGGTTAAAAGTCCCCCCACCCTCTTCCCAGTTTCAAGTGCCTTTTTATTGGCCCTCACCATCCCCCCCAGGAGAGGGGAGGGTCTCCCATACAGGGAAAGACTACTCTTCCAGATCCATCAGGAGAACGGAACGGGACAGTTCGCCCCGTCCGACTTGCCCCGAGACAACTCGTCGTAGAGCAATTTTAACAATTCGGTTTTAATTATTTAAAATGATTTTTTAAAATATATATATATATAGTTTAATGTTTGCCCTTCCCACTTTGTTCTGCCCCTCCTTTCGTATCCTTTCCTTAACGATCCCATCCCATTATTTCTTTGATATTAGCAGAACCCTTGTCCTGCGGCGAGTTGTCCCGCGGTGGTGAGTTGGACGTGGTGAGTCAGTGCAGGGAGAAGTTGGGGCTGAATTTGCTCTTGATTTCACTCACCCAGCGTAGTTGGGTGCCAAAGAGATGCAGAAGGACTCCAAGAAGAAGAATGCAGCCCCCTCTGTCCCTCCCCTCCGTGACTTGACCTCACACCTCGTCCTCCCTTCCTCTTATTTGTGATGCTTATACTTAGGGTGGTGAGCGGGGGGGTCTTCTCTTGCCCCATCAGTACCAGAAATCCCACCCAGTAGAGCCAGATATGTGTGTGTGTGTGTTTGTGTGTGCATTGGGGCTGGGGGAGACAAGGGGCCCCAGCTCAGGAGGCTGCATCACCTTCCGGGATCCACAGCAGTGGTGATATGCAACCGGTTCAGACCGGTTCAACTGAACCGGTAGTAAAAGAAACCCTCCCACGATCAGCTGAGAGGAGGAAAAAAATCCTCTGACAATCAGCTGAGAGGAGAAAGAAAAGCGTAGGATCCCACTGACCCCTGTGCTTTTCTTTCTTTATCCTCTCTGCTGATTGGCGCCGCAGAGCCTCAGTGATGTGGGGAAAGCTGCGCGCTCCTGCGCGCCCGATCACCGAAAAGGTAGTGGAACAGGTAGGATCCCACTGCTGATCCACAGCCCCTTGAGCTCCTGTACAGAATTAGACCCCTTTGCCGTCCCCGATTTAATGACTGTCCCCGCTGGACATTCGAAGCCAGCTCTGTTGTGGGGATGCAGACCCCCTCCGTGGTTCTCCCACCCCCTCGGGTCCAGCTTGGTTCTCCGCCAATAAAACCATAGACTGCTGCAACCCTCCGAGTCGGCATCGTCCTTCTGCAGAACCAACAAGTTGCAAAGCTGTTTTTCTTTACGTTTGTTTCCTGTTGTTGTTCATTCTGCGTTTTTCACAAGTCTGCTTTCTGGTCACTGTGTGTTTTATTGGTTAGCTGTCTGCTGCAAATAGGCACAGATGCCAGCTTGGGGTATCACATGTCCCCCCCCCGCCCCAAGCCATCCTGGCTTGGATGAATGGAGGCAGCCCCCCCCCCCCCCCATATGTAAGGGATGTGTGAACAGAAAAGCTTGACCGAGAAGACATTCAACAGAATAAGAGAGTCCAACCCCCCCTATGAAGCAGCAGAGCCAGTGTCGTTTCAGACAAGTGGTTCTCCAATCTCTTCTCAGAATATCAGACTTGGAAGGGACCTTTGAGCTCTTCTAGTCCAGCCCCTTGCTCAAGCAAGAGAGCCCTATACCACTTCAGATAAATGGCTGTCCAATCTCTTCTTGAAAGCCTCCAGTGATGGGGCACCCACCACATCCTGGGTAGTAACTGCTACTCAGGCAGGATCTGGCCATACACAACTTAACCACATCCTAGACACTGCTTTTGAGTGCATTAACATATACATACATGCACACTGAGATACATCTTTCAGAGGAGAAGGTACATATGGGAAACAAAAACTGAACATATGTAAGGAGAAGCATAAAACCAAGGCATTGGTGTCCCTTGGTGCTTCGGGGTGAAGCTACTGAGGAGTTGGGCTGGACAATTTCCCACTTCCAGCCCTGTCTTGCCAGTTTCCTGGGCAGCCCTGAAGATGGAGTCCCTTTCGCCATCATTTGTTCTTCTTTGAGGAATCAGTTCCAGAGGGTGGGAAATGGTCAGTCTGAGCAACCTGCAGGTTGAGGTTGAACCGTCGTCATTCCGGCACGTAGAGATTGCTGGTGGAATTTGGATTGTTCACTGGCCGCGTCTCTAACACAATGGTGCTGGCAAGGAAGGAGAAAAGACAAGAATTAGGTGGGCACCCTGGAGGAGGATGTTTGGTGCTTGTGGGATGGCCGTGCTAGCTGAGAAGGTTGGGGAGAATGGCGACCACGGGATGAAGAAGGTGGTCTCAAAGAGCCAAAAGAAAGGAGTTCCTCTTATTCAGTACAGGACCCATGCAAGGAAATTGGAAGGAGTGGCTAAGTTCTGAAGGTCACAAAGGAATGGAGCAAGTTGCACAGGTGGGAGAAGTACAGAGATGAGGTTGAAGGTCTTCAAACCTGGAGGCTCCCAGTAAGCGGAAGGTCCACTGTTGGTCCTGCAGCTTCTGTGCTACCTGAGAAGAAACATCAGATCAGGATGAAAGGTTACGGATGCCTGTTAAGTAAGCCTCTTGCTAAGAATCGTTGGACCACAACTCAGGAACAAGGTGCTCTCATTGTTGGAGAACACTGTGGAATACCATGGAGGAGTTATCTTGGGCTCTTCTCCCACCATTATCCTTGGCATAAAATCCCAAGATGACCAACCACACCATGTTGAAAACACAACTGCTCCTGCTTTACCTGCCCTGATCCAAGCGGCCGTGTCTGCACACCATGGCGCCAAAATGCATGCACGCAGTTCTGCACCAGTGCTGGAGATAGAAGAAGCAAAGAAGTTCAGGTCCTGCCACCGTGACTTACTCCCCATTTCATAAAAGCTGCTCAGGTGTTGCACATGCCTCCCCCGCAAAGCGGAATGGGGGAGTGATTCCTTCAAAAGTGGGCTAGCATCCCTCAAAGTAAAGGATGACTCAACCTTAACACAAAACAAGATCAGTCCCGTCTTTGAGAAGCACTCAGCCTGGCAGGGAGGAGAAATCAAGCATGGAAATAGCCTGGAGTCATTGTGCAACCACAAAATTGCTAACTGACCCTGCCTAAGTTCCTTGGAGCCTTATCTATTTGTTCCCGAGAGGAAGGAGACTGTCAGTGTGGGGAGATTCCTGTATTATAGGCAGAACATAATAAAGTAGTTACGTTGAGCTCTGTGTCAGAATTCCAGCAGTCGCCCTAATTATACCATGAGCCTTGAGCCAAACTTCAAAAAACTTCAAAGGATTTATTAGGAGCGACATACTGACATGATCTATATGAAGCCGACTTTGAGATACGTAATTTACAATCATCTATGACCCTGTTTCCCCCCACCCCTCTGGGTGTATCATAATTCAGATTGTCCAACTTGAGCTGGTTGTCATCAATCAGATTCTCCAATAGAGGATTTTTGCACCCAGAATACCTGGTTACCTCAGTTACAATCTTTGAGAGATAAGCTTCGAATGTGCTTCTGGGTTTATTTGCCATATGCTCCTTCAGCGTTCCCCCCTCTCTTTCTTATGACAACTTGGAAACCGGCATAGGAATGTTTTACAAGCTGACACTCTGCATATCTGGGTCTGGTTGTTGAAACCTGACGCATCTCAAGACTCATGACAGACAAGCCAACACCCTCATCCCAAGCACCATCACAACAACCAGAGAATCCCAGGCAGCATTTGGTAGAGGAGAAGGTTAGATTAAATCTCTTTCTCCATCAAGGTCAGAAATGCTTTGGAGATGCCAACTTGTCCTTCCTCTAAGACCCGAAAGAAGCATCAGATGATGGAGATGAGGCAACTGGAAGAGGAGGAAGTACTGAATAGGGTGTAGAAAAAGAACTCACCGACTGACTCCGCTGCTACGTCAAAGGTGAGTTTCGGTGGGGATCCAAGCAGTGCCCCTTGGGGACTGACAAACTGGATGCATCCTGGGAAACAAACCAAAAATGCATTGGCCTCTGCAGGAACGGTTTCTCCTCACAGTCCTGACCAGCCAAGGGCCACTTGGCTTCTACTTACCATCCATCAAAACCATCACCGTCTTGTTATCCAACTGAGTCACCTGGACGAAGCCACAGCAGGAAGGTTCTGTGGACAAACAGACACATTGTTCAGAACTACGGCCAGGTATTCGTTTAAAGCCTGCTTTTGATCCTTTTAAGAGTTCCTTCCGGAAGACCTTCAACCTAATGGAGAAGGTGGCCTTTTGGTCTAGACCAAAGGTCTTCCAACTTGGCAAGTTTAAGACTTGTGGACTTCAACTCCCAGAATTCCTGAGCTAATATGAGTGGAGGAGGAATTCTGGGAGTTGAAGTCCACAAGTCTTAAAAGCTGTTAAGTTTGAAGACCCCTGGTCTAGACAAAGAAGGAATGAACTGGTATGACCTTTTCCTTCTTCTTCTGCCATATCTGTCATCAGACATTGGCGATTATGTTGGTGATCCTATTTTTATCAACAGCTGCACGAAAAAGTGCTTTTGAGTTTTGTCCCAACCTGTCCCTTAGATTTTTGAAGCCATGATGTTTTCTTCTGCCTGGACCTTGTTTGCCTTCAATCTTTCCTTGGAGGAGGATTAAGTGAAGGATACTGTGTTTTTCCGGGTGTCACATCCCATGTCCACAAAATATTCCAAATTTCTTCTTTTTTATGGTTTTGATTATTTCCCTTGGCTTTTCCCAGGCAGCTTATCACCTCCTCATTTCTGATTTTGTCAACCCAACTTATATGTAACAGCTGCTTGTAAATCCACATTTGAAATGCTTCTCGTGTCTTCAAGACCAACTCTCTGAAAAGATGTAACATCTGACAAGCCTGATTTTCAAATTTAGGCTTATGTTGTTGACCTCAGAAGACCTTTCTACTGAAGTCTTATTATTGGCCATCATAAAGAATGTGCCACAGCAGATACGAAGACGCCACCCACAAATGTCAAATGAACCCCCGAATGACTTAGAACCCACCCTAGGATTCAGCTGGTACTTGAGTGGAGAAAAGAAATCAGGATATTCAAAACCAGCATACTCACCACTTTTGTCGCTAATAAACCAGGAGGTTAAGGAATTGAGGTTAATGACTTGGAACTGCACGGCTTGTCCTGGGGGGCCCTTGCTCACACCAATGCAGACCACCGGATATTCCTCATCAGGGTTTATCAGCATCTCGAAGATGGGCAGCAAGGAAGGCAGGGGGAAATCAAAGTACTATCCAAAGAGAAGAAGAGAAGGATTTCCTGAATGGGGTTGATGCCCTCAAAAGTGCCATCTCTACCAAGGGGAATACCTGAACTAATGGGCACCTGTCAACCTTTCAAAGTAGACCAAACTAAAAAACCAAAGTCATGCAAACTAATACAGGTAATCCTCAACAGAAGAATCTATACTGTTCTGGACAAATGGCTCTCCAATCTCTTCTTAAAATCCTCCAGTGATGGAGCACCCAACTTCTGGAGGCAAGTCGTTCCACTGGTTAATTGTTCTCAGAGTTAGGAAATTTCTCCTTAGTTCTAGATTGCTTTCTCTCCTTGATTAGTTTCCATCCGTTGCTTCTTGCCCTCAGGTGCTTTGGAGAACTGGTTGACCTTCTCTTTGGGGCAGGCTCTCAAATATTGGAAGACTGCTATCATGTCCCCCCTAGTCCTTCTCTTCCTTAAACCAGACATACCCAGTTCCTGCAACCGTTTGTCATATGGTTTAGCCTCCAGTCCCTTAATCGTCTTTGCTGCTCTTCTCTGCACTCTTTCTAGAATCTCGACATGGTTTTTTTTAGTATTATGGTCACCAAAACTGGATTGTAGTATTGCAAATGTGGTCTCCCCGGTGCAAAAGAGAGCATGCTTTCAATTGTCGCTCAGAAGGAATTAATCATGTCCTGAAAAATGGGAAAATCCTGGCATGCCAAAATAGCTTCAATTAAAAATTGGTGAGAGAGCTTCATAGAGCATGTGTTGTGACCCACTAGCAGCAAATTCAGACAGTGAGGAGGTTGGGGAGGGACATGGGCCAGTCCTGGAGTCTGGGGAAGGCTCTGACAAGGGCTCTCCATCGGAGGCAGATATGAGGCCAGGGCCGTTTGACAGTTATCAGCTGCCTTCGGAGTCAGACATCAGTGGGGCAGAAGAACAGCTGGAGCCTGTTCCCAGTGTGGGCATGCACAGAGCTGCCAGGAGAAGGGAACAGCTGAGGGACAATGGTTGGCTTGGGGAATAAAGCCACAGTTGGACGGAGAATGGCCTCTCCCATAGGGAATAAAAGAGGAGTGAAAGTGGAGGGGTGTTTGCAGGAGACAATTAGTTCAATTCATTAGGGTGAAGATCTGTTCCTGACTCCTGGCCAAGTATTGTCTGCTACGGAGTGGCGTCTGGAAGGTATCGGCCTGGCAGCTCTCCAAGCCTGATGAAGGCCCGTAGTTGTGAAATCCCTTGAAAGACTGTTTGCCGGGATTTTGCTGGAGAGGAATTCATTTCAAACTAAATAAAAGGGGTTTTATCGGGACGAGGAGTCGGCTTCGTGCTTTTGGGAAGCCTAGCTCAGAACAGCATGCACGGGGTGGGAAAGAGGTGCTTGGCACCCACCTGTGTCTTAGCCAGCTAAGCTATCAGACACACAACCTGGCTGTCTCGTCTTTGGAATGCCCACCTTGACCCTGGCAAGGAGATGCTTCCTCTGGCAGAGGACTCGGGCTCTTACCTTGACCAGCATGAATTTCTGCATGGGTTCATACCATTGGAGGAGAACAACCCCCGCCTCCAATGCTCCACAGAGGAAGTGGCAACTGTTCTGGGTGTTCTTGGCTGCAGGAAAGGGGGAGAGAACGTGCTGTATTGGATGCTAGGCAGGACAACCGAGGGGAGGGAGAAGAAGAGGGGTCAGCCATGGTGGCCGTGACCGTCCCTAGGACTGGCATTCAAAGCACCTGTGCAACATTTCTGGCATCCCTTCGTGTCGGGGATCTTGGTGGTGATGACGTTTTTCCTAGAGGGAAGGAAAGAGAGGAGTTGGTTATGGAGGGATACGGGATTGCCCTTTAGAACTGTCCTATAGAGTTTCCCTCAACTTCAGCAACTTTAAGAAGTCTGGACTTCGCCAAGACTTCTCCCACCAACAGAACTAGCCACTTGTATAAGAACAGAGGACAAACCCCGCTCCCTTCTAATACTGATGATGTTACCTAGTTGGACCATGAAATGTCTGCAAGAAAACCATCAACCTCAAGAGAGTACCAAGGATCTCACAGTCTTCTTCCTCCTCCTCCTCCTCCTCCTCCTCCTCCACAAATCCCACCTCCTTCTAGCACTGATAATGTTACCTAGTTGGATAATGTCTGCAAGAAAACGGCCAAGTTCAGAGAGCACCAATGAACCTACAGTCTTCCTCCTCCTTCTCTTCCTTCCCCTCCTCCTCTCTACAAACCCCACTCCCTTCTAGCACTGATGATGTTACCTAGTTGGGTCACAAAAAGTCTGCAAGAAAACAATCTCCAAGGAACCCGCCGAAAATAACCTCTTGAACCTCCAGCCAGCCAGGTTGCTAAAGACCTCTTCCAGATAAAGAGATTGACCATTCTCACGTCTAAATGATTCCTGAAGAATTAAGGAAATGGGTAAGAAAAAGACACTGTTCCGGTGATGGGTTCACCTGGGTAATAGTCGGTGTGGAGAAAGGGATACTCCCAGGCGCTGGTCTCTCTTGCTCTGCTCGTGCAGACTGAGTAAATTGTGGGAGAAGAGCTGGGGTACCTTGCCTGAACAGAAGGGAAAAGAAAACCTATTGAGGTTAATTGACTTATACAGGAAGTCCTTGATTTACGACCATTTAGTCATCATCATCATCATCTTTTAATGACTCCATAATCCGTTGCAGGGTGGAGTCTGGGCAACCGAATGGAGCTAACAGAGTATTTACTGGCCGGATGCCCTTCATGTCACCAGGGAGGAGTTTTGTTTCAGCAGATATATTTTCATTGAGCCCAGAGAGAAAAATATCTGCCTCTCCCTAGGATCAAAACCACAGCTTCCTGATTGTGAGCTGAGAGCTCCCACTCTAGGCCACCGCATCACTCTACGACCATTTAGTGACCGTTCGAAATTACAACGGTGCTGAAAAAAGTGACTTAGAACAATTCTAGCACTTATTACATTGCAGTATCCCATTAATGACATGATCCGAATTCAGAGGCTTGGCAAATTGGCATGTATCTATGACGGTTGAAGTGTCCCAGGATCATGGACATTATCATCATTTGTCGACATACTGTTCTGACCCAACCGAGTTCCCAAAGAACAAACACAGACAAAGGCAGCAGCCCCCACCTTTTAAGGTTTATTATGAATGCTGTTCCTTTACAGATAAAAGGCTGCTTTCCAACAATTAGCTCCAACAAGAAAGAGACTTGACAAGTTGTTTGTCAAGGCTGCCAACAACCCAGAGATAAGAACTAATTTACAAGATTCTCCAAATACGAACTAAGATGTCCACCAGTTGAGTTTCAGAGCTTCTTTGCTGTCTGCAAAGAACGCTTTTCCAAACCTGGCTTTTATCCTCTTGAGGGAGGGGCCATTACCTTGCAGCCTTACTCCCTCGTTGCCTGTGCTGTTGTAACTGCTCTTTCCTGCGAAGCAATCCTTCGTGCACGTGCACTTGGCACAGGCTCCTCGGGAATCTCCTCATCACTGCTGCCAGCCCCCACAATCTCTGAAGGCAGCAGTCTCCTCCCTGATGGTCCTGGCCCTTCATCAGAGTCCTCACTCTCCTTAGCCATCTGCACCTGCTGCCGGCTAACCACAACACGATCCTAGCCAGTTCCGGCAAAGAAAATTACCGGCGCACCTCATTTAACAAGCACCTTACCTAACAACAGAAGTGCCAGTTACAATTGTGGTCATGAGTCAAAGATTATCTGTTCTGGATATTAACAATTATTAGGGCTAACTGGGTACAAATGGTTAGAGATTCTGTTCAGGCCTTGGGACTTAAATTTTGCAAGAGGAATGGGTCTGTATTTGCAGAATTGCCACAAGCACCTTTAAGAGACCTTAGTAATGCATCCCTGAGGTGGTTCTGCTACAATTTCACTTTGTCCTTCAAATGCTCTTTTTTTCCATCCCTCTCATTCTCTTGGGTGTTGATTTTTTTGAACTTCAGGTGGCTTTTAAAGTCTTTCAGTTACCGCTTTCTCAAGAGGGCTTTTTTTAAAAAACGGGAGGCGAAGAGGACAAAACAAACAAAATACAAAGAGTAAAAAAGAAAGAGGAAATTGTTTGAACAGCAGGTTGGTCTCCAGATATTAGCCAACTGGTTGATTTTATTACCACTTCCTGAATTTTGCAGATAAAAACGTTGTTGAAAGGCACACAAAGTAATAAAAAAAAAACTTTTAAAAATGTAAAAAAAAAAATATATCATCGGTTAGCAATCTACCCAATGAAAACTCTGTGCTTAAATAATTTAAGAGGAAGTGTGTCTCTCTTTACAGGCAGAAATGGGGTTTTTGGTTTGTTTTTAGAACAGAGTACTGTTTTGCAGCCTAAGCCACTTCAACTCCCAGAGTTCATGCTGGCCAGAGAATTCTGGGAGTTGGTCCAAACATGGTAGCTCAGGAATTCTGGGAGTTGAAGTCCAAACATTTTAAAGTGGACACAGTTGAGAAAGCACAGATATATAGAGAAAAAAGCTCAGGGGATCTCAAGCTTTCCTGGCTTTTAAAACCAAATTTTCATGGCTTGAGGGGATTTTCTTACTTCCTCTCTCATTTTCAACAAAAAGTTAGAAAAATATTGACTGCATTCTTTGACACTCCAGAAGCTGGTCGGGGAAAACATCTGCCACTCTTGGCTGGGAACTGCTGGTCCTGATGGCTGGGGCTTATGGGAATTGTGGTCAATATGTCTATGTGGTGTTTGGGTTGGGGACAGCAGCGGCGGTGGGGGGGGGTGGTGTTTCATCCAGCCTTGAATTCAAAAATGCCAATGTGGGCAAAAGATTTGAGACCAACAGGTGATATTTGCCATAAGGACCTATGCACCACCATTCTGAGCTCTGCAGAATTTGCTTGGTATCGCTTTCTTTTTTCCACAAAATCATCTTTTTCTCTGCTGCAACACACATGCACTTTTCTCCTCGGGTTGGTGGGGGGGGGAAGGGGAGCTCCAAAATGCAGCTTTCTGCTTCCTTTGCTTCCTGCCTACTTCGAAATGACTAAGTTCAAACAGTAGATGCACCCAGATCAATTACAATCTAGCAGCAACCTTGAGATCAGCCAGTGGCCCCTATTTCGGGGGCTTGTTGGACTTTGTGCAACGAAGTCAATGGTGGCTAAGCTTTTTTGGCTCCTGTGCTGAAAATCGGGCACACGCTTGCACACACGCACTCTCCTCTCTTGCACACATGCACTCTCCTCTCTATGACAGCCCCTCAAATATTGGAACACTGCTATCATTGTCACCCCTGGTCCCTAGATTTAAAGGTAAAAGTTCCCCTCGCACACATGTGTGCTCATCGTTTCCGGCTCTAGGGGGCACTGGTGCTCATCTCCGTTACAAAGCCGGAGAGCCAGCGCTGTCCGAAGACGTCTCCGTGGTCACGTGGCCGGCAGGACTAAACGCCTTCAAAGGCGGACAGAATGCTGTTCCCACCAAAGGAGTCCCTATTTTTCTACTTGCATTTTTTTTACATGCTTTCAAACTACTAGGTTGGCAGAAGCTGGGACGAATATCGGGAGCTCACTCTGTGACATGGCGCTAGGGATTCGAACCGCTGAACTGCCGACCTTTCTGATCAACAAGCTCAGCGTTTTGGCCATTGAGCCACCACATCCCTAGATCTTAAATCTACCCAATTCCTGCAGCCATTCTTCATGGGTTCTAGCCTCCAGAGCCCTCATCTTCTTCGTTGCTCTTCTCTGGGCTTTTTCCAACGTACCTGAAAGTGACATGAGAACGTTCTCCATGCAATAGACCCACGTCGTTCGGCTATGATAAAGCTTGAGAAAGGGAGAGGGACAAAAAAGAAGAGGAAGAATGAAGTTCTTCAAAGCAAGCCAGAAACTGAATTCTCCCTTCTGTCATTCAGAACCGTTCCTGCCACCCCGTCAATCTCACCAGTTCTAGAGCGGGTTCTGTCTCCTTTCCGGTTCAAGGCGAAGATTCCTTCTTCAGCCCCCAGAATTAAGTGTAGCTCTGGAAAATAGGGAGGAAATTCAAGATTAAGGTGGGTCCATCCAGTGGGTGTCTATTCTTAGCGGCCACATCGGTAGATGCTCTCCATGAATCTCTTGCCTCTAAACTTGGGCCATCGGGTCTTCCAAAGGTCCAGATTGCTGCCAGAGAGAGGCATATTGTCTTTCTCCATCTTCGCTGAGTCTTTGCACCGCCTGAATTTTAGGTTGGTACTGGAGCTCAGCACCCCGGATAGCCCCTTTTCAAGGTGCCGGTAGCTATTTAGAGATTCGGGATAATGTCAGCGTTCTAGAAAACCTCCACTCCAACCAATAACTCCGAGACAAACATCCCCTCAAAAGTTCTGTTTTAATTGGATAGTAAACTGGCACATCTAGGAAATCCTGAATCTGAAAGTTCCAGGTTTCCTTGCAATAAATAAAAATTACAAATCCACCCCCTGCACCCATCATGGCATCACATGCCCCAATCGCCATCCGTCCCAACTTGAGACTTCCCTCTCACTCAGGTGCAGAGATAACATGACCTTGACTTAGAAGAAGAATGCTATTATGTCTAACCACATACACTCCAAGAAATTCCCCCCTCCCATTTTCCCAGGCTCAAGGATGTGGCAGGGTGGAAACGTCTGGTCTCAATATGGCTTCCAAAGCTGATAGATATTTTGTGTCGGCCTTCCCAAATCCCTTGTGCAAGATGTGTGGCTGTATATAAATCAAGTCCAGTTCAGTACAGGTGGTCCTGGACTTACAATCACAATGGAGCCTAGAAATTATGTTGCTAAGTGAGACATTTGTTAAGGGAGTTTGCCCCCGTTTTATGATTTTTCCTGCCACCTTGGTGAAGTGAATCCCTGCAGCTCTTAAGTCAGTCACAATGCTTGTTAAGTGAATCTGGCTTCCCCATGGATTTTGCTCGTCGGAAGGTAGCAAAAGGAGATCCTGTGACTCCGGGGACGCTACGACCATCATAAATATGAGTCGGTTGCCAAGCATCTGAATGTAAATCATGTGACCATAGGGAGGCTGCAATGGTCATAAGTGTGGATAAACGGTCACAAGTCACTGTTTTCAATGCCATTCAGTGGTGGGATTCTACCGGTTTGGCCCAGTTTGGGTGAACCAGTAGTAAAAAAACAGCTACTTTTTTTCCCTCCCAATGATCAGCTGTTCCGATGATCAGCTATGCCAGGATCCACCTTGCTGTCTTACTGCTTCACCCAGAAGGTGAGGCCCAGAAAGGAGAAAAAAACGGAGTGTGGGTGGGTGGGTGGGTGGTGCTGCGAAGAAGAAGAAGAAGAAGAGAAGAAAGAAAAAGAAGAAAAGAAGAAGAAAAAGAAGAAAAGAAGAAAAAGAAAACAGAAACAAGAAGAAGAAGAAAGAAGAAGAAGAAAAGAAAGAAAAAGAAAAAAAAAAAAGAAGAAGAAGAAGAAGAAGAAGAAGAAGAAGAAGAAGAAGAAGAAGAAGAAGGGGAAGAAGAAAGAGAAGAAGAAGAAAGAAGAAGAAGAAGAAAAAAAGAATAGAAAAGAAGAAAAAGAAGAAGAAAAAAAGAAGAAGAAGAAGAAAAGAAAGAGAAGAAGAAAAAAGAAGAAGAAGAAGAAGAAGAAGAAGAAAAAGAAAAAAAAGAAAGAAAAAGAAGAAAAGAAGAAAAGAAGAAGAAAAGAAGAAGAAGAAAAAGAAGAAGAAGAAGAAGAAAGAAGAAGAAGAAGAAGAAGAAGAAGAAGAAGAAGAATAAGAAGAAGAAGAAGAAGAAGAAAAAGAAGAAGAATAAAGAAAAGAGAAAGAAGAAGAAAAAGAAAAGAAGAAGAAAGAAGAAGAATAAGAAAAGAAGAAGAGAAAAGAAAGAAAAAGAAGAATAATAAGAAGAAGAAGAAGAATAAGAAGAAGAAGAAAGAAGAAAAGAAAGAAAGAAGAAGAAAAAGAATCAAGAAGAAGAAAAAAGAAGAAAGAAGAAGAAAGAAGAAAGAAGAAGAATAATAAAAGAAAAAAGAAGAAAGAAAGAAGAAGAAAAAGAAGAATAAGAAAAAGAAGAAGAGAATAAGAAGAAGAAGAAGAAGAAGAAAGAAGAAGAATCATAAGAAGAAGAAAGAAGAAAAGAAAATAAAGAAAGAAGAAAGAAAAAGAAGAATAAGAAAAAGAAGAAGGAAGAAAAAGAAAAGAAGAAAAAAAAGAATCGAATAAGAAAATAAAGAAAAGAAGAAGAAAATAAGAAATAAAAAGAAGAAAAGAATAAGAAAAAAGAAAAAAGAAGAAAGAAAAGAAGAATAATAATAAGAAGAAAAAAGAAAAGAATAAAATAGAATAAAAGAAAGAAGAAAAAAAAATAAGAAAAAAATAAAAAAAAAAAAGAAAAAGAAGATAAATAATAAGAATCTAAGAGAAAAGAAAAGAAGAATAGAGAAGAAGAAATATAGATAAGAAAAGAAGAGGAAGAATAAAATAATAAAAAAAGAAAAAAAATAGAATAAAAAGAATCAAATCGATAAATTAATGAATAGAATAAAAAAAAGAAGAATAAGAAGAAGATAAAGAAAGAATAAAAGAAGATAAGAAACAGAATAGAAATAAAGATAGAAGTAAAAGAAGAAGAATAAAAAAATTAAGAGAAGAAAAAAATAATAACTGGCCACTCCCACCTAGCCACTCCCACAGAACCGGTAGTAAAAATATTTGCATCTCACCCCTGGTGCCATTGTAACTTCAAACAGTCCCTGAATGAATGGTTGTAAGTCGTGTATGTGCATTTGTAGGCGTGTCTCTGTGTGTGTGAGAGAGAGAGAGATTTCAGAAGGAATGAGAAGAATTGTGGATTTCATTGTCGAATGTTCACCGGAGGAATGTGAAAAAGGGGGTCATAAGTCACTTTTCAGTGCCCATTGTAACTTGTCACTAAACAAACTGTTGTAAGTCAGGGACCACCTGTAGTCTCTCTCTCTCTCTCTCTCTCTCTCTCTCTCTCTCACACACACACACACACACACACGATGTTCAGAAGAACTAGTCCTAGGTTGAGGGAGCCTCATCCTGGGGCTCATTTGCAAACCAGGTAATTATTTCTAGATCGTTTTTTAGATCTAGTCACCCTGCAAGAGCAGATTACTAGATTCCTTTAGGCCTGAGGAGCCTCGGGCAAGGGGACATCACCTGCACGAGATGCTGCTCCCCCTGGTCTGCAGAAGGGACCGATGGATTCCCGCCCCACCCACCCGTCCCGCCCCCAGCTCTGCTCCAGGCCTACCATGGGTGTGTGGATGGGTCCAGGCGGTGGCCGAGGTGAGGTGCAAGGGACACTCGTTGAAGACTTTCTTGAAGAGGGCCCTGTCCTGCGGAGGAGAAGCAGGCAAGAGCCATCCATGAACGAAGCCATCCTGCTGGCCCTCAGGTGATTCTCTCTCACCTCCTGATGGTACCTCTTCCCCTTTTAATTTCACCCCCCCCCCCCCAGTGATTCCCAAAGTGGTTTAAAGTATTTTGGAGGGGAAGAGGAGGAGATGGAGGAGAAGATGGGGAAGGAGAAGGAAAGGGGGAAAGGAGAAAAAGGAAAGTGAAGGAGAAAGGGGAGAGGAGGAGGAGGAGAGGAGAAAGACAAAATGGAGAAAGAGAAGAAGGGAAAGGGGGAGAGGGAAAGGGGAGGAGGAGGAGAGAGAGAAAATGGAGGCAATGGAGAAAGAAAAGGAAAGGGGGAAAAGGAAAGTGAAGGAGAAAGGGGAGAGGAGGAGGAGGAGAGGAGAAAGACAAAATGGAGAAGGCGGAGAAGGAGAAGGAAAGGTGGGAGGGAGAAGAGGAGGAGGAGGAAGAGGAGGAGGAGAGGGAGAAAAAATGGAGGCGATGGAGAAGTTGAAGTAAAGAGGAAAAGGAAAGTGAAGGAGAAAGGGGAGAGGAGGAGGAGAGGAGAAAGACAAAATGGAGAAAGGGAAGAAGGGAAAGAGGGAGAGGGAAAGGGGAGGAGGAGGAGGAGAGAAAGAAAATGGAGGCAATGGAGAGGAGAAGTAAAGGGAGAAAGGGGAAAAAGGAAAGAGAAGGAGAAAGGGGAGAAGAGGAGAGGAGAGGAGAAAGACAAAATGGAAAAAGGGAAGAAGGGAAAGGGGGAGAGGGAAAGGGGAGGAGGAGGTGGAGGAGAGGGAGACAATGGAGGCAATGGAGAAAGAGAAGGAAAGGGAGAAAAGAAAAAGGAAAGTGAAGGAGAAAGGGGAGGACAGAAAGATGGAGAATGCGATGGAGAAGGAAAGGGGAAAAGGGACAGAGGGAAGGGAGGAGAGAAGGAGAAAATGGAGAAGGCTATAGAGGAGAAAGAAAGAGGGAAAGGGGAAGAGGAGGAGGAGGAGAAAGAAAATGGAGAAGGCAGTGGAGGAGAAGGAAAGGGGGAAAGGAAAGGAGCAGAGAAGGAGAAAATGGAGAAGGTGATGGAGAAAGGAAAGGGGAAAAGAGGAAGAGGAGGAGAAAGGAAGAGTGGAAGAGGAGGAGGAGAAGAAAGATTCCTTGCCCTGCTGCATTTCGGTCCCACGAAAAATCCAAGTTATTCTCTCTTCCTAGCAGTCTCAATTTAAAAAAAAAACACACCATTTAATTTGAGCAATAGTGGAATGATTTGGACCAGAGCCGATTGGCCCAATGTGGAGGCTGAACACGCTTACCGGTTTCTGTCTCCTCTCCAGCTTAGGAGGAAGGCTGGGCGGCCTCTCATCTAAGGGATCCGAACGCAGTTCTGGGACTGCAGAGGAGTAAGGCAACCGTCAGCATCTCACCCCACCAAATCCTGCTGCAAGGATATCGACCCCGTCAACAAAACTAAGCCCTTATTATTTTACTCTGGACTCTCCAAACTCAAGTTGGGTCCTAGGGATTCATCATCTTCATTTAAGGACCCCATAATCCCTTGCGGGGTGGAGTGCTGGGCAACTGAATGGCGCTGAGTGTTTACTGGCCGGATGCCCTTCCTGTCACCAGGGCAGAGTTTTGTTTCAGCAGATGTATTCTCATTGTGCCCAGAGAGAGAAACATCTACCTCTCCCTAGGATCGAACTCACAGCCTCCTGATTGTGAGGTGAGAGCTCCACCTCTAGGCCACCACGCTACTCCTAAATCCTCTGAGATGAATGTAATCCCTAAAAAGTTTGTTCCAGGAACAAAAGGGGTCCCTGCCCCCAGCTATTTTTTCCTCTGCACTCAGTCCTTGACTTACAACTACAATTGAGCCAGACATTTCTGTTCTTAAAGTGAGACATTTGTTCAGGGAGTTTTACGACCTTTCTTGCCGTTGCTGTTAAGCGAATCACTGCAGGTGATAAATAACTAATTTGGTTGTTAAGTGAATCCGGCTTCCTCATTCACTCTGGTTTGTCGGAGGGTCACAGAAGGAGGTCACATGACCTTGGGACCCCCCCCACCACGAAGTTTGGGAGCATTTCCTCCCATCGTTTTACTCCCGTTTTCTGGGAGAAAGTCGTACCCAGAGGTGGTATTCAGCCGGTTCGGACCGGTTCTGGAGAACAGGTAGCGGAAATTTTGAGTAGTTCAGAGAACCGGCAAATACCGCCTCTGACTGGCCCCGCCCCCATCTTTTCTCCGCCTCCCAAGTCCCAGCTGATTGGCTGGGTCTTCTTTGGTTGCCCTGCATAGGGGAATGGGAGCTGAAAAGCAGGTTTATTTATTTATTTATTTATCATATTTTTATACCGCTCCCTCTCCCAAAAAGGGACTCGGGGCGGTGTACAGCCTACTAAAAACACATAATAAATACACTATAAATACAATTTAAAAATATATTAAACACGATTGGTCCGGCTGTGTCCCATCTAAACTAAAATTTAACAATATAAAATCAGGAATCCGAATAAAAGTTAAAAATTAATTATTAAAACCCAATTAAGTTTAAAACCGGAGCCTAAATTACTGGGCCAGGCCAGCCTGTCTAAAAAATAGGGTTTTAACTGCGCGCCGGAAGGTCAGGATATCCGTCATGGCCCGTATCTCCGGGGGGAGATCATTCCATAGGGAGGGAGCTCCCACAGAGAAAGCCCGAACTCTCGGGGCCGTCAGCCGACAACGGCCAGGCGGCGGTACCCCAAGGAGGGCAACCCTGTGGGAGCGTACTGGGCGGCGGGAGGTTGGTGATGGCAGCAGGCGGTCCCGTAAGTACCCAGGTCCCGAGCCATGGAGCACTTTAAATACCATCAGTACCACCTTGAATCGAATCCGGAAGGCCACAGGAAGCCAGTGCAGCCTGCGGAGAAGCGGTGTAACGTGGGAGCTCCGAGGGGCACCCACAATCACCCGCGCGGCTGCATTCTGGACCAATTGCAACCTCCGGAGACTCTTCAAGGGGAGCCCCATGTAGAGAGCATTGCAATAATCCAGGCGGGAGATAACGAGGGCGGAAGTGACTGTGCGAAGTGCACTAGGTTAGTGAAGTGGGGAGGGAATCAGGATTTTGTAGTAACTTTCTCCCAGGAGTGGGGAAGGAATGGAGATTTTACGATATCCTTCCCTTGCCATGCCTACCAAGCCACGCCCACCAAGCCATGCCACGCCCACCAAGCCACACCCACAGAACCGGTACTAAAAATATTTGACCAGTACTTGAATACAGCTCTGCTGTCTGGAATCCGCACTGTATATCAGACATAAATTACAATTGAGCAAGTCCAGAAGTATTTCACGAGAAGTGTTACTCCACTCCTCTGTTCTCAACAGAATACCCTACACCACCAGACTTGAGATTCTGGGCTTAGACAACCTTGAACTACGCCGGCTAAGATTGGACTTAAGCATAGTTCATAAAATCATTTGTTACAACGTCTTACCAGTTAATGAATATTTCAGCTTTAACCACAACAACACAAGAGCACACAACAGATATAAACTAAATGTAAACCACTCTCAACTCGATTGCAGGAAGTACGATTTCAGCAACAGTGGTCAATGCCTGGAACTCACTACCTGATTCTGTTCTCACCTGCTCAAACCCCCCCACTCCTTTACCCTCAAACTCAAACTAACCTCTATCGATCTCACCCCATTCCTAAGAGGTCTGTAAGGGGCGTGCATAAGCGCACCGTCGTGCCTACCGTCCCTGTCCTATTGTTCCCAATTATTAGTTTCTATTTCTTACATTTAAACTATGTTTATTCTTACTTCTATTATATTATAAGCATTTGACAAAATAAATAAATAAAATAAATATTTTTTTTTTTTGAATCCCACCGCCGATCGTACCTGATTTGGCAGTGAGGTGAGAAGCCTCGGCTCTCTCCAGAATTACTTTGTGGCGAGGGCCAACTCAGGATGGGACCACTGGAGCAGCGTCCCCGGACTAGGGATTTGGTAGGAAAGTGGTCGTGGGATTGAGCCGACGCCGTTTCATCCGAGGGGAGACAAACTCTCGGCTGTTAAAAGAGAGAAATTTCAGTGGGCATCAAATTCATTTGTCAGCAGGAAAATCAAACCTGTTAACAGCAGCCGAGGGGAGAAGGGGCATCCGTGGATTAAATCTGCACACACACACACACCCATGGAAGAACGTGGGTAAGAGAAAGGGAGCCCTGGACCACGGCTGCCCCCTGGAGAAATGGGGCTCACCTTGGTGTATCTCCACCTGCAAGGGCTGAGGGAGGGGAGTTGCAAACTTACTTTGCTCCCACAGAGGGTTTACCTTGGGAGGTAGTGGGGGTGGAAGATTGGCAGGCTGAGTATCCCTGGAAGGAAAGATAAGTGACCAGGTTCAAAAACAGAGAGATTGAGGGGTGGGGGCATCTGCTGCCTGTTTTCTCCCCCCCACCCTACCACATCTCCGATGAATTGTTCTAGCAAAGCGTTACTAATAGAGAAGAATAGTAGCTTGGGGTTGAACTGGTGCTCCCTGAGGTTGGTTGAAGATACTTCATGGCCTTACTACAGAGGTGGTATTCAGCCGGTTGGGACCGGTTCTGGAGAACCGGTAGTGGAAATTTGGAGTAGTTCGGACAACTGGCAAATCCCATCTCTGACTGGCCCCACCCCCATCTATTCTCTGCCTCCCATGGAGTCCCTGTTCTGACCCAAACCCTTTTCCAATGAAACAAACACGAACCAAAGGGAACAGAAACCTTTGAATGATTCTTACGAATCCCCGGTTAAAAGGCGGCTGCAAACTAATTAACTTTGATAAGCACAAACTGTGCGAGGCTGTCAAGAATGACAGATAAGGTTACCTAGAAATATTTTACAACACAAGAGTCTTCAAATACCAACTAAGATAATGCAAGGTCCTCAAGGCTCAAGTTTCAAAACGTCTTTGCTTCCTGCAAGGAACATCTGATTCACAGCTGGCTTTTATCTTCTTGAAGAAGGGGCCATTACTTTGCAGCCTTACTCCCCAGTCGCCCGTGCTGCTCTTTCTTGCAACTCTGCGCACACACGCACTTGGCACAGGCTCCTGGGGAACCTCCTCATCGCTCCTGCCAGCCCCACAATCCCTGAAGGCAGCAATCCATTCCCTAATGGTCCTGGCCCCTCATGTGAGTCCTCACTCGCCTCAACCATCCGTACCTGCTGACAGTTAACCATAACAGTCCCAGCTGATTGGCTGGGTCTCCTTTGGTTGACCTGCACAGGAGAACGGAGCTGGAAAGCAGGTTAGAGGGGTGGGGAGGGAACAGGGATTTTGCAATATCCTTCCCCTGCCATGCCCACCAAGCCAGAACCAGTAGTAAAAAAATTGGAATCCCACCACTGCCTTACTAGGTAACATTATCAATACTAGAAGAGTGTGGAGGTTGCTCTCTGTTTTTAAACCTCACTCCCTACTAGCACTGATGATGTTACCTAGCTGGGTCATGAAACGTCTGTAAGGAAACAACTAGACTCAAAGAGCATCAAGGGCCCCATTATAGCAAGACATCATAATTCACTGTGAAAAGTCACCAAGGGCCAGTCCCGGGGAGGCAAGCCCCCTTCAGACAGAAAGGAAAACACTTATTTTCCAGGACTGTTATTTCCAAATATCAAACAGGAATCGAGTAGTCTTAGGGACTAGCTCCTTGCTGGATCCTGAGATCCGTCCCTTCCCAAATTTTTGGCTAAATGACTGTGTGTTCTATCATTTGATATTTTAAAAATTCTAGGAGAAAAGGTTACCTGATGAGGTCTGGTTTGCTGGGGCTGGAAGGAAGAGGAGAAAAGGAGAATCAGGGAAGGGGAATTTAGGAGAGAAAGAATGATCAAGTGGGCTTATGCTCAGGGAGGTTAGTGGCCCCCTTTTTTAGTTTAGTTTATCGTCACTGCACCTCGTACAACGAAATTAAATGCCATCTCCAGTGTACATTATGACTATGAAAATAAACACAAACACACCTCCTTCGCATTCTACACATTGAATTGAAAAGCCTCTGATATCGCATTAATATTGCACTACACAGTAGAATTCAATAGAGTTACTTGCCCTGGGATAGAAGCTGTTTTTCAGCCTATTTGTCCTTGTTTTTATTGTCCTGTACCGCCTGCCAGATGGTAATAGTTCAAAAAAAGGGTGCCCAGGATGAGATGGATCTTTGAGAATGTTTAGAACTTTCTTAAGGCAGCGGGAGCTATAAAGCTCTTCCAAAGAGGGGAGAGGGCAACCCTTGATCTTCTGGGCAATGACATTAACCCTCTGGAGTGCTGTCCTATCTGCCCCTGTGCAATTGGCAAACCAGACAGAGGTGCAGTAAGTTAAGATACTCTCTATGGTGCAGCGGTAGAAGGTCACCAGCAGTTTTTCATTCAGTTGTTGTTTTCTGAGTAGTCTCAGGTAGCATAATCTCTGCTGGGCCCTTTTGACCAGGGCTGCAATGTGATCACCCCAGGTCAGGTCCTCTTTTAGGGTAACACCCAGAAACCTAAAACTGGCCACTTGCTCCACTCGGTCTCCCTTGATAAGCAAGGGCTGGATGTCTGATCTGTTCCTTCTATAGTCCACTATAAGCTCTTTGGTCTTACTGGTGTTGAGGACCAGTAACATTGCCATTGTTTTATGCGTTCTTTGTTGCAGTTTTGCATTGGTCAAGACCTACTGTTTTGTTTCTCAACCTTGGCCATTTTAAGACAGGTGGACTTCAACTCCCAGAATTCCCCAGCCAGCTTTAAACTGTAAGCAGTTAAGACAGAACTTACATATCCACATCATCGTAGTCGTCCGAATCAGTTACGTTCTTCCTGCAAAAGTCAGGAAAACAAACCTAAAATAAACTTTATTTCACCTCTAGGCAGCAGCTAAGGGAGCTGGTCCCTGAGGCCCCCTGTATCCTGCACGAGTCAAAAAGAGGGCTGTGAAAATATTTACAGACCCCTCACGTCCCGGACATAAACTGTTTCAACTCCTACCCTCAAAACGACACTATAGAGCCCTGCACACCAGAACAACTAGACACAAGGAGAGTTTTTTCCCCGAACGCCATCACTCTGCTAAACAAATAATTCACTCAACACTGTCCAAATATTTACAAAGTCTGCACTACTATTACTGCTAATCTTCTCATCACTCCTTATCACCCCATCCCCTCCCACTTGTGACTGTATGACTATAACCTTGTCACTTGTATCACTTATATTGATTGTTTCCTAGTATGATTTGATTGTTGATTGTACCCTATGACTATCATTAAGTGTTGTACCTGAGGATTCTTGATTCTTGAGGAATGTATCTTTTCTTTATGTATACTGAGAGTATTTGCACCAAGACAAATTCCTTGTGTGTCCAATCACACTTGGCCAATAAAGTATTCTACTCTACTCTACTCTACTCTACTCTACTCTACTCTATTCTAATTCTATTCTATTCTATTTTCTGTTCTATTCTATTCTATTCTATTCTATTCTAATTCTATCCTATCCTATCCTATCCTATCCTATCCTATCCTACTCTACTCTACTCTATTCTAATTCTATTCTATTTTCTGTTCTATTCTATTCTAATTCTATCCTATCCTATCCTATTCCTATTCTATTCCTATTCTATTCTATTCTATCATATTCTATTCTATTTTCTATTCTATTCTATTCTCCGGATTCCCTTACCTACTGCTGAATTCATCACCAAGTTTGTCCATCGTATTGTAGCCTGGATCTAGCATGATCTCCTGCAGAAGAAGAGACATCAGTTGAGTTTGTCGGTGCCAAGAGTGGCGGACTAAGGGTAGGACCCAGGTCTTGAAGACGACCAAGAGAAGAGGGACCTTTCTCCAAGGGTAGAGCAGAAGAGCCAACGAAGAGTTACCATGGAGCTTGAAGACACCAGACTTTGTCTTCTTTGGAAGGTAGGGCTGAAATTATGCTCTGCAACGAGATGGGAAATGGGATTTAGAGCAGTGAGGAGGGAGGGGGAGGCTGCAGAGACCAAGAAGCCAAGGTTATTTTTCCCTAGTGGGTGTGAATCTATTTAGATGAGGTAGACAGGTTTATTTATTTTATTTATTTATTTATTTTTGTCAATTGCTTACAAGATAATAGGCATAAGTAAAAACATAGTTATGAATACATGGATACATATAAGGAAAATAAAAGAAACAATAGGACAGGGACGGTAGGCACATTGGTGCGCTTATGCACGCCCCCTACAGACCTCTTAGGAAAGGGGTGAGGTCAATAGTAGACAGTCTAAAGTTTTTTGGGTTTGGGGAAGAAACCACAGAGTCAGGTAGAGTATTCCAGACATTGCTCTCTCTGCTGCTGAAGTCGTATTTCCTGCAATCAGGTTTGGTGCGGTTAACCTTAAGTTTGTATCTATTGTGTGCTCTTGTATTGTTATGGTTGAAGCTGAAGTATTCATTGACAGGTAGGACATTGCAATGTATGGTTTTATATACTATACTTAGATCGGACCGAAGGCCGCGTAGTTCTAGGTTTTCTAGGTCTAGAATTTCGAGTCTGGTGGCGTAAGGTATTCTGCAACGAGTAGAGGAGTGGAGAACTCTTCTTGTGAAATATTTCTGGACTTTCTCAACTGTGTTAATATCAAATACGTAATGTGGGTTCTAGACTGATGAGCTGTATTCCAGTATTGGTCTAACAAATGTTTTGTATGCTCTAGTTGGTAGTGTAATATTACCGGAGAAAAAGCTACGTAGGATTAGGTTAACAACTCTTAACGCCTTTTTGGCTGTGTAGTTACAGTGGGCTCTAGCACTTAGATCATTAGAGAGGACTACACCAAGATCCTTTGAAGGCACATAATGGTAAAATAGTTAGAATTAGTGGGACATAATAATAACTTGCTATTCCGCTTCCGTAAGAATTGCTTTGCTCCTGTAAGAATTAGAATTGCCTCTGCCGTTTGCTTCTACCAATGATCTAATTCTGTGATGGCGAACCTTTTTCTTGTAGTGTGCCGAAAGCGCGTGCCGGCACCCACAATGCAATGCACCCCGCTCCCCCCCGCACATAGCACGCCATCACCCCACCCCACCCCCTTGCCCGCACTACGCATGCGCACGCCTCCCAGCTGATTTTTGGCCCGTTTGAGGCCGTTTTCTGGAAATACCGGAAGCGCCTGTTTTCAGCCTCTGGAGGGCCTCTGGAGCCATTTTCAACTCCCAGGGGGTCGAGGGAAGCCTTTGCAGCCTTTGGAGGCTGAAAAGTGGGCCCGTTTTGGCACTTCCGGTATTTCCGGAAGTCCCGTTTTTCGGCCTCCCGAGGCTGCAGAGGCTTCCTTTGAGCCTCCGTGAGGGCGAAAATGGCCTCAAACAATCAGAAAATTAGCTGGGAGGCGCGCGCATGCACAGTGCAGGTACGTTTGGCTGGGGCTCGCGTGCCCGTACAAATGGCTCTGTGTGCCACCTGTGGCACACGTGCCATAGGTTCTAATTCCTGCTCTCTTGTTGTTTTGTTTTTTTATAACTCAGTACCTGGAACGGAATATGCTGTAGCTTGGCAGGGTTACACCGGGCAAATACCTGTGTTGCTAAGCACCTAGCCCCTCCTGTTCCTTTCTGCATGGCCCATGCAGGGCTACAAGGAAGTTTAGTACAAACTGTACTAAACTGATGTCTCTGAAGCTATAAAAGGATGCCCTACCTTCCCCCAAGGTGTTGGCCTTCCTCATACGTCTCTTTCTGTGTATGTTTGGAACAGTTTACCCAGCTTTTTAACTTTGATCCAGTTAAACGCTGATTCTACCTTGAGCCTCTGCTCAAGTTCTTCTTTTGGCTCACGGTTGACTTCAGCGTTATCGCCGAACCTTACATTTTGAACGAGCGAGAGTGGACCACCCTACCTTGGGCACCAGCGTATCCTGGAGAAGTCACGCCCTGCCGCTGGCTGGAGCGAATCCTTCGTGGCACCGGAGGTGGAGGCAACTGAGGAAGCAAACATAAGAGGCATGTTGGAGGTGTGTGTGTGTGATGGCCACCCCGAAACGGAGAGCTATTGTGGCTGTGTGCCTCCTAGAGAAGCCCTTATTTTGCCAGCCCCCCCTAAAACACTCTTGAGATTGACTTGAGCAGAGGTCCCCAAACTTGGCAGCTTTAAGGCTTGTGGACTTCAGCTCCCAGAATTCCTGAGTTAACATGACTGGAGGAGGAATTCTGGGAGTTGAAGTCCACAAGTCTTACAGCTGCCAAGTTTGAAGACCCCTGGACTGCGGATGACTCCTAAGATGAAGAGCCCTTCTCTCCCACTTTTCCAGCCACATCTCTTTGCTCTCACCTCTTGCTCCTCTTCTTCTGCCTCACCTCTGGGGAGCTGGTCAGGATTGTGTACTTTCTCCAAGAGGTCGAGGGTCAGCCTCTGCGTGAGCCCTGCCTGGGCTACAAACTGGTGCTGGGGAAAGACAAGTGAAAATGGTTGGTTGGATTCCAACCTGGGGACTGGAACCAGAACAGAAGACAGGAAGGGGATAATGGCCCCACAGGTGCTTTTTTTTCCAGAGGCAACTGGACTTTCTGGGTTTTGTGTCTTGGAAGACGTTTCACTTCTCATCCAGGAAGCTTCTTCCGCTCTCACTGAATGGTGGGGAAGGGAAGGATTCATATTCCTTGCAGAAAACTGGTCATTTGCCTCCTTTGCAGAAGGTCGTCGAGGCCACTTGGAGTCTTGTCCGTGTCCTTCAGGGACCCCTGAGCGGTGCAAATTGGATGCGGAGCCTTCTTAGAACTGCGGAGAGGACCGTGTTGTAGACCGGAGATTAGAGGGGATCATATCCCTCCCCCTCTGCTCAAAATTGAACAGCCCCCTCTCAACAAAGGGGGGGGGGGGCAGATATGACATCATCCTCTCCAGTCTTTTCAGTCCTTCTTGGATGAGAAGCGAAATGTCTTCAACGGCTCTGAAAAAAAGTGACTTATGGCCATTTTTTCACATGACCGTTGTAGCATCCCATGGTCACATTTATTTATTTTATTTATTTATTTAAATTTATATACCGCCCCCTCTCCCTAAGGGACTCGGGGCAGTGAACAGCCAGGATAAAATACACATATAAAACACATATACAATATTAAAATTAAAAGAATTAAATACATTGGCCCTTTCAAAAGATTAAAAATAAGGGAATTAAGAAAGTTAAAACCAGATTAAAAATTTAAAAATCCCTAGGCCAGACCGGCTTGCTGAAATAAATGAGTTTTCAACGCACGGCGGAAGGTCAAGAGGTCAGGGATGGTCCTCATCTCCGGGGGTAGTTCATTCCAGAGAGAGGGTGCCCTCAAAGAGAAGGCCCGCATCCTCGGGGTCACCAGCTGTCCAGCCGGCGGCACCCCGAGGAGGCCGACTCTATGGGAGCGTATCGGTCGGTGGGAGGCCGATAATGGCAGGAGGTGGTCTCGCAAATATCCTGGTCCCGAGCCATGATCAACATTCGCAGGCTTGGCAACTGGTTCATAGTTATGAGAGTTGCATGTCCCGGATTTTTGCGACCTTCGGACCAGCAGAGTCAAAGTGGGGAACCAGATTCACTTAAATAGACATAGAAGATGAATTTGTGTCCTGAATAATCCAAGAATTGCATCCTCCTCCAGACAGCCTTGAGGGGGCTTTGCTCCAGAGGTGATATTCAGCCTGGTTCGGATGAGTTCTGGAGAACCAGTAGTGTAAATTTTGAGTAGTTCGGAGAACTAGCAAATCCCACCTCTGACTGGCCCTGCCCTCATATAGGCCCGGCCTCCCAAATCCCAGCTGATTGGCTGGGTCTTGTTTGGTTGTCCTGCGCAGGAGAACGGAGCTGGAAAGCAGGTTAGTGGGGTGCGGAGGGAAGGGGGATTTTGCAGTAACCTTCCCCTGCCATGCCCACTAAGCCACACCCACCAAGCCACACCCACAGGACCGGTAGTAAAAAAACTTGAATACCGCTACTGGAAGGAAGAGAGGAAAGAAAGGGGAAGGAAGAGAGGAACAAAAGAGGAAGGAAGAGAGGAAGGGAAGGGGAAGGAAGAGAGGAAAGAAAGAGGAAGGAAGAGAGGAAGGAAAGGGGAAGGAAGAGAGGAAAGAAAGAGGAAGGAAGAGAGGAACAAAAGGGGAAGGAAGAGAGGAAGGAAAGGGATGGAAGAGAGGAAGGAAGGGGGAAGGAAGAGAGAAATGAATGAGGAAGAGAGGAACAAAGGGAAAGAAGCAGAGGTGGTATTCAGCAGATTCTGACCAGTTCTGGAGAACTGGCAGCAGCAATTCTGAGTAGTTCGGAGAGCCGGCCAATCCCGCCTCTGACTGGCCCCGCCAATCCCATCTATTCTCCGCCTCCCATTGAGTCCCAACTGATCGGCGGGGTCTCCTTTGGTTGCCCTGCACAGGAGAATGGAGCTGGAAAGCAGGTTAGTGGGGTGTGGAAGGATGGGGGATTGTGCAGTATCCTTCCCCCGCCACGCCCATAAAGCCATGCCCACCAAGCCACATGCCACACCCACCAAGCCACGCCCCTAGAGCCGGTAGTAAAAAAAAAATTGAATCCCACCACTTCTTTGCTCCCAGCTCTGCACAGCGCATGTCCTGCGTAGAGGTGGAAAGAGAGGAGGGCTTACTCACCGTGAGCATCTTGGAGGCGCTGGGCCGTTTCTTGGGGCTTTTAGTTAGTGTCACCTTGACAAAGTTATGGAAGGCAGGGGACCTGTGGAGACAGCCACAGCACCCATGAGGGAAAATGTTTGGTGCTGTAACATAGCTGAGGCTTAACAACTGCCTTGTTTTGCAGTGGAATTGTGATTGTGATTGTTAAGTCGAGGGCTACCTGTATTCCAAACCTCCGGCGTTCTGCCCCAAAGGATAATGCTAAGATTAACGTCAGACCAACAATCAAGAAGTAAATAGCACCTCCATCAAGGAACTGCCAACCAAGGAAACAGTAAACCAAAGAACTTCCAGAACCACTTCCACCAACACTGATTGGGCAAATCACTAGAATATAAAGTGAGAGCAAAGCCCATTCCTTACGAGCACTGATGATGTTCCCTAGTTGGGTCATGAAACATTTGCCAGAAAACCACCAAGCTCAGAGAGCACCAAGGATCCTCCAGTCGTTGTCCTCCTCCTCCTCTTCCTCTTCCTCCTCCTCCTCCTCCCTGCAAACCCCACTCCCTTCTTGACTGATGATGTTCCCTACTTGGGTCATGAAATGTCTGCAAGAAAACATCCGAGCTCATAGAGCACCAAGAGACCCCTCTGAGTTACAAATATTCTCCTTTAATGAGACTAAGTAAGGATCCGTCACCACTTCCGAAGGACCCCTTGACAGTACTCACCAGCGGGCCTTCTCCTTCAGCTTTGGAGGCTGGTAGCCACTCTTGGTCATCAACACCAGCACCCTGCCAGGTGGCACAAGCAGACAAGCCACAGATTAGCCGGGGAGCAGCCTCTTCCTTAAATCTTTTCACAGAAAAGATTTTTTTCAATCCCCCCCCAGGGATCAGAGAAGGGAAACAGGACCCGCTGGGCAGGGTGAGATTCTACCAGTTTGGACCGGTTTGGGTGAACCGGTAGCTCCGAAGATCAGCTGCGAGCCAACCGGTTCACTCCGACGATCAGCTGTTGGGCCCACCTGCCTGTCCCGGTTCTAATCTGTGCTTTATTTCTGGGTTTTCCAGCTCAGCTGATTCACACAGCACAGATTGCCGCGCATGAGCTGTGGTAAACACAGGGCTTTGCAGCAGAAGGTGAGTTGCAAATGCTGCCTGCGCGCGCTTTGCGCACGATCACCCAATCCGATGGTTACACCAGTTGAATCCCACCCCTGTTGCCGGGGTCACCTTACCGCAAAGGATGCATATCAAACATGGGGGGCTGCAGCTCAGCCATCTCGATGGCCGTGATGCCCACCGACCACACGTCACACAGCTCGTTGTAGCCCCCTTTCAGTTCGACTGCAGCCACTTCTGGGGCCATCCTGGAACAGAGGGTGAGGGGCTTTTTATGCAAGGGTGGGCTTCACATTTTTTAGCAAGGGGCCCTCTGCTCTAATGACTGGCTGGGTGGTCAGTGACTTGGTGGGCGTGGCTAGGTGGGCGTGCGATTGGGTGGGCGTAGCTAGGTGGTCATGTGACCGGGTGGGCGTGGCTAGGTAGGCATGTGACTGGGTGGGTGTGGCCAACTCAACATCGCTTCTTTGCCCTAATTACCTAAAAAAAGGTATATACCAAAAAGTTGTTTATTTCGTGCGTTTAATAATATCTAAATAAAAGACTGGGTGAAACCAGGCTTAATAGCAGATCTTGGAGTCTCAGTGGAATTTCTGGTGAGTTACATGATTCTTATTATTTGGGAATTAATCCCCTCGGAGGCTAGTGGCTGTGCTATCTGATTTTTCTCAATGGCTCTCCCTGGCAAGCGCTGAGTGGATTGTTTATCTAGCTTGTCACACTTTTACCAGGTGTGAAATGCTCTTGGCTGAATGCCCAGAAGTTCAATTAAGCCTATTAAGAGCTTTCCCTGGCTGCTTGTCTTTCTGAGGTTATTGGGGGCTCTCTGAGCCCCACAGAGTCTTAGCTAGGGGCTCTCCCGAGCCCCTGCGAGCCCCCAGAAGCCCATCCTTGGCTTTATGTGACATTCAGGCTCACCATTCCTTCAAGACCCTCTTGAGTCCCATTAGGAGCACCCCAAGGTCTTTTCCAACCAGCTAACCAGGTTTGTCATGGCAAAAGCCTACAAACCAGGATTTCTCCCTTGTTTCCTGGCTCACCAATACCCATTTCAGAAGGGACGATGCTATTGGATGTGTTTGTTCCCCAAAAAGGTGTAGGGAAAAATGCACACAACTGGGGCCCTTAGTTAGCATTATATATTCTGGAACAGATTGTGAAACTGGGGTGGGTGGGGAGCCCTTCCAATCTGCCACCCTTATCTTTGTCATCTCGCGGCTCAGATCCCCATTTGCCCAACGGGTGGCTTCTCTTTACCAGTAAGGAGTTCCAACGAAGGACATTCGGCGGGCAAAGGTGGCACTCAGTTGAGCTGAGATTCCAAAATCCGCTGCAAGAAAGAAAGAAAGAAAGAAAGAAAGAAAGAAAGGAAGGAAGGAAGGAAGGAAGGAAAGAAGGAAGGAAGGAAGGAAGGAAGGAAGGAAGGAAGGAGAGAGAGAGAGAGAGAGAAGAGAAGAGAAGAGAAGAGAAGAGAAGAGAAGAGAAGAGAAGAGAAGAGAAGAGAAGAGAAGAGAAGAGAAGAGAAGAGAAGAGAAGAGAAGAGAAGAGAAGAGAAGAGAAAAACAGAGAAGTTGAAAAAGTCTCTTGTGGTAGATCTGCATCATGCTCGACTTTGGGAAGATAAAAAAGTTGTGGACTTCAAGGAAATCCATCCAACGAAATCCCAAAGCCTTGGGATGGAATTTGTTACCAGGAAAAGGTGCTACCAGATTCCTGAAATTTTTGCCTTTATAACATGGCTCTCCTCGGGGAGGCTCCACAATGAAATTCACAAGTCTTCTAACTTGCCCATGGAGATTCTCCATCATCCAGGTTGTGGTTGTCCCAAAGATGCTTTTTTCAAGAGGCAAAACTGGACTTTCTGCTTTTTCTTTGAAGAGGTTTCGCTTCTTATCCGAGAAGCTTCTTCCGCTCTGACTGAAGAATTCCATTCCCCACTATTCACTCAGAGCGGAAGAAGCTTCTCGGATGAGAAGCGAAACCTCTTCAAAGAAAAATCAGAAAACCCAAGTTTTGCCTCTTGAAAAAAATCACCTTTGGGACACCTTCTCACCTTCTAACCCTTCCTGAATTTCTCTCTCACACAAACATGCAAACACACACACACGTGACTTTCAACCATTCGTTCAGGGACTGTTTGAAGTTCCAATGGCACGGAAAAAAAGGAACTTATGACCGTTTTTCACACTTATGACTGTTGCCACATTCCCCAGTCACGCGCTCAAAATTCAAATGCTTGGCATCTGCTTCATATTTTATGATGATTGCAGCATCCTGGGGGGTGCGTGATTCCCCTTTTGCGACCTTCTGACCAGCAAAATAAGGAGGAAGCCAAATCCACATAACAACTGCATTACTAAGTTAACAACGGCAAAAAAATCACTTAACCCAGCATGGCCAGAAAGGCCGCAAAAGCCTTCACTGAAGAACTGTCTTGCTTAGTAAGGGAAATTTCGGACTGTACACGCTCAAAAATAATAATTAAGAAGTTTGCACAGAATGTATCAACTCATAAAATATTTCTATGGTCTTTTTAGAGTTGCCAACAGAAAGGGAGGAGGAAGCAGTGCAGCAGCTTGGAAATCGAAAGTGCATTCCATAAATAGTTTTTCCGAGATAGTATCTAGGTGACTGAAGTTTCTGCCATGCAAAATTCTAATTGGAGAACATGATCGATGACTCTTGGGTAGGGATGTGTCCCATTGGAGAATATGAATTACAATACACCCAGCAACTGGTGGGTGTATTGTAACCAACCAGTATGAACAGCAACTGTTCATACTGGTTGGTCTGTCAGGATTCTGGCAATTACCCCATTTAAATCATGAGTCTTGAGCCAAATTTCCAAAACTTCAAAAGGATTTATTAGGAGTAAACATGCCAGCGCTGCCTGGGTGCAGCCGACTCTGAGGCACATCATTCATTGTCACACTTGACCCTGGTTTTCCTCCACCCCCTGGGAGAATCCTAATTCATATTCTCCAACAGGACACCTCCATAGCCCAGAATCATCAATCATGTTCTCCAGTTAGAATTTTGCGCGGCAGAAACTTCGGTCACCTAGAAACTATCTTTGAAAACATAATGCTAAATCAGAATTTTTAACTGCTTCCCACAGAGCCAAGCCCTACTGGGTAGGATTTAGGGGGTACATGGTGACCCTTCAGATAGGGTGGCTAAGGGTGATTAGCCCAAGAAGCAATGTCCAGAGAATGAACCTACCCAGTTTTACTTCCCCGTGGTCGTTGAGAAGAATGTTAGCTCCCTGAAAGGTGAAGAACAGAAAAAGGAAGTGAGACTTACTCAGAGTGAAATTGACTGGCATCCAGAGGGTAACAGCTTCTCTCACCCAACTAGACAATATGTTCTGACAGAGGCTTATGGAGACACTAACAAACACACGTTAGTCCCCAAATCCTTTTTTCTTTATTTCAACGGCTGTGAATTTTAGTCATTCACAGCCCGTAATGGGTCTGAAACAGTTTGTAAATAGTCCCATGGAAGTCTGCCCAAGTCCTTCAGGGTAAGTCTGATAAGCACACACCTTTATCTTCCTTGAAATGCTGCCAACGACTAAATGTCCAATGAGTTATACGAGGCCAACCGGAGTACAAATTCAACACAGAGCTTTAGGTTTCAAACCTACCAGTACGAACAAAGTTGCTTCCTGCAAAGGCTCCTGTCCTTTTGCTCCTCCTTTATATCTTATGGGAGGGGCCAATCACCTCCAAGCCTTACTCCTGAGTCACCCCTTTTCTCTTAACTATTCTTGCTTTCTGGCAGCTCTGTGCATGCGCACACTGGGAACAGGCTCCTGCTGCTCCTCTACCTCACTGCTGTCAGATTCTGGAGGCTCCGGAGTCAGCACATAACTTCCAGATGGTCCTGGCCCCATCTCTGTATCGGATGCAGGACCCTCGTCCGAGTCCTCCACAGACTCCCGGACTGGCCCATGTTCCTCCTCACTGTCCAACTCTGCTGCCGTCTCCGCAGGCTGCCGGCGGATCACAACACAACATTCCCGATTCCCAGACTCCGGGGTCCCTTTCTATTTGGAGTTCCAATGTTTTACAAACTGCTCTTTCAACTTTTCTATCTCGTTTTGTGACTGCGGGCTGGCAAAAGAGACGACAGATGTCAACTTTGCTGGAATTCAAGAGGGCTTGGGCCTAGACCGCTTATGAGAACATAAAGACGCCAGGCTGATGCCTCTCTTGACTCCACCAGCTCTTCTCCTACACTCTGTCCTGAATTAATTTCCTCAAGAAAACTGGAGATGGGTGATAACATAAGAGAAGGATAAGTTTTGCAATTCTTACCTTTATATCTCGATGGATCTTGCCTTGTTTGTGAAGATAAGACAAACCCTGGAAGGATGGGGGAAAAAAACCTCATATCCAATTACCTTTGAATCATGCCTAATATAACAATATTTAATATAAGGATAGTCTTTGACTTATGACTACAATTGGGACCAGAATTTTGCTTGCTAAACAAAGTGGTTTGTTAAGTTAGTCATGCCCTATTTTATGACCTCCTTTGCCATGGTTGTTAAGCAAATTGCTGCAGTTGTTAAGCAAATCAGATGGTCCTTAAGTGAAACCGGCTTTCTATTATTTTTTTTTAAATCTAGTTCGCTTCATCTAGTTCACTAAAAGCTGAGAGAGCTATGAAGAAGCTGTTGATTTGCATGTGGGATATTCCAGGTTCAGGCCAAACCTAGCACACTTCCACCCCCAGGGAAAAAGGGATGCCCACAGCTTTCTACTCACTTGTAAGGTTTCCCGGCAGATATAGGCAATCTGTAGCTCCAACAAGGGCCCGGTGACTGAGAAGGAACAAGGAGACAGTGAATATCACTTTTCAGCCTGCATGAAATTTCACCACACTCCACCAGAATGGCCATTCCAAAACAGGCTGGCTCAGATGAGTTCACCTGTGAAGAAGAGGCGCTGTCTACCTTGACCTCTGAAATGAGTTTTAATGTTGGTTTTTATTTATAAAGGTTGGATTAGGTGGCCGTGTGTTGCCTGGGTGACTTTTAGTAAAACAATATATCTCTAATTATAGAAATATAAATCTTTGACAAAACCGCCCCTTGAAATGTACTTGGCCTCTTCTTGCCTAATTTTCTTCCTTCCTTCCTTCCTTCCTTCCTTCCTTCCTTCCTTCCTTCCTTCCTTCCTTCCTTCCCCGTCTTGTTTCTTCCCATTCTTTTCTTCCTTCCTTCTTCTCCCTTTATCTCCTTTCTTCCCTTCCCTTCCTTCCTGTCCTTCCTTCCTGTCCTTCCTTCCTTCTTCTCCATCTCTCCTTTCTTCCCTTCCCTTCCCTGTCTTTCTTTCTTTCCTTCCTTCTTCTCCCTGTCCCTCCTTTCTTCCTTTTTCTTCTTCCCTTCCTTCTTCTCCTTATCTCCTCTCTTCCTTTTCCTTCCCTGTCTTTCTTTCTTCCTTCCTTCTTCTCCGTCTCTCCTTTCTTCCCTTTCTTTTCTTTCCTTCCTTCTTCTCCCTCTCTTTCTTCCCTTCTCTTTCTTTCCTTCCTTCCTTTCCTTCTTTCCACCCTCCCCCTCCTCTTCCTCCCTCCCTCCCTTGCTTCCTCCCCTCTCCTCCCCTCTTGAAGTGTACTTGCCCTCTTCTTGCCTCTTTCCTTTCCTTTCCTTTCCTTTCCTTTCCTCCCTCCCCTCTCTTTCTTTCTCTCTCTTTTCTTTCTTTTTTCTTTCTTTCTCTTTTTTTATTTTTGAGTTACAGTAAAAGTCAAAGAGAAAAGGGAAAAAGAAGGGAAAGTTTAAAAACATAACATTTTTTTAAAAAAGGAAAAGAAACATTGGTCCTGTTGTGTGTCTCTCCCAATCTAATTCTCCTTGTGCTTTGAAGACTCTTCATCCTGCTTCACATCACCGTAACCATCAAGGCAAGTTTTAAAAACCTTGCCTAAAATTTTGATTAATTCCCTGGGATTCCAGCTGACTGTATACTGTGTGCCTTAGAGAACAAGCAAATCTTCTACCACCTCTACCCCCAATCTCTGCCCTTTGCTGGGATAGACTAGAATAGAACAACAGAGTTGGAAGGGACCTTGGAGGTCTTCTAGTCCAACCCCCTGCTTAGGCAGGAAACCCTACACCACTTCAGACGAGTGGTACTGTGTCCCAGCTGACTTTTGACTTCCACCGTTCCCCCCCCCCAAAAAAAAAAAAACAGGAGACAAAATGCAGAAGGGAGGAAGTGAAGAAGCGGCAAGAAAGCATTCAAAATGAAAACGAGAAAGCAGCGTTGTGGTCAGCCTGTTATCATTCAGGTTGTGTTTCTGATGCTTCTCTGCCCCCACTCCGAAACCAGAAGGCGGGGAGAGACGGAGGCTTCTAGTGCCCCACTACAAGGACCCTCTGGTTCAAGGGTCACCAACCTTTTGGACTTCAGGGATCACCAAACTCATTGTTTTAAATCCTGCGGACCAGAGACCCTGGGAAAATCCCCCAAAAGAGTCTGCAGGAAAATTTCCCACCCCGTTTTCCTACCGATCGATCATTCTTTATTTGGGATTGCAGGATACTGTCTCCAGCTCCGTTCTCAGGGGGAGAGAGAGAGAGAGACTTTTGGCTTCATGCAAGGAAAGCAGCAGAAGACGCAGAAGTCTTTCTTTCTCTCCTCCAAATTCTGCCAGAAATGAGTCTTTGCTGGTGCAGCCTCTTGGAGCAGGAGGCCTTGCAGGGTCCCAAAGACTCATTTCTGGTGGAGTTTGAGGGAGAGAAAGAAAGACTTTGGCTGCTTTCCTTGCATGCAGCCAAAAGCAGAAGATGAAAGAAGTGGAAAGAAGCAGCCTAGTGGCCAGGCAAGTCCCCCTCCCCTCCGTCCTTTCTCCCCTCCCCTCACTACCTTGTGTTGTTCGAATGCAAATGATGCAAGCCTTGTGTTCCCACGGGTCACGTGGGTGGCACAGCCTTGTGTTCCCACGCAGCCTGGATTAATTGCTTTGGGGGGTGATTTGGGGGTGGACCACCCAAATTTTCTCATGGACCACCAGTGGTCCCTGGCCCACTGGTTGGCGACCATTGCTCTGGTTAGCCCTCCTTCGCTTGCTTGTTCCAACTGCCGCCCCTATCGCTTGCCTATGTCTTGGCGTGTTCGGGTCTTTTCCCGTGTAAGATTGAGAGCATCTCGGCGACGTTTCGACAAGATCTCACTCGCCATCTTCAGGTTGGTGCTTTCGGCTTTGTGCTTGTGCGAGCAAAGCACGATCGGAGCTGCCGTCTCTCTATAAATACCGGTGGGGAGGTTGGCTGTGTTGTCATTTCTTGATTGATTGACGGAGTTGATGGAGTTCAATCAAGAAATAACAACACAGCCAACCTCCCCACCAATATTTATAGAGAGACGGCAGCTCCGATCACATTTTGCTCGCAGAAGCACGAAGCCGAAAGCACCAGCCTGAAGATGGCGAGCGAGACCTCGTCGAAACGTCGCCAATCTCAACTCTCAATCTGACACGGGAAAAGACCCGAACACGCCAAGACCTGCATACCTGGACCCGTGAAAATATATGAATATATATATATAATAATATATATTAACCAACGTTAATATATAAATGAGCCACTTGTCTCGCTTAAAAAAAAAACAAGAGTTGGGCCAATTGTTGGAAGTCTTGGAGATCAATGGCTCTTGGCCTTGATGGTTGTGGGGCTGCTTCCAAAGGCCATTTGGTGGGAGAGGAGCAGGGTGGTTGTTGGCTACTTCATCAATAGGAATAGGGCCTTCTATGTGGGGGCCCCTGCCCTCTGGAATAGTCTGCCACCAGAGATACGCACCAGCACGGACCTGAGAACCTTCAGACGTGTGTTAAAAACTTGGCTCTTCGAGCAGGCTGGCCTGGGCTGATATGAGATTTTAACCGTCTCCTGTTTTAATTTGGATTTTAAATTGGGGTTTTTAAATACTAGTGGGGAGAGTTGACTTTTAATTTAACAGCCCAAATTATTTAATTTCATTTTAACTTTTGTATTCATGTGTTGGGGTAGAATTGGCTGTGCACCGCCCTGAGTCCTTCGGGAGAAGGGCGGTATATAAATGTTTGATAAATAAATAAAAAATAAAATAAAAAATAGGCTGCTTGACTAAATGGGCCAATAGATCCTATGCAGCAGGTCCTCTTCTTATGTTCTTTCATACTAAGATAACAGATCATCAGAGTTGGAAGGGACCTTGTAGGTCATTAGTCCAACTGCCCTGCCCAAGCGGAGACTCTATCCCATTTCTGACAGATGACAGTCCAGTCTCTTCTTGAAAATGTCCAGTGATGGAGCTCCCACAAATTCCCACAAATTCCGAAGGAAACTTCTGTTCCATGGGTTGATTGTTCTCACTGTTAGAAAATGCTCTCCTTATTTCCAGATTGAATCTCTCCTTGTTCAATTTCCATCCATTAATCCTGGCCTTCAGGTGCCTTGGAAAATAGCTTGACCCCCTTCCTCCTCTCTTGGGGCAGCCCCTCAAATATTAGAAGGCTGCTCTCCTGTCTCCCCTGGTCCTTCTCTTCACTAGACTAGCCAGGCCCAGTTCCTGCAACCCTTCGTCATACATGTTGAGCCTCCAGTCTCCTCATCATCCTGGTTGCTCTTCTCTGTACTTTTTCTAGAGTCTCGACATCTTTTTTATAGTGTGGTGACCAAAACTGGATGCAGGACTCTAGGGGTGGTCTTACTAAGGCTTTATAGAGTGGTATTAGGACCTCCCTTGAACTTTAACCCCATCTCCAGAGAGTTTGGTGTTGGAGCTGCTGGGATGATTTTGGTGGTAGATGGAATTGTTCTCTTGATGCTTCAGAACATTGATGAAATCTGGAAAGCTCACAAGTGGATCGCATTGGTGGCAACATCTCCAGAGGGTGTTTGGAGGTTTCTTCAGTGAAGAAGAGGACAAACACAGCTAGCCAGAAGACCTCTTAGACCAAGTTTAAGACTTGTGGACTTCAACTCCCAGAATTCCCGAGCTAACATGACTGGAGGAGGAACTCTGGGAGTTGAAGTCCACAAGTCTTAAAGCTGTCAAGTTTGAAGTCCCCTGTCTTAGACCAATAGAAGAGAATATTTGCAGCTCAGGGTTGAACTGTGGAATCCTTGGTACTCTCTGAGCTGGGCGGCTTTCTTGCAGACCTTTCATGACCAAACTAGGTAATCTCATCAGGGCAGCTTCTTTAGAAGATCTGAAGATTGGGGAATGGTTTTGGAATGCTCACCTAAGCTAAGCGCACACTTCAACTTGCAATTATATCTAATTAATAAAGCAGAGAGTGATCCAGACCAAGGGAACATCTCCTCGATTCCCATCCCATTAAATTTCTTCCTTGCAGGGAATTTTTCCTTCTGATTAGACTTAACCGTATATTATTTGCAACCTACCGCGCAGTAATTCCTCCCGGCCAGTTAACAATTTTTCTTTCAAGCTGACCGAAAAGTAACAAAACTTTTGTGTTTGTCCAAGAACTAGGAGTGTTTAGCCTTGTGCCTCCCTTTATGGCTTTCTGTTCTCCTTGCAAGCAGCAGAAGGCAGCTTTGAAGTGCGAAACAACGTAAGCAGACTGGAAAGGGGGAAGTTTGCAACCTCACTTAAGCCAGCTGAACAACGTGGGGTCTCTCTTCCTTTGAAGCAGGTGCTATTGATATGCTAGAGAAAACCAACAACCGCATTTTGTTTCACTTCTGTTGCAGAAAAAAAAAAGACTGCCTAATTATTTGGTTGTACTCCTTCCCCAAGGAGGTGATGAACCTGGCACCCAAAGTGACATGCTTGATGTGTGTGCGTTTGTGTTTGTGTGAGACACATCCTTCCCTCTTCTCTTAACGACTGCACAGGGCTTAAATTTACATTAAAAACACTTTGAGAGATAAGAATGAGAGAGTTGGAAGGGACCTTGGAGGTCTTCTCGTCCAACCCCTTGCCCAAGCAGTTCACTTACCCTACACCACTTCAGACAAATGGTTGTCTGATTTCTTCTTAAAAACTTCCAGTGTTGCAGGATTCACAAGTTCTGCAGGCAAGTTGTTCCACTGATTAATTGTTCTCACGGTCAGGAAATTTCTCCTTAGTTCCAGGTTGCTTCTCTCCTTGGTTAGTTTCCATCCTTCTTGCTCCACCCTCAGGTGCTTTGGAGAATAGCTTGACTACCTCTTCTTTGGGGCAGCCCTTCAAATATTGGAAGACTGCTATCATGTCTCCCCTTGTCCTGCTCTTCCTTAAACCAGGCATACCCAGTTTCTGCAACCGTTCGTCAAATGGTTAAACTAGACATCCACCAATTCCTACAACGATTCATCATATGAATCATTCATCATCCCAGAATTCCTCAGCCAACCTTGGCTAATTTAAGACCCGTGGACTTCAACTCCCAGAATTCCTCAGCCAACCTTGGCCACTTTAAGACTTGTGAACTTCAATTCCCAGAATTCCTCAGCCAATCTTGGCTACTTTAAGATCTGTGGATTTCAACTCCCAGAATTATTCAACCAGCAAAGCTTTAAGATTTGTGGACTTCAACTCCCAGAATTCCTCCTCCAGTCATGTTAGCACAGAAATTCTGGGAGTTGAAGTCGACAAGTCTTAAACTTGCCAAGGTTGAAGACCCTTGGATTAGACAGACAGACAGACAGAGACAGACAGACAGACAGAGATGGAGATAGAAGATAGATGCTGTAGACCAGGGGTCTTCAAACTTGACAGGTTTAAGACTTGTGGACTTCCACTCCCAGAATTCCTCCTCCAGTCATGTTAGCTCAGGAATTCTGGGAGTTGAAGTCCACCAGTCTTAAAATTGGCCAAGTTTGGGGACCCCTGGTATAGGGTCTCTTGCCTAGAAGTCCTCCAAGGCCCCTTCCAGCACTAGGATTCTATGATTTTATAAGCTGAACTTAGGAAGTGCAAGTGAGATTTGCCCTGACTTCTTAGCAGCTACCTTGATAGATGTCCTGCAGGGATCCTCCTGCGCAGAATTCCATGCAAATCCACAGCTTCTTAAACCTGAAGGAAGGAGAGAAAGAGGGTTCATGTGGAAGGAAGCTGAGAATGGGAGGAAGGAAGGAAGAAGAATCAGGGCCAGCTATCCAGGTTGCCTATGAGCCTGTCAACTCATGAAATATTTCTATGGTCTTTTTAGAGTTGCCGACAGAAAGGAATGGGGAGCAGTATAGCAGCTTGGAAACTGAAAGTGCATTCCATAAATGTTTTCAAAGATAGTAACCAGGTGGCCGAAGTTTCTGCCTTGCAAAATTCTAATTGGACAGCATGATTGATGACTCTTAGCTATGGAGGTGTCCCATTGGAGAATATGAATTACAATACATCCAGGGGTTGGGGAAGGAAAACCAGGGCCAAGGGTGACAATGAATGATGTGTCTCGGAGTTGGCTACACCCAGGCAGTGCCAGCATGTTTACTCCTAATAAATCTTTAAGTTTTGGAAGTTTGGCTTGAGACTCATGATTTCAATGAGGTTGACAGAGTGCTTTCTAATCATAGCAATAACACTTAGACTTATATACCACTTCACAGTGCTTTGCAGCCCCCTCTAAGCGGTTTACAGAGTCAGCCTCTTGGCCCCAACAATCCAGGTCCTCATTTGACCGACCTCGGAAGGACAGAAGGCTGAGTTCAACCTTGAGTCAGTGAGAATCGAACTTCCGACACTCGGCAAAATTAGCCTGAATGCAATGGTGCATTCTAGCCACTGGGCCACCACGGCTCTGTCATACACCTGTTTCGCAGCCCGCCCACCCACCCTTTCTCAAGGCAGGGAAAGAATTCACAAGAGAATCGTCCCATCTTCAGAGAAGGACGGCTCACCGGATGTAACTCCCATAGTAGGCGACGATGTTCGGATGCTTGCAAGTTTTCACCATCACGATCTCTTGTTGGATAGCCACGCAATCATCATCTGGGCAAAGAAGAAGAAGAGAAACAGGCATTTTAGGGTTTTAGGAGAGAAGGGAAACAGGCTCTCCCTTCTAGCACTGATGATGTTACCTAGTTGGGTCATGAGACGTCTGCAAGGAAATAAGCTCAGAGAGCACCAAGGACCCCACAGTCCTTCTCCTCCTCCTCCTCCTCCTTTTTGAAAACCTCCTTCCCTTCTAGCACTGATGATGTTCGCTAGTTGGGTCATGAAACATCTGCAGGGGAACAACCAAGCTCAGAGAGCATCAAGGACCATGCAGTCCTCCTCCTCCTCCTCCTTTCTGAAAACCCCCTTCCAGCACTGATGATGTTAGCTAGTTGGGTCATGAGACGTCTGCAAGGAAACAAGGAAGCTCAGAAAGCATCAAGGACCCCGCAGTCGTCATCCTCCTCCTCCTCCTCTCTAAAAACCTCCCTCCCTTCTAGCACTGATGATGTTACCTATCTGGGTCATGAAATGCCTGCAAGGAAACAACAAGCTCAGAGACCACCAAGGACCCCTTATGTTGATCCCGAGCTACAGATATTCTCCTTTATTGAAACAACTGGATCTGAGCTTTCCAGATGTTACAGGGTTTCGACGGCCAACATCTCTACTACGTTGCTGAGTTATAGGCAGTCCTCGACTTCTGATCACAATTGAGCCCCCAATTTTTGTTGTCCGGCAAGGCAGTTGTTAAGTGAGCTTTGCCTCACTTTACAACCTCTTTTGCCGCAGTCGTTAAGGCAAAAATCACTGCAGCGATGAAGCGAATTGTGTAGGTCGTTCAGCGAATCTGGCTTCCCACATTATCTTTGCTTGTTGGAAGCCAGCTGGGAAGGTTACACATGGCTAGCTGGGGAATGTAGGAATTGTAGTCACCAAGGTTGGGAAACCGTGGCTTAATGTTTGTCCTTGCTCACCTGCTTCCATTTTTACAATTTTGATGGCAGACAGCTTTCCCGACTCTCTCTTCCTTGCCTGAGAAGAAGACAGTGACCCAAAAGTTAATTAAAAAGTTTATTTTTGATTTTGAGTTTTAGTGGCAGGAGACAGAAATTCTATTTAAATCAAGCAAATGGAATTAGAAAAGGTATAACCACCACCTTGGCTTGGGAGCCGAGTTCTAATTCCGCACTTACTCCATCTTGGCTGGTTTGATGTGATTCTACCATCCATTTTTTTTTGTTTGTTTGTTTAAATCTTGGCTTTCTCTGACATTTCCCAGTTTGGAAGGGAAAGTGAGAAAGAGGAAGCCAGAACGCGAGCTGAAAATGTTTTGTGTATTGCTGGCAGAGGATACAGCTGCTGCCCTCAGCTAGTTTTCTGTGTGTGTGTATGTGTGTGTGTGTGATTATTATTATTATTTTCATCCGCATTTTGTGCTGGTAAAGCAAGATTTTTATGTTTTGTAGGCAGCATTGGGGGGGGGTCATCGTGGCAATGCCGGACTGAGATTTCTCAATCTTTCCTTTCTTGGAAAACAGAGACGTGTGAAACCAACTGAGGACAAAACATGAGATTTATTTTTTTGCAAAAATAGAGAGGAGCAAATCAAGGATTTTAGCCCCTTGCTGGGCTAAACGGTTGAGGGAGGGGATGTGTTCAAGCATGGGTATTAATTCAGTTGTGAAGGGTATGACTAACAGAAAGGAAACAGCCTTTTCTTGTAGGGATTATTTAAGAAGAAGAAGAAGAAGAAAAGAAACGGCGTAATTATGTACATCTGGCCAAACTGCAAGGCTTTGTTTGATTACAGGGGTATTAAAAAAACACAATAAAAAAACAAAAGAAAGTTGTTGTAGCAAACAGGAAACTTCATCTGGAGCTGCCTGACTGCCATCTGTGCAACTTTGAGATGTCTTTACACAGAAGCCTAAATTGCAGCAATTAAACTCAAATTAATGGAGGGTTGCACGGGTGCAAGGCTTCCATCGGTAGGCCAAGCGATCAAATAATCCCTTTGGAATGAAGGATGATTCTATACAGTGATGTGTTTCAACCTTGGCATTTTGAAGATTGTGGACTTCAACTCCCAGAATTCCCCGTAGCCAGCTAGACTGCTGGGGATTTCGGGGAGTTGAAGCCCATCCATATTAAAGTTGCTAAGGTTGAGAGGAAACACTGCTAAAACAGAAAGTCAGACTGATTCGATTCCAAACGTCGCTCAGGGTATATTGTAAATTAACACGCCTTTAAACAGCAACAGTTCACTCTTAAACCGATTCTGCTCTCCCAGCCTAATTGATCTGATGATTGGAACTGACCTAATCAGTATGAGCATTCGAATTAAATCAAATCAGACAACAGACTCTGATGAAAACATGGGAGATATTCTTACATTCCCTAAGGAGAGCCATACAAAGCCCAAATCCAGAAACCACCTGCTCTTATGGCGATTTCCAATATGTTTAGGACAAAAAGAGAGGGAGGGAGAAAAAGAGAGAGAGAGAGAGAGAGAGAGAGCAAAACAATCAGAAATAATGTAAGAGCAATTTTTTTGACTACCACATTTTATTCATTTTGCAGGCTTGTGTCTTTTTGGTTAAATTAATTAATTTAATAAAATGATTTAATGCAATTTGTGAGGGAGCTGCCAAAATCTTCTGCCTCTTAAACAGGTTAGTTGCAGGAATTTTTTTTTTGCAAACGATTAGTCCTGGCTGGGATTCAGTCACACCGTCCCATACCTTCTTGCTCACATAAAGCTGATTAAATGATAGAATTTGCAGCCACGAATGGACTTGGGACCAGTGATAGACTCAAAAAAAAGTCCACTCTTCTGTACTTTTATGCCTGCTTCCACCCCAAACAATTATAGCACATTTATTGCTAAACCATCAGATTAACTTTCCTTATGGGTTTTAACTAAGATGCAACCATGATTTTAATGCATTGCAAGCAGTTGGAGATGCATACTACATATTTATTAGACTATTAGATTAATAAGATCAGTTTCCCCTACCATATATCATGTGGCCCAAAGTTCCACAGACTAATATTAACTTTTTTTTCTTTTTGTCTTTTAAAAATCCTTTGCACCTTGCCTTTTCTTGGAAACCTGATCTATATTTGTTGCGTTTGTTAAATGATGTCCAGGAACAAAACCGTTTAAGCAACATTTCCCCCCCCCCCACCCCCAAAGCTGGAAAAAAGGTGCTCGGGCAGCACTTGAACCCAAACCCCCATGCAGGACAACTGAGGTTACCTTATAGACTTCCCCATAGGTCCCTCCGCCAACCCGCTGCAATAGTTCAAAGTCCTCTTGAGGGTTTCGGGTGGAAATCTCTAGTTGAGCTGCTCTTTCTCGAACATCCATTGTTCAGGGTTTCCCCCCTTGTGCAGGCAAAGAGTATATAAACTCTGCACGCGTGTAGGCGTCGTTCTCTGTGCTGTGGTCAGGATACGGGTGAACTTCTCAGCAGAGTTCTGCTTCCTGATTTGCAGCGTGATTAATGTGGGCGAGCAGATTTCTGGGGTTGAAGGATGAAGGGCTTCCTCAGCTCATCCAGAAATGGTCAAGATCCTTCTGGGGAGTTTGGATGTAGTGGATGGGGGTCTTTCCAGCCTGCAGGTTTTTATTTATTTATTTATTTATTTATTTCATTTGTTTATCAAGCACATAGGAAAAAACAAGTGATAAGTATGAACATAACATAATGTGATGACAAAGTCATCAAAGTCACAAGAATAGGCAAAGTCCCTTTAATCCCTCCAACTTGGCCCCCAATGTCCAGTTATCGTCGGCTGGGGAAAAAACTCTCCCAAGAACAGTGGAAGAACAAGGGAAGAAATTCAGTCCAAACCCAAAGTACATCTAAATTATAAATAAAAACCAACACAAACCATGCTGAAGCAATTTGATAGGGCAGGGTAAGGAATTGAAGACTTCAAAAGATAACAAAACACAGTTGGGAGGACATAAGACTTGACAAACCATAATAATTCATGCTTTGCTTCCAGCAAGGAGCTGTGTGCAAACACCCTTTTTAAATCCTGTCTTCCCAGCTGCAGCTAATGAAGGGAATCAGGGCCTTTTTCTCCCCCGTAAGCCACGTTGCTCCCTTCTCCGTTCCTCCCTGCATGTCCTAGGATGAAGAGGGGGTGGGCCTGGGTCTTCCTCTGAATGCCCAGCCGGACTATGCCCTTCCCCAGTTTCTTTCCCAGCCACCAGAGCTACACTCCCACTTCCTGTCAGCTGTTCTACCTCTCCCTCGGAATCAGATTCCAACAGGGGCATGACACTAACATATAAACATATAAGCATAAACGGGTATTAATATATACATAATAAATGAGTACAAATAAATGGGAACAGTAAGACAGGGACGGTGGGCACTGTGGTGCGCTTATGCATGCCCCCTTACAGACCTCTTAGGAATGGAGTGAGGTCCACATTGCATGAAATCTGTTCTTAATCCCTCTCAAAATCCTTTTTTTGTGTTTAATTCTGATCGGTGGTCATTGAGTTTCCTGCCACACCGATGGAGGAAATGATAATTTATAGCAATATGAGTTTAGAATGCTGTTGCCTCAAGATTACAGATAATCAAGAGTTGGAAGGGACCTTATAGTCATCTAGTCCAACCCCCCCCCCCGCCCCCTAAGCAGGAGACCCTACACCATTTCTGACAGATGGCCATTCAATCTCTTCTTGGAAGCCTCCAGGGATGGAGCTCCCATAACTTCTGAAGGCAACTTCTCTTCCATGGGTTGATTATTCTCACTGTCAAAAATATTCCTCCTTATTTCTAGGTTGAATCTCTCCTCCTCAGCCAGTTTCCATCCATTGTTCCTTGTGAATGTTTTGGGAAGGTCCTCCGGACCAGAATAACAGAATTACAGAGTTGGAAGGAATTAGTATTTTGTATATTATTATTAACATGCTCTGATGCTATGGAGTTCTATTCCCCCTCCCCACCTGAAAAAAAAAAACCTGTTCCAAATTGCAAAGCACAAGCAGAGGAGTTTCAGTTTTACTTTCACAGCAGCAAGCAGCTTTAGTACAGAACAGTTGAGCTAAGCCATGCCCAGGCTGCTTGCTGTCTCCTTGCTCACACAGCAAATACTCTTTCAATTTCCAAACAGCCCTCAACTCTCTCACACACTGACAGGACGCCAGCCAGATAAATACCAATGGATGCTGGTAGGCAGAGGCACAATTTTTTTTCTCTTATTTTCCTCCCAAAAAACTAAGCCCAACCACATAGTTTTGTAGCGAAGCATGGGTATAGTTAGTATTGAATAAATCAACCACTACCCAAACAGATATTTACTGTAAAAAGCATGACCCCTCCATCCTCTTCCTCCAAAGTCACATGGGAGATGCAACTTGGGGTCTTGGGGCTTTTCCATAAGGGATATGGGATCAAAGGAAGATCCCATTTATTTTGGGGGGCAGATGATGCTCGAAACTTCCATCAGTTGCAATTCCCACCTGGGTTGCACCTTTTGCGGGTAACACATCATACAAATCATACATTGCAATGTCCTAGCTGTCAACGAATACTTCAGCTTCAACCATAACAACACAAGAACAAACAAAAGATACAAACTCAAGGTTAATCGCACCAAACTTGATTGCAGGAAATACGACTTCAGCAACAGAGTGGTCAATGTCTGGAATGCTCTACCTGACTCTGTGGTTTCTTCCCCAAACCCCAAAAACTTGAACCTTAGATTGTCTATTGACCTCACCCCTTTCTTAAGAGGTCTGTAGGGGGCCTGCATAAGTGCACCAACGTGCCTACCATCCCTGTCCTATTGTTTCTTTTATTTATTTTTATTTTATTTTTCTTACATGTACCCATGTATTCATAACTGTTTTTACTTATGCCTATTATCTTGTAAGCAATTGACAAACCAAATAAAATAAATAAATAAATAAAATAAAAACACACGTGATATTTTATAAGATTTCTCCATTGCCTTCAGAGGGTGGATTCTGGTCTCTGCCAACTGATTATCTCCTAGGCTGGGACAGTGGGCATCTCATGGGGGCAAATTAGAGGTGGTATTCAACAGGTTCTGACCAGTTCTGGAGAACCGGTAGTGGAAATTTTGAGTAGTTCGGAGATCTGGAAAATGCCACCTCTGACTGGCCCCGCCAACCCCATCTCTTCTCTGCCTCCCATCGAGTCCCATCGAGTCCCAGCTGGGTCTTCTTTGGTTGCCCTGCACAGGAGAACGGAGCTGGAAAGCAGGTTAGTAGGGTGGGGAGGGAAGGGGAATTTTGCAGTATATCCTTCCCCTGCCATGCCCACCAAGCCACGCCCAAGCCACACTCACAGAATGCCATACCCATCAAATTACGCCCACAGCTGATTGGCTGGGTCTCCTTTGGTTTCCCTGCACAGGAGAACGGAGCTGGAAAGCAGGTTAGTGGGATGGGGAGGGAAGGGGGATTTTGCAGTATATCCTTCCCTTGCCACACCCACCAAACCACGCCACAGAACCAGTAGCAAAGCTTTTTGAATCCCACCACTGGGGCAAATCTTGAGGCCAGGAAGTTAAGACCTGTGCTAGACCGGGGATGTCCAACTTTGGCAACTTTAAGACGTGTGGACTTCAACTCCCAGAATCCCCCAGCCAGCATGAGCTAACTGGGGAATTCGGGGAGTTGAGATCCACACGTCTGAAAAGTTGCCAAGGTTGGACACCCCCGTGTTAAAAGCATGCTGAAGGCCCATCCCCATCCTTGATGCACCCCTTGGAAGTTGGGGAGGATGTAGCAGAGTCTGGTAGGGTTAAGTTGCAGAAATGCTGCTATGGGGGGGGGGGGGGGGCTCCCAGCCTGCTTTCCTGCCCCCCACTCCCTGGTTGGCTCTGCCAGGGGGCATTGAGGTAGCCGATCAGAGAAGAAACTTTTATGATTCTCGCACACAGCTAGGATGTATTTGGAGAGTTGTTTTTCAAAAGGGGCGATGAAGAAAGTAAAATAAGTTCCTAGTCCTCATTGTCCAAAAAAAAAAAAAGCACATGCTTTCTACAAGGAGGCCGGGAAGTGGGTGTGGCTACTTATAAAGCGGGGCTCGGAGAAGGTGGCTCTGTGCCAGTGGTGTTCATCCTCAGCTACTTTTAAAGACGTGCAGACTTCAACTCCCACAATGCAGCGGATTCGCTGGGCCCAAGGGAAGGAGTCTATTCTGTCCCAGCAAGGCCGGCTGAGGAATGCTGGGAGTTGAAGTCCCAACCCAGAGTGGCTGAAGTTGAGAAACGCTTCGGTTTTCATTACGCACGCGCACGCCGTGTGCTCCGTAGTCCTTCGGACAAAGCCTAGAGTGGGAAAGGAAGTCGGCGCCTTCCCAGCCGGAAGTTCCCTTCGCTTTGCTTCTTCCGTTTCCTTTTTCCGGCTTCCTCTTTCTTCGTCTCCGGCCTCCGCAGACATGGCGGCCTTCGAGCAGATGCGGGCGAGCGTCGGGAAACTGCTGAAGGGCATTGACAGGTATTCCCCCCCCCCCCCCGAAGCAGTCCCGGAGCCTTGAAACCTTCAGCCAGGAACCTCAGGAAGCTCTGTGAGAGGATGGCACTCTGCTCATGCTCAGGAACCCCACGTTTCCGCCGGACTGGCAGCATTTCTGCGTCTCCCGCATCCCCTTTTAGCTTGAAAAATGGGATTTAGGGAGGAGAAACCGGAGTGAGGCGGAAGGAATTAGCTTCCCAGTTTTTATAGTCATTATTAGATTTTTAAATCAAACGGATTTAGTCAACTTCCCAGTTTTTACAATTATTGGGAATTATCTACTTCCCACTTTTTATAATCATTAGATTTTTAAATCAAACGGATTTAGTCAAAATCAAATATTTATTTTTCAATGCACAACATGTGTACAATGAAATTGAAATGAGCCTCCCTTGGTGCAGCCCCCCCCCCCAAAAAAAAACACGAAATACACCTCAATAACTCAATAAACGAAGGAAATAGAATTCCTAAACCCAAACAAGTTTTTATAATTATTAGGAATTTGTCTGCTTCCCAATTTTTATAATCATTCGATTTTGCAATCAAAACAGAAGGTTCTGCCTTCCTCCACCACTTGCCTTCAGGCGGTTGGAAAGGGGACCATCTAGAGATCCCTGGAGAGGTGGAGGGGGGATGAACTGATCCCCCACTTGCTCAAACAGACCCTGGGCTTCCTTTCTTGCATTTTGCCTCGAGGCGCATCCAGTGCGTGGATCTTGCTCTCTTTCCTTCCCATCTTTCTCAGTCTTAAAAAGCGTCCATGAATGAGACCCAAAACAAGATGGATCGACTTGTATTGCGGGGCCAATTGGCGAAGGAAAGCTCAAGGCCGTATTGGTTAGGAAATCTGCAGGGAGGAGGCCTCCTTCATCCTGCAGTGGCCGCTAGACAGTGGCTAGAAGGATGAAATCAATTTTAGTGTTAATATTTCAAATCAAATCAAATCTTTATTGTCAGTGCACAACGTGTGTACAATGAAATTGAATTAGCCCCCTTCCTCCAAACCCCCCCCCCAAAATACATCTCAATAACTCAGTTGTCATGCCCCTGTTAGAATCTTATTCCAAGGGAGAGGAGGAACAGCCGACAGGGAGTGGGAGTGTGGCTCCGGAGGTTGTGGAGGAAACAGGCTGGCTGGGCATTCAGAGGAGGTTCCAGGCCCATCCCCTCTTCATCCTAGGGCACGCAGGGAGGAGCAGATAAGGGAGAAACATGAGTGGCGTGGTCTATGGGGGAGGAAAGGGCCTTGATCCCCTTCATGGGCTGCAGCTGTGAGAACTGTTTAAAAAGACAAACTGCGCATGGGCCAGTACTGGAAGCAAAGCGTGAGAATATTTCTAGTCTGCCAGTTCTTATCTGAGTTCTGGTGTCCTTCCCAGTGTGTGTATTTTGATATTTGTGGACGGTCTTCAAGCCCTTATCCTGCCTTGTCTCATTAATTGCTTCAGTGTGGTTGGTGTTGTTTTTTTCTATTTATAATTTATATATATTTTGAGTTTGAATGGCATTTCTTCCTTTTCGCAATTGTTTGTGGGGGAGTTTTTTTCTCCAGTCAATGATAATTGGAGCTTTGAAGGAATTAAAGGGACTTCACCTGTTTTTGTTGCTTTTGTATCCCACCCTGGGTCATCACATCAGTAAATGAAAGACATAGAATCCCTAAACCTAAGTAAGTAATAACTAACTCACATTCCCATATACCTATATGTATGTAACGTTATATTATATTACACTGGTATGAACACGTTGCGCTGGCCCTGCAGGCCTATCATATTAAACCTAATTGTGTTATGTTGCATTCAGAAGTCTTGACAGCCCATGGATAAAAAGCTAATTTTTCAGCCTATTCATTCAGCTGGCTATGCTTCTATATCTCCTGCCCGATGGTAGGAGAGGAAAGAAGTGCTGGCCAGGGTGTGAATCATCCCTGAGGATTTTCCTCACTCTGCTTAGGCAGCGGGTCCTGGCAATTTCATCCAGGAATTTCATTATGGACAGCCCATAATTTTTTATGGTTTTCATGTTTTTGCTCTTTTTTAAATTGATTGTAAGCCACCTGGAATCACTTCCAAGTGAGGGTGGGGGCAGCATATAAATGTAGTGCAGCGTGCAGCATGATTGAGTTGCTTCTCAGATGTTTCCCCCTCACAAACAGGCCTTTCATTCTTGAGACTGACAGCTGACAGAAGCCAAGCCCAGAGTGGGGAAAAGGGATGCAAGAAGGTACCAAGAGCAGGAATGGGGAACTGGAGCTTTTCAGTATAATAATTGATGCCAGTGCCTGGAAGTCTTAAGAAACCGCTTGTCACTGGTCACCTGTACCTGCCTCCGTTGGTCCTTAGGACGTCCTTCCTGACGGCTGCTCCATCTTTTCCTGAATTTCAGATACAACCCAGAAAATCTTGTCACTCTGCAGCACTACGTGGAGACCCAGGCCAAAGAGAATGCCTATGACTTGGAGGCCAACCTGGCTGTGCTCAAACTGTGAGTTGCTGATCTTTTGACGCTTTCACACTCTTTTCACAAAGCACCAAAGGCAAGACCTGGGTATCCTAAAATGGGATGGAACCCATCATCTGACTCGGTTGGTTGTTGTTGGCAATAGGGTGAAAAGGGTTGTTGCTTTTTTTCATTGTTGTTGTATCCCTGTAAATGGCTTGGAGTCAGTGAGCGTGAGTTTTGAGCGGCCATCTAAAATTTCTTAAATAAATTCTGAGGCAGGGATGCCAAACTCGAAGCCCACAGGCCAAATCCGGCCCACAGAGTGCTTAGATCTGGCCTGTGGGGGTCATCCTGGAAACCGCCGAGGACTGGCCCGCAGTGCCTCTCTGGGCCCGCGAAAACGGAGCTTGTGAGAGGGTGGCACGCAGCCCCGAGCTCCGTTTTGGCTGGCAGAGTACTATCAAAACAAATTCCAAAACAAAAGGAGAAATGTTTCCCCTTTTGCATTTGAGCATGCAGGAAGGGATGGGAAAGGAGAAAGGGGAAGAGGAAAGACAAAGAAAAAGAAGGAAAGAAGGGAAGGAAGAAGAAGAAGAAGAAAGGAGAATGAAGGGGGAAGGAAAAAGAAGAAAAGGAAAGAAGGAAGATTACAATAGCAATAGCCCTTATACTTATATCCCGCTTCAAAGTCCTTGTACAGCCCTCTCTAAGCTGTTTGCAGGGTCGTCCTCTTGCCCCCAACAATCTGGGTCCTCATTTGACTGACCTTGGAAGGATGGAAAGCTGAGTCAACCTTGAGCCTGGCGAGAATCGAACTCTTGGCAGTGGGCAGAGTTAGCCTGCAATACTGCATTCTAACAGGGAGGGAGGGAAGGAAGGAAGGAAGGTTGGTTTGCAGCGTCACCTCTTGTCCCCAACAATTGGGTCCTCATTTACCCCCACTAGAAGGAGGAAAGCTGAGTCAACTGGAGCCTGGTGAGAATCGAACTCTTGCAGTGGCAGAGTTAGGGAAAAGGGTCCTAGCAGGTGAGGAGTGAGGGATGGAAGGAAGGAAGGAAGAAGGTAGGTTGCGTTTCCAGAGTGCTCTTGTCCCCAACAATATGGGTCATCATTTACCCACTCAGAGGATGGAAAGCTGAGTCAAACTGAGCCTGGTGAGAAATCGAAATTTGCAGTGGGCAGAGTAGGGAACAGGTCCTAGGGGAGGGAGGTAAGAAGGGAAGGAAGGAAGGAAGGCCAGTTTGGTTTACAGAGTCAGCCTTTTGCCCCCAACAATCTGGGTCCTCATTTTACCCACCTCGGAAGGATGGAAAGCTGAGTCAACCTTGAGCCTGGTGAGAATCGAACTCTTGGCAGTGGGCAGAGTTAGGGAACAGGGTCCTAACAGGGAGGGAGGGAGGGAGGGAAGGAAGGAAGGAAGGAAGGAAGGTAGGTTGGTTTATAGAGTCAGCCTCTTGTCCCCCAACAATCTGGGTCCTCATTTTACCCACCTCGGAAGGATGGAAGGCTGAGTCAACCTTGAGCCTGGTGGGATCTGAACTGGCAAATTGCAGCAGACGATAGTCAGTACAAGAGGCCTGCAGTACATTATTCTAACCACTGTACCACTTAGGCTCCATAATGAAAGGGAAGGTCTGCCTTAGCTGGCCATGCCTACCCCCACCCTGCCCCATCCCACCCACATCCCCGGAGGTCAAACATGACCCTGTTGCGGCCCTCAGTGAAATCAAGTTTGACACCCCTATTCTAGAGGGAGAAATCCTGAAGTGCTTTGCTTTCATGTTGGGCTTCCTGCACAATCTTGTCAGGTTCTGATCTCGCCATCCTTTTCTCCTCTAGGTATCAGTTTAATCCTAACTTATTCCAGGTCTCGGTGACTGCCCAGATTCTCCTCAAAGCACTGACCAACCTGCCTCACACGGACTTCACCCTCTGCAAGTGCATGATTGACCAGGCTCACGTATCCTCTTTGTACTCTAGGATAACTTCCCCCCAATCCCTATTGGGACTTGAAGGCTCCCACCAGGCATGGCTTGCCAGGAAAAGGTCTAGACCAGAGGTCCCTAAACTTGGCCACTTTAAGAATGGTGGACTTCAACTCCCAGAATTTCTCCTCTAATCACGTTAGCTGAGGAATTCTGGGAGTTGAAGTCCACAAGTCTTAAAGTGGCCAAGTTTGGAGACCTCTGGTCTAGATGGAGAATTCAGCGGAGAACGATGGCTTAGACCAGGAGTGGGCAACTATGGTCCCTTTGTAACTTGTGGACTTCAACTCCCAGAATTCCTGAGCCAGCCACCAAATATGACATCAGGCTTACTCTGGTAGGTGGAGGTATGATCAGGTGTACATAAGCCTCTGTTTTAGCTGGGCAGCATTCTTCTTCTTGTGCCATATCCGTCATCAGATGTTGGTGATCATGAATTTTATCAACAGCCCACATGAAAAAGCTGCTGAGTTTTATCCAAACCAGTTCCTTAGATTTTGAAGCCATGATGTTATTCTTCTGCCTGGACCTCGTTTGCCTTCAATCTTTCCTTGCAGGAGGATTAAGTGAAGGATGCCATGTTTTTCTGGGCGTTGCATCCCAATGTCCGAAATATTCTAACATTCTCTTTTTTTATGGTTTTGATGGTTTCCCTTGGCTTTCCCAGGCAGCTTATCACCTCATTTCTGATTTTTGTCAACCCAACTTATACGTAACAGACGCCTGTAAATCCACATTTTTTGGTGAGAATTTTGTTTTATTTTTAACAACAAAAATAAACAAACACAAAACAACAAAAAATCTTTCAATTGTACGGTGCGTGTCGGTTGGTACATATTTCTTATGCACGATATCAATAGTCTTTCCCTCTTAAGTTTAAATTAAAATTCATATTATATTAATCAGCTTTCCATATCATAATATTATTATTACATCATCATTAGACTTTAATTGCAAATTCACATTATCCTTTTCGAGCAACTCTCAGCTTTTAAAAGTCCTAATTCATATTATAATTCCTTCCATAATAATAATTATAACATACCATTATCATTGTATTATATTTACTATTGTGTTATATTTCATTTCCCTCTTTTCCTATCTTAACCATTGATAAAATAAGTCCCCTATTTTATAATATTCTTTTTCTTCTTGCTCTCTAATTGTCACATTTCAAATGCTTCCAAGTCTCTTCAAGTGGCTTTCGGTCAGAGATCAAGCACAGGAGTATTTAATAGCTTGTCCGGTCCAAAAGATCCTTGGGGGAGAGGGAGGGGGGAGAAATTCCATGCATTTCTCCAGCTTCATGTGTAGCATTCCTTAACTCTGCTGCTGCCAGCAAGAGGAGAGCCCAATCCGTCAGATCTTATACTTGGGGGAATTGCTGGAGAATTGTCACTTTCAGGCTTTCTGGGTAAGTCAATGTTTTTTTTATTGATGAGTAGATTCACACAGACGTGACTGATAAGGCTGTGAAAATCAAATTCGTTTGTGTTTGTGAAATAAATACTTATAATATAGGTAGTCCTTGACTTGCAACCATTCATATAGCCACTATTTAAAATTACAGCAGCACTGGAAAAAAAAAGATTGCAAATTCAGATGCAACTCACTTAGCAACCACCTAGCTTAGGAATGGAATTCAGGTCCCAATTGCGGTCATAAGGACTACCTGTATTGCAGTCCAAGGAACATCTGCAGAACGATACATTTGTTCTATTGGTTTTTGGGAAGACACAGTTGTTTAATACAGGGGTCCCCAACCTTGGCAACTTTAAGCCTGGAGGACTTCAACTCCCAGAATTCCCCCAGCCAGAAAGCTGGCTGGGGAATTCTGGGAGTTTGAAATCCTCCAGGGTTAAAGTTGTCAAGTTGGAGACCTCTGGTTTAATATGTGTCGGGTTGTTAGATCGATTGCAAATGTTTTAAATTAATTTTCGTGCTGCTTTTGTTTAATATCCTGAAACAGTAAATTTAGATGTTTTCATTTTAGAGAAGTAGACCGATATCTGTCATTAGCCGTGTGCTGGTCTTGACCAAAGCTATCCTCTCTCTGTTTTTTTTTTTTTTTAATAATAGCAAGCTCTGGATAAGAATATGAAACTCCTGGATGGGATCATCGGATTTGAAGATTCAGTTAGGAAATGTAAGTCAGAAGTATTGCAATTTGTTTGGGGGTCTCAAGTACTGCTCCATTATGGGAGGGGTGGTTTTCTTCCCCTCCCTGCTTGATATGTCTTCTAATATTTGGGAGATTCTTGCAGGAGGTATATGTCAAAAAAATAAAGTCAAGAGAGCAGCCAGAACTACACAATTTGAAGTCATGCCATTTTTAAAATGATTTTTATTGTATTTTATAACATATAAAAATACAATTTTTAGTTAAACAGTGTGTTGTCATTACAAATATTTTTAGGAAATAATAAAATGTGTACAACAATATTTGTTACACTGGTTTTAATTCTATAATAATAATAACAATAATAATAGTTGCTTATCTATTTTAACAAACTTCCCTTATATCATTAGTCCTTTTCTTTCATTTACACATTTCTAACTTCTATTTTTATTAGCTAATAGCTAGCCATTGATAAAATAAGTCCCATGTCAAAAAGTATTCAGTTTCTTTCTTTTCCTTAATTGTAAGTGTTATTTTCCTTTTTCAGTCATTTGTCACGTAGTTGGAATCACATACCAGCACATTGACCGATGGCTTCTGGCCAAAATGTTGGGCGATCTAACAGGTGAGTGAGTGGCTTTACAGGCAGGTATATAATTTCCTTCCCTTTGTTATGTGGGTTCATGACAATATTTTGTTGTCCCTCAGAGCCTGCTTATATTTAGAATGGAGGGATATGGGAGGAAATATGGAAAACCGTGTTTTAATCTACATGTTAATTTGTAAAATGTATGTCTCTATATCTATATCGATCTCTAATCTCTATATCTGTCTATTTATAATTGAATCTATATCTACCATCTATATCTATCTATCTATAATCTCTATCAATCATCTATATCTATCTACCTATGTACCTCTATCTCTAATCTTTCTACCTCTTTCTAATCTCAATCATCTATATCTACCTATCTACCTCTATCCATCTCTAATCTCCCTCTATCTAATCTATATCAATCATCTACCTACTTATCTACCTCTATCTATCTATAATCTCTATCTATCTAATCTATCAATCATCTATATCTCATCTACCTCTAATCTCTCTATCTCTCACTAATCTATATCCGTCAATCATCTATATCTGCCATCTACATCTCTCTCTCTATCATCTCTCTCTAATCTATATCATCTATATCTAGATATATACTTCTGTCTACCCCATCTACATCTATCTATCTATCTATCTATCTATCTATCTATCTATCTATCTATCTATCTATCTATCTCTATTCATTCATGCATTCTATCTATCAATCAAATTGCTGCCTGTCTTATGGTTCAAGGTGACAGGATCAGCACATGTTCGAATAGGAAGCAAATGAATTTTATGTTTCTCTTTAGTTTTCTACATGATGAAACCATTCCTGGGTCCTTAGCTGCATAATTCATTTTGTTCTTCCCATTCCAAATTCTCCATTGCTTTCACAGTTTTGCTGTTCTCCGTATATTTTGCATTAACAGTCGTTTTCATAAACTTGAGGGAAGAAAGAGAGTTTCTGACAAAACACAGAATTCTCTCTTTGTCCCAGTCCTCCCAGCGTGTAACTCTTCTTCTTTGCTGCAGATAATCAGCTGAAGTCTTGGATGAGCAAATATGGCTGGGTAGAAACAGAGCCTGGGACAATATTCATTTTAAACCAGGAAGAGAACATCAAGCCTAAGAACATTGTGGAGAAAATAGACTTTGACAGTGAGTATCTTTTTTTTTCTCCTGCTTATTTTCCTCCTTTATTTTTATTTTTTCTATACTGAAGAGGAGATGACTTATAGATCTTGCTCTTCGGAGCTGAGTGTTGCAGTATGTAAATAGCATGTGCCATCACTTTTTTCTACGTGTGATGCTTCACCTGGATCAGGCAAAGACCTGAAATTCATATTCTGAATTTCTCTCTCTTCCCCTCTGCTTTCTTTCAGGTGTTTCCAGTATCATGGCTTCTTCCCAATGACCCCTTATCCACCATACTAATTTCAGCCCCATTTTTTTAAGGGTGTTTATTAAAACCAATAAACAGCTGTCTGATTTGCCACTAGTACGTATAGCTGTTACTTTAGAGTCTGGTTTCCTGAATTCTATCAGGCATGGGCAATTTGATTTTATTTGTAATTTTATTTTGTTACCGGCGCTGTACGTTTTTTTAAAAATAATTCACAGCTCTGGTGTTTTGTATTTTTTGAAAGGCATTTTATATGTTGTTTCTGTGAATGTAATGCACTGTGCTGCATTTTACAACAAAATAAAATAACAAAGTAAGAAATGGAAAGTTCTCAAAGAAATGGCACGAAGCTACTACCCAAGACAGGAGCCTGAGCCACACGGCATATCTGCAGGATTTCATCCATGGCCCTGGACGCTGCCCTCTGTGGATAAGAGCCACCCCTTGAAATCCACGTCAAAGCTTAAAGGTGCGTTAACTAATAAAACCAGGGTAAAATAGCAACAATAAAATTAAAATACAGTGGAATAATCAGATTGTGACCCGGGTTGTGCTGTTCTTCTAATGGCCACTAGATGGAGGTGCGGAGCCAAAAAGAAGAAATAAGATTTGACTGCTTTTTTTCTGCTAGCTCACTAAGCAAGGAGTTGTTTCACTCTCTACTGGTTGTAACCAAGGGCGTGGCAGGGAGAGGAGAGTCAGGTTCAGCTGTGAGTGGGATAGCCAGGAGCCCAAGGACCCTTTCCCTCCAGACAGCTGCTTTTATGTGCCATTTTTGCCTCCAAGCCTTAAGAGGAACATTGTCCAAGAGAAGCAGTACTCCAGCTATATAAGGCGGAAGAAACTGGACAGTCGCTTGTCTGCAATGGTGTTTGGTTTCTTGCTTGAGCAGGGGGTTGGACTAGAAGACCTCCAAGGTCCCCTTCCAGCTCTACTCTGATTGATAGATTTGATTGTAGGTGCAGTTATTCACCTGCAGATTTGAACTTGCCAATGCAGGAACTTCCCAGCGGGCATGACTCACAAGGTGTGGTTGGGAACTGGCTCCGCCCTTGAGACTGGGAGAGGCTCCAAGACAAAGACATACCTGGGGCCACCAGGGGAGCAGGTTGCTCCACGAAGCCGTCGGACCCTGATCCAGGTGGGATGGCATCCTGACTTCCCTTTCTCAAGAGCTCGACTTAACGACCGCCTGTCGAGATGGGAATTGTGCACGGTCACAACTTAGGACCAGAACTTTGTCGCCAAACAAGGCAATCTTTAAGCGAGTCCTGCCCTGTTTTACAACCTTTTCTGCTACAGTCATTAAGTGAATCCAGCTCCCCCCCCCATTGACTTCACTTGATTGGAGGTGCCCCCACCTCCCAGGAAGGTTTCAAAAGGCGGTCAGGTGACCTGGGGATTCTGCAACCCTTGTCAACACGAGCTGATTGGCGAGCACAATCTGGTTGTGATTGTAGAGAGGCTGCGACGGTCGTAATAGCGAGAACCGGTCGCAAGTTGCTTTTTTTTCCTCCCCAGCACACCGTTGTAACTCTGTACGGTTGTAAGTTGAGGATGGCCTGGCTTCCAAGGCTTTGGCCCTCTCGCTTTAGGTTCCCCAACTGCAGATTATTCTGCCGCCCAGGGTGACCTCCATTGACGGATCTCTTTAGTTTACTTTATTGTCATTGCACCTCATAGAATGAAATTAAATACTATCTTCAGTGTACAAAAATTAGTGACTATGAAAATAAACCCAAACACACATCCTTTCACACTCCACACATTGAATTGCAAACTTCTGATATTGCATTAATATTGCACTACACAGTAGAATTCAACAGAGCTACTGCCCTGGGATAGAAGCTGTTTTTCAGCCTATTTGTCCTTGTTTTTATTAATTGTCCTGTACCATCAGACAGATGGTAATAGTTCAAAAAAAGGGTTCCCAGGATGAGATGGATCTTTGAGAATGTTTTGAGCTTTCTTAAGGCAGCAGGAGCTATAAAGCTCTTTCAAAGAGGGGAGAGGACAACCTTTGATCTTCTGGGCAATGACATTAACCCTCTGGAGTGCTTTCCTATCTGCCCCTGTGCAATTGGCAAACCATACAGAGGTGCAGTAAGTTAAGATACTCTCTATGGTGCAGCGGTAGAAGGTCACCAGCAGTTTTTCATCCAGCTGTTGTTTTCTGAGTAGTCTCAGGTAGTCGAATCTCTGCTGGGCCCTTTTGACCAGGGCTGCAATGTAGGCAACCCAGGTCAGGTCCTCTTTTAGGGTTAACATCCAGAATCTTAAAACTGGCCACTTGCTCCACTCAAGTCTCCCTTGATAAGCCAGAGCTGGATATCTGATCTGTTCCTTCTATATAGTCCACTATAAGCTCTTTGGTCTTATTGGTGTTAAGGACCAAGTTATGGTCTCCACACGACGAAAGCAACTGGTCCACCTCATCTCGGTAGGCAGACTCATCCCTCCCAGCCCAGAGATGAGTCCCACCACTGTTGTATCCTCTGCAATGCTTAATGGAAGAAGCAGTCTGCTTAAATATCTACGGAGGGAAGGTGTGTGTAAAAAAACAAAAAAAGCCATGTGTAAAAATTGTACAACCACCACTGCACAAGTGAAGTCCTGTCTATGGAAGATTCCCAGTCATGTAGGTCATGGTTGTCCCAAAGAGGCACCTAGACTTTCTGGTTACCAGTCTTCTGAAGTTCTTCTAACCAGGACTCTGCAACTATTAAAAAAAGAAACGGTCATAAATCAATTTTTTTCAGTAGTGGTTTAACTTCGGTCACGAAGTGAATAAACGGTTCTAAGTTGAGGGCTACCTCTATTCCTATTGCTTGGGATCATCAAATTCTTCCATTTCCCACCCCCTCCCTAAACCAACCCTGGCAGGCAACGACGTTAAAGGATCCTGAATTGCCATAAATAGTCTGAGTTTTCATGCCATTCCTAATCTGAAATCTTCAGCAGGAAATATCTCTTATCCAGAGGTCTCCAAACTTGGCAACCTTAAGACTTGTGAACTTCAACTCCCAGAATTCCCCAGCCAGCATGGTTGACAGGAATTCTGGGTGTTGAAGTCCATAAGTCTTAAAAAGTTGCCAAGTTTGGAGATCCCCTGCTCTTATTCTTGGACTCTGTGAGCTGTTTGTTCTGGTTTTCTTCCTGCAATGACCGCCATAGATAGTTCTGGGAAGGGCGATGGGAGGAGGGAATGGTTTACCAGTCTTCTAAAGTTCTTCTAACCAGAAAGTCCACAGTTGCCTCTTGAAAAAGCACCTTTGGGACAATCCGCTTAAAAAAAAACGGAGACCGCAGCACAAACGAACCTTTGAGAAACGGCTAAAGGAGGCCTATTGTGTGAGGGCCGGGCTTTTATCTCCCATCGCTCTCCGCTCTTTCCCAGCTCATTTTGCACCGATCTCGGCTCGCAGAAAAGAGACCTGGTTTTTCTCCTTCCTCCGATTGCTTCTGCCGTCACTCTGCGATGCCCACCTGGGAGCAAACCTGAATGAAGCATCTCTCAGGCTGGGCTGGGAACCGGGCCCAGGAGCTCCGAAACAAGGAAGAAAGGCCCTGCTTGTTCCTTGCAAAGTGATTCTCTACCTGAACAAACATCAGGAAAGAACGAGGAGGCCTCTCTTCCCGTTTCCTGAGGTTTGCTAGGAATTGCCCAAAGTTGGTCTTTCCGTGGGCAAGGCCTCGACTTACACCACTCGGCCCGAAATTTCCGTTGCTAAGCAAGACAGTCAACTTGAGTTTTGCCCCGTATTAATGACTTCCCTTGCCACCGTCGTTAAGTGAATCACTCATCTTTCAATGACCCCCCCCCATAATCCCTTGTGTCCGGGTGGAGTCGGGGCAATGGAATGGAGCTGAGGGTTTTACTGGCCGGATGCCCTTCCTGTCACCAGTGCGGAGTTTACATTCAACAGACATATTCTCAGTGTGTTCAGAGAGAGAAATACCTGCCTCTACCAAGGATCAAACAGCCTCCTGATTGTGCAAAAGGGGGGATTACCTGTATGCCTATTGCTTGGGGTCTTCAAATTCTTGCATTTTTTTCCCCTCCCTAAACCAACCCTGGGAGGCAATGATGGCCACAAACCGGCGGGGTTTTCATGCCATTCCTAATCTGAAATTTTCAGCAGGAAATCTCTCTTATCCTTGGACTATTGGAGCTATTTATTCAGGGTTTTTCCCCCGCAGTGACCGTTAAAAGAGATAGTTCTGGGAGGGGCGACGGAAGGAGTGAATGAAGTCATAGTCCATTTCTGAAGGCGATATAGGTTGATCTCTGATGCTGGATTTCTTTTTATTTCTGGTCAGGCTGCCAAGGTGTGGGGGCAGTAGGTTCTCTTTAAGAATTCTTTATTCATTTCTAAAAGTTTGCCAGTTGGCCCTGTAGTAAGTAACTGCTTGGAAGGGGTCAGGCTTGGGGCAAGATCTAAAAATAAAAGACGTAATAAAGTGAGTGTCGCTGAAAAATAGTAAAACCATCAGAGATTAAAATAGCATTTAACTGAATTTTCTGTCCTCGGTCTTCAATGTATTTAGCTTATTTTTGTCTGCTTCGCATTGCCAGAAAGGTTTAAGATGTGAAAAATAGCGAAGGATGTTTGGTCTGCTAGAGGACTATATTTTCAGAATGTTATTGTAAGTCCCTGTAGGACTTACATAGCCACCTATTGCGTAGAGGTAGTCCTAGTTTAGCGACCACAATTGGGACTGTAAACTTAATTGTTAAGCGAAGCAATAATTAGGTGAATCTATAACTGTGCTTAGGAACTAAATCAAAATTTCCCTGTGCTTTACAGACCTGCAGAGGTCATAAACACGAGGATAAGTTGCCAAATTGCTTTTTCAGCCCAGTCGGGACTGCAAGCAGTCACTAAACAAGGACTTCCTGCTATAATGATTCTAGGCAGCTTACAACAATCCATAACAGGTAGCTGACAGCAACGCTTATCCTTCTGCCCGATGGCCAGACCCAACGGTCGACTAGCTCCACTTTCAGCCCATTGCGTGGGGGAAGAGTTAAGTCTCTATGGTCCTTTGGGTAGCTAGAAGGGGAGCCACCCTTGTAGGATGCCTGAAGAGGAGCATCTATCTTGGGAATCCAACTTTTAATTGAACACTTGTGTTAGCTTTGCTTGCCCTATCCTAGAATAGAATAGAATAGAATAGAATAGAATGCTTTATTGGCCAAGTGTGATTGGACACACAAGGAATTTGTCTTGGTGTAAATACTCTCTGTACATAAAGAAAAGGTACCTTTGTTAAGAATCAAGAATCATAAGGTACAACACTTAATGATAGTCATAGGGTACAATCAACATCAAATCATACTAGGAAACAGAGGATACTAGCAACAAAGTTACAGTCACAAGTGGGAGGGGATGGGTGATAAAGAGTGATGAGAAGATTAACAGTAGTAGTAGTGTACACTTTGTAAATAGTTGAACAGTGTTGAGGGAATTATTTGTTTAGCAGAGTGATGGCTTTCGGGAAAAAACTGTTCTTGTGTCTAGTTGTTCTGGTGTGCAGGGCTCTATAGCGTCATTTTGAGGGAAGGAGTTGAAACAGTTTATGTCCAGGATGTGAGGGGTCTATAAATATTTTCACAGCCCTCTTTTTGACTCGTGTAGGATACAGGTCCTCAGTTGAAGGCAGGTGGGTGGTAATTGTTTTTTCTGCAGTCCTGATTATCCTCTGAAGTCTGTGTCTGTCCTGTTGGGTTGCAGAACCAAACCAGACAGTTATAGAGGTGCAGATGATAGACTCAATAATTCCTCTGTAGAACTGGATCAGCATCTCCTTGGGCACTTTGAGTTTTCTGAGTTGGCGCAGAAAGAACATTCTTTGTTGTGACGTTTTTGATGTTAGGTGTCCATTTTAGGTCATGTGATATAGTAATTGTAATATAGTAATATATAATATAATATATATAATATAATATATTATAATATAATATATTAAATATTATATAATATATAGTAATATAGATATCCTAATTGCAAGGCTACACGCTATGGCCACACCTGAAATACTGCATCCAGTTTTGGTCACCACGATGTAAAAAAAGGGGTTGAGACTCTTAAGAAAGAGAGCAGAGAAGAGCAGCGAAGATGATTAGGGGACTGGAGGCTAAAACATATAAAGAACGGTTGCTGGAACTGGGTACATCTCGTCTAATGAAAAGAAGGACTAGGGGAGACATGGTAGCAGTCTTCCAATATTTGAGGGGCTGACCCAAAGAAGAGGGAGTCAAGCTATTCTCCAAAGCCCCTGAGGGCAGGACAAGCAGCAATGGGTGGAAACTAATCCAGGAATGAAGCAACTTAGAATTAAGGAGGAATTTCCTGCCAGTCAGAACAATTAATCAGTGAAACAAGTTGCCTCCAGAAGTTGTGAATGCTCCATCACTGGAAGTTTTTAAGAAGAGAATGGATAGCCATTTGTCTGAAGTGGTGTAGGGTTTCCTGCCTAAGCAGGGGGTTGGACTAGAAGACCTCCAAGATCCCTTCCAATTCTTGTTATTTTATTCTAGTGGTTAGTAATGCTTCAGTTAGAGAAAAGCAGCTAATGGATGGAAGCCAATCAGGGAGAGAAGCAACCTTAGAACTAAGGAGACATTTCCTGACCGTGAGAAAAATTAACCAGTGGAACAGCTTTTCCTTCAGAAAGTTGTGAGTTGCTTCATCACCGGAGGATTTTAAGAGGAGACTGAACAAACACTTTCCTGGAATGGTATAAAGTTCTCCTGCTTGAACAGGGGGTTGGACTAGAAGACCTCCAAGGTTCCCTTGTTTTGTTATTCTGTTGAACTCTGACGTGCGTTATTGAAAAGAGCTCCCAATACAAAGGAGACGCTCACTGTTGGGTCCTTGATGGCTTTCCTGGCAGATGATTCATTACGTTAACTGCAGATGAATTATTGCCTAGACTAGTGAATGAGGTTTATGAAGTTCACTGTCCCACATACTGGCCACATTTCCTCACCTGATCATAAAAAGTCTCGGAGAACACCAGGCACCCAACCTCGGCAGGCGTTCCCCACTGTTAGACCTCAAGCCCTCTTCAGTTTCATGTTCTTGCCATTTCCCCAAAGTTCAACCGTATTCTTTAATATTCAGGTAGCCAAAAAGCCCATCAGTTCTAGGCTAAGAAATGCAAGGTGGTTCCTTAAGCGCTCTTGCTGTGTGGAAGCTGGGAAAACGGCAGGATTTCTATTTACGAGAAAGGTTGATAGCCTCATTAGTTGAAAGGGAGTGGCACCACTTCCTCTCCAGCAGCCTATGAGATACAATAAAACAACGTCAACTCAAAAAGAACAATAAAACCTTGGGGCCTCAGGCCACCTTCTTCCTTAAAGGTAGACTTCCCTTCCCTTGTGCCTTCAGGCCTAAGATTTTACTAGGAAGATGGAGGAGGAGGAGGAAGAGAGGAGGAAGAAAAAGAAGAGGAAAGGAAGAGAAGAGGAAGAGGGAGGGAAGAAGGAAGAAGGGGAATCGAAGGAGGAAAAGAAGGAGAGGAGGAGGAAGAAAAAGAAGAGGAAAGAAGGGAGGAGGAAGAAAAGAGGAAGGAGAAGAGGAAAGAAGAAGAGAACAGGAAGTGGGAGGAAAGAAGGAAGGGAAGGAGGAAAGGAGAGGAGGAGGAAGGAAAAGGAAGGAGAAGAGGGAGGAAAGAAGGAAGAGAAGAAAAGGGGAAGAGAAGGAGGAAAAGAAGAAAAAAGAAGAGGGAGGGAGAGGGAGGAAAGAAGGGGAGAGGAGAGGAGGAGGAAGAAGAGGAAGGCGAAAAGAGGAGGAGGAAGGAAGAGAAATGGAAGAGGAAGGAGGGAAGAAAAGCGCAGGAGGAAGAGAAGGAGGAAAGAAGGAAGAGAAGAGGAAAAAAGAACAGGAGGAGGGAGAAGAAGGAGAAGCAGAAGGAAAAGAAGGACAAAGTGGGTCCTTTGGGGACAATATACCCCTGAGATTCAATGGGCCCCTCCTCCCCAGGCCTTTTGCAGAGCACGGAAGATCTGAATGGGTTCCTGGGTTGGGAGGTCAGAGGTCACATAGCTGCGGGTTTTCGAGTTATCTCTGATGGGTTGTTGATCTTGGCTGTCCTTAAAAGGCCTCCTTGTGCTGCCTTGACGTATCTTTTAATTGAGTTTTTTAAGTCTCTTGCTAGCTGCCCAGAGCCATTACGGCCAAGGTGGCCATCTGTACAGGTCAAATCCAATCCAATCAAGACATCATGGTTAGAATTGCCTTTACCACTCTAAGTAAGGAGGGAATAAGTAAGGAGGGAATAATAATTCCTCCGCTAAGGAGGGATAAACCTGAGGGATTCGCCTTGCCGGAGCTGCCTTGCAGGATGGTTGGGAAACGCAGACTTTACAGATCTTAGGTCCTTGGTTTTCTATGGTAGGAGTAGGGACCCTGTAGCTACCTTCAGCCCATAAAGCCCCCTCCCCAAACTACTACTGCAAAAGAGTGATGGTGCCAAATGTCTGCCTCTATAGACGCTTAGAGAGCTGTGAAGCACTGTGAAGTGGTATATAAGTCTAAGTGCTATTGCTGGGAGGGAGGGAGGGAGGGAGGGAGGAAGGAAGGAAGAAAGGAAGGAAGGAAGGAAGGAAGGCCCAACCCCAGAAAGGGATTGTGTGGATTGTATGAATGGAAGGAAGGGAAGGAAGGAAGGACAGACCCTGATGGCGCAGTGATCAGAATGTAGCATTGCAGGTTAACTCTGCCCACTGCCAGCAGTTCCATCCTGACTGGCTCAAGGTTGACTCAGCCTTCCATCTTTCTGAGGTCAGTCAAACGAGGACCCAGATTGTTGGGGGGGGTGAGAGGCCGACTCTGTAAACTGCTTAGAGGGGGCTGTGAAGCCCTGTGAAGTGGTATATAAGTCTAAGGGCTCTTGCTAAGTGGGAAGGAAAGGAAGGCAGGAAGGACTGTGGTAGCGCAGTGGTCAGAATGCAGTATTGCAGGCTAACTCTGCCCACTGCCAGCAGTTCCATCCTGACCAGTTCAAAATTGACTCAATCTTCCCTCCTTCCGAGGTGGGTCAAATGAGGACCCAGATTGTGGAGGGTGGGGTGGAATAGGCCAATTCTGTAAACCGCTCAGAGAGGACTGCAAAACACTGTGAAGCGGTGTATAAATCTAAGGGCTATTGCTAAGTGGGAAGGGAAGCGAAGGGAAAGGGAAGGAAGGACCCTGGTGACAGTATGCAGTATGGCAGGCTAACTCTGCCCATTGCCAGCAGTTCAATCCTTCTTTCCTCCTTCCCTCCCTCCTCCTTCTGTGGTGCACAGGAGTTAGAATGCAGCATTGCAGTCTGACTCTGCTCATTGCTAGCAGTTTGATCCTGACTGGCTCAAGGTTGACCCAGCCTTCCATCCTTCTGAGGTCAGTAAAACGAGGACCCAGATTGTTGGGGACAAGAGGCCGACTCTGCAAACCCTCCCTCCCTCCCTCCTTCCCTTCCTCCTTCCTTGTGGTTAGAACGCAGTATTGCAGGCTGCTCATGGCCAGCAGTTCAATCCTCCCTCCCTCCCTTCTGTGGTGCACAGGGGTTAGAATACAGCATTGCAGGCTAACTCTGCCCATTGCCAGCAGTTCGATCCTGACCGGCTCAAGGTTGACTCAGCCTTCCGTCCTTCCTTCTGAAGTCGGTAGAATAAAGACCCAGATTGTTGGGGGCAAAAGGCTGGCTCTATAAACTGCTTAGAGAGGGCTGTGAAACCCTGGGAAGTGGTATATAACTCTTAAGTGCGACTGCTGTCAGAGAAAGGGAAAAAGGATGTAAGCTAAAAAAGGATGTAAGCTAAAGCTACGAGAAAGGCGGATGAAAACCGAAAACCCGCGATGGATGGGAATTGTGCGAGCGCAGGCCGTGCCGGAGGAAAAGCCGGGGAGATGTCACAATTCCAACACCAGCCACCTCTTTGCTGCCAAAATGGGTCGCCCCATGCAAGCAGGGGTGGGGGGGGTGAAGGCTGATCTGCTGCCCCCACCCCCACCCCCGGCCAGGTCTGTGTGAACGCAGCCAGTCTGGAACAGGCTCGGGCTCTTGACAGCCAGATGGCCATAGATCAGACGTCGGCCATTCAACACCCCCACACACACACACCAACCCCGCCCCCCCCCCTTTAACAGAGACGGCTTTGCACAGGCCTTGGTCTGTCTGGCGAGTACGGTGCTGTGTCTGAGATCTGCACAGATTGCAAAGCTGGGGGTGGGGCTGTGGGAGGGGGGGGGGAATTGTCGTGGTTCCAGAAGGTGGCCATATAAAGCCCGTCTCCAGATGGGAGAAATTCTCCAGGAAGGCTGGGAATTTGGCATTTCCCCCCCCCCCCCACCTCTTCTTCCCTACCCCCCAGACATGTCTGTTTGAGGGTTGTTTCAAAACTTGGCCGGGAATCTTCCGGGCTGTTTTGCAATTCTGTCAACATTTTTTTTTCTTCCTTTCTTTCTTTCCTGACCTTCCCCTTCCTCGTCTGCTCTCCCCTCCCCTTTGTTTTCCATTGAGCGATCCAGCAGGGGTTGTGCCCTGACTTTTCCTGTCCGGAGCGATGCTGAACATTCCAGAGAGAAATGCGTATTTTAAACGCTGGCCGTGACTTTGCATCCTTCCATGCAGGAGGCTCTCCGGAGTCCCAGGCCTGGAGAAAATGGAGCTGCAGCCTATTTGGCTGGTGGATTGGTGCAGCCGGATGCAAATAACAGATAACAGATAATCCGAGTTGGAAGGGTCCTCGTAGGTCATCTAGTTCAACTCTCCCCCCTCCGCCTAAGCAGGAGACCCTACACCATTTCTGACAGATGCCAGTCCGGTCTCTTCTTGAAAGCTTCCAGTGATGGTTACGAAGCTTCTCCTCCAGAAATATTGAATTGCTAACTAGGAGCAGGAGACTTCAGGGACCACCAAACTCATAATTTTAAATCCCATGGACCAGAGACCCTGGGAAAATCCCCCCCAAAATGTCTGCAGGAAAATTCCCCACCCCGTTTTCCTACCGATCGATCATTCTTTATTTGAGATGGCAGGATACCGTCTCCAGCTCTGTTCTCAGGGGGAGAGAGAGAGACTTTTGGCTTCATGCAAGGAAAGCAGCAGAAGCAGCAGAAGTCTTTCTTTCTCTCCCCCAAACTCCCCCAGAAATGAGTCTTTGTGAGACTTGTCATGCCGGCACAGCCTCTTGGAGCAGGAGGCCTTACAAGATCCCAAAGACTCATTTCTGGCGGAGTTTGGGGAAGAGAAAGAAAGGCTTTTGCTGCTTTCCTTGCGAGCAACCAAAAGCAGAAGAAGAAAGAAGCAGCCCAGTGGCCAGGCCAGGTGCGTGGAGCAAGTTCCCCCCCTCCACCCTTTCCTCCCTCCTCTCACTACTTCGTGTTGTTCACAATGCAAACAACGCAAGCCTTGTGCTCCCTCGGGCCATATGGGCAGCACAGTCTTGTGTTCCTGCGCAGCCTGGATTAATTGCTTTGAGGGGGTGCTTTGGGGGTGACATTTCTCTGAGGACCACCGAAATTTTCTCAAGCACCACCAGTGGTTCTCGGCCCACTGGTTGGCGACCACTGAACTAGAGCCTACAAAACCTTCGCTAGACCAATACTCGAATACAGCTCATCAATCTGGAATCCGCACTGTAGATCGGACATTAATACAATTGAGTGAGTCCAGAAGTATTTCATGAGAAGAGTTACTCCACTCCTCTGCTCACAACAGAATGCCCTACGCTACCAGGCTTGAGATTTTGGGCTTGGACAACCTACGGTTGGACTTAAGCGTAGCACACAAAATTATCTGCTACAAGGTCCTACCAGTCAGTGACTACTTCAGCTTCAACCGCAACAATACAAGATCACACAACAGATACAAACTCAATGGAAACCGCTCCAAACTTGATTGCAGAAAGTACAACTTCAGCAACAGAGTGGTCAATGCCTGGAATGCATTCCCTGACTCTGTGGTTACATCCTCAAACCTCCCCCCAAAAACCTTAACCTTAAACTGTCCACTATTGACCTCACCCCATTCCTAAGAGGTCTGTAAGGGGCGTGCATAAGGGCACCATCGTGCCTACCATTCCTGTCCTATTGTCCCTATTTATTCGAACCTATTTCCTGTATTCATGCTCAGGTTTATTCTTATATCTGTTACCTTGTAAGCAATTGACAAATCAAATAAATACATAAAAAAATAAAAGAAGGAAGGAAAGAAAAGAATGGAGGGAGGAGAGAAAGGAAGGGAGAGAATATTTGTTCCTAAGAGGGGCGTGCATAAATGCACCATCGTGCCTACCATCCCTGTCCTATTGTCCTCATTTATTTGTACCTATTTCCTGTATTCTTAACCCACGTTTATACTTATACCTACTATCTTGTAAGCGTTTGATTATTTCCAGGTTGAATCTCTCCTTTTTGAGTTTCCATCCATTGTTCCTTTTCTGGCCTTCTGGTACCTTGGAGAATAGCTTGACCCCTTCCTCTTTGGGGCAGCCCCTCAAATATTGGAAGACTGCTATCCTGTCTCCCCTTGGTCCTTCACTGGACTAGCCAGGCCCAGTTCCAGTTCTGGGGTGAACAGGTCCTATCATCCCCAACCAGCAGGCTTCCGGGCATCTAGGAGGAACAAGGGGGGTGGGGGGAAGAGAGAGGAAGGATGCTGGCCAGAAAGTGGTGGATTATTATTATTATTATTCAGCTTTGCAAAGGAGTTCGAGAACTGATTACATGCACAATGCATTCCTTTTGTCAGAGGGTTTTTCTCAGGAACTGAAAAGTCACATCTTCATTGTAGAACTTTCCCTCCTGTCAGCGCAAATCACTTTGTTAATATGTCACAAACTAAGGCGGTTGTGTTGCAGCGATCTTTTGACCCACGGTGACTTGGAACAAACGTGCTCGTCTAATGCAGTTTTTTTCCCCCAACTGTGGCAACTTCGAAGAGGCGTGGACTTCAAGTCCCAGAATTCTCCAGGCCAGCATGGAGAATTCTGGAAAGTCTATGAATCTTGAAGATGCTTACCATGCTGGCTTATCATGCTTACCATGGTGGCCAGGGAATTCTGGGAACTGAAGTCCACAGGTCTGTAGCATGCTGGCTGGGGAATTCTGGGTGTTGCAGTCCACAGATCTTAAATTTTTATTAGCATGCTGGCTGGGGAATTCTGGGTGTTGCAGTCCACAGATCTTAAATTTTATTAGCATGCTGGCTGGGGAATTCTGGGTTTTGCAGTCCACAGATCTTGAATTTTTATTAGCATGCTGGCTGGGGAATTCTGGGTGTTGCAGTCCACAGATCTTAAATTTTGCTAGCTGGGGAATTCTGGGTGTTGTAGTCCACCTATGTTCAATATTTCCAGGCCTTAAAACCCTGCTCTAAAGCATTTGATTTCTCAGGTGTATATATCTTTTATTTCCAGATACCTCCATCGTGGTCAGGACAGACTGTACAATAAATACATTGCTGAGTTCTTCGGCCCCTCCTTTGTATACGGTAGAAAGGTGACATATGTTTTTTTTAATAGAATGCCCGTAATGCAAGCTGTAAATTTTTCTCCCTGAGTAACTCTTTCCATATTAGGCAGAGAAGGAAGTAGGGAAGAAAAAAAAGGTGTGTACAATCACCTGTACTAGAAGATGGAAAAAGGCATGCAAAAAATAATGCTGACAACTGCCTCATTGTGTTGGCATTTTGTGTTATCTTAACCTTTTACAAGGCCTGAATTGTACTTGTGCCCGCAGGAGTAGAGGGCCGATCAGCTTCAGGAACAGAACGGGTATCGCATCCACACCCAGGGTATGTCACCACTGTGAAAATAATGATTATTAGGAGCAAATTCCTGAAAACAAAACTGTTTTGTTTCTATAGAGACAGGCCAATGAAGGAAAGGACACACTTCTCAATCACACTTCATAAGTGTAACTGGATAGCCACCACAATCGTGGCTGAAGTCAACACATTTTTGCAATAGTTGCGAGCGGCGGTGGGATTCAATTTTTTTTACTACCGGATCTGTGGGCGTGGCTTGGTGGGCGTGGCTTGGTGGGCGTGGCTTGGTGGGCCTGGCAGGGGAAGGATATACTGCACAATCCCCATTTCCACCCCACCCCACTAACCTGCTTTCCAGCTCTGTTCTCCTGTGCAGGGCAACCAAAGAAGACCCAGCCGATCATCTGGGACTCAATGGGAGGCAGAGAAGAGATGGGGGCAGGCCAGTCAGAGGCGGGATTGGCTGGTTCCGAACTACTCCAAATTTCCGCTACCGATTCTCCAGAACTGGTCCGAACTGTCTGGATACCACTTCTGTTCATAAGTGTAATTTGGATAGCCACCACAATAGTGGCTGAAATCAACATATTTTTGCAATCATTGTGAGCTTTTGAATGAAAGCCCATCCTAAGGTCTTCTTTTGAAAAAAAAAGGGGGAGGGTGGGAATTCACGGGGAGGGCATTAACAAGGAAACTAGCTTACTTCAAAAAAAAATGAGGGGTGTGAGGAAGCTGACTTTAAAAGGCGTGGCCTAGTAACTTACAGGTAGCCCTTCACTTACAACCGTTTCTTTACCGAGCGTCCAAAGGTAGAGTTTTCAAAGGTGTTTCTGGGGGCGCTCAAACTTACTGCTGAGAATAATGTGTCTCAACCGCGACAGCCTGAAGATGTGAGGACTTCAACTCCCAGAATTCCATGCTGGCTGGGGAATCCTGGGAGTTGAAGTCCGCACGTTTAGAAGTGATATTTAGCCGGTTCGGACGAGTTCTGGAGAACTGGTAGCGGAAATTTTGAGTAGTTCGGAGAACCAGCAAATCCCACCTCTGACTGGCCCCGCCAACCCCATCTCTTCTCTGCCTCCCATTGAGTCCCAGCTGATCAGCTGGGTCTCCTTTGGTTGCCCTGCACAGGAGAACGGAGCTGGAAAGCAGGTTAGTGGGCTGGGGAGGGAAGGGGGATTTTGCAGTAACCTTCTCCTGCCCCGCCCACCAAGCCCCGCCCACCAAGCCCCGCCCACAGAACCGGTAGTAAAAAAATTTGAATCCCACCACTGCCGTACATTTTCCGAGTTACCAAGATTGAGAAACACGGGTTTAAGGGGGAAGTCAGTGTAGTTTTTAGAACGTTTCAAATACTTCTTGTAAAAGGAAACAGACACTTTGGTTAAGGGTCAGGTCAATGCCTTCTCTTAATGTGATTGAGAAGCTAATTCAGGGTTCTTCCTTCTTTTTAGCCAGCTGATGAATTAATTATGGTGGGAACGGTGAAGGGATTTTGCTGCTTGGGGATCTCCCATGGGACCAGGCCGTCTTAAAAGTTTCCGGGATCTTCCAACAGTTGCGGGTCACTTCCTGCGAGTCCGGCCTTTTTAGATATTCCCGACGGGCGATTTGAGTATTGAAAGTATCTGCCACTTGAATTTTTTTCCCCCTTTCCTTCCAGCTGGGGATGAGAATTGGGCCTCGAGGCAAAGAATTGGGCCATAAGCAACCTTCGCTTTGGCTAACAAAATTGAAAGTGGATTTTTGCGGCAAGGAAAGGATGTTATGGTTGTTCACTTGTGCGTTCGCTTCCCGGCATGATCCAGTGGGACATCTGTTTTCCAGTTATTGTTCATTAATAGTTGCTTTTCTGACTGCAAGTACTCCTCGATGTATGACAGTTGAGCCCAGAAGTTTTGTTTCGAAACGTTTGTTAAATGAATGTTGCCCCGTTTTATGACCTTTTGTGATGACCTGGGGCATGACACAAAAATAACAAAGTCACAAAAGTAGAATAAATTCCCTTTAATGCCTCCAACTTGGCCCCAAAGTCCAGTTATCCTCAACTGGATAACAAACTCTTCAAAAAACAGTCTACGAAGGGCAGAAATGCAGTCCGAACCCAAAGTAAAGATAATTAGAAATAAAACAAAACCAACGCAAACCACACTGAAGGAATTAACAGGGCAGGCCAGGATGATAAATTGCAGACTTTCAAAGGATAACGCAGCACCCACGGTTGGGAGGGCACCAAAACCCAGATAAGCCTCGACCAAGAGAATGCACGCTTTGCTTTCAGCAAGGAGCCGTGTGCAAACGCCCCACTTATATCCTGTTCTCCCAGCTGCAGCCCGTGAAGGGGATCAGGGCCCTTTCCTCTCCCATAAGCCATGTTGCTCCCTTCTCCGTTCCTCCCTGCGTGCCCTAGAATGAAGAGGGGATGGCCCTGGGTCTTCCTCTGACTGCCCAGCTGGACTGTGCCTTTCCCCAGTTTCCTCCACAGCCACCGGAGCCCCACTCCCACTCCCTGTCAGCTGCTCAATCTCCCCCTCAAAATCCGACTCCAACAGGGGCACGACACCTTTCTTGCCACAGGTATTAAGTGAATCGCTGCAGTTGTTAAACTAGTAACACGATCGTTAAGGGAATCTGGCTTCCCCATGGACTTTTGCTGGTCCGTAGGTCGCAAAAGAGGATCAAAAAGTGACCCCAAGGACACTGCAAGCGATATAGGTATGAGTTAGTGGCCAAGCATCTGAATTTTGATAGACAGGGATGCTTCAATGGTCATAAGGATGGAAAATGGTCATACAGTAAGTCCTTTTTTTCTAACGCCATCGTAACTTTTGAATGGTCACGAAATGTACTGTGATACGGTAAGTCAGGGACTTTGACTTCCCGCCGTTCATTCAGCGACGGTTTGGAGTTACGACGACATTGAAAGAAGTGACTTCTAGACAGCATTCTCCGGTCCACAGGATTTCAAATTCGGGCACTTTAACAATCGGTGATTGTAGTGTCCTGAGGTCATGTGATCATCGATTGCGACTTTTCCAGCCAGATTCTGACAACCAAAGGGGGCGGAGGGAGGAAGCCAGATTCACTTAACGACTGCAGGAGTCACTTAACTGATTTGCTTAACTATGGTAAAAAGAAAGATCTTAATATTGCTGCAACTCACTTAAAAACTGCCTGGCTTAGCAATGGAAAATTTTAGGGTCAATTGTGGTTGTAAGTCGAGAACAACTCGTATTATTCTTGAAGGCTTTCTGTGGGATGAAAGTTGCGTCCAATAGTTTTAGAAGAGTCAGAGTGTGGTGAGATAAGAACTTTAAGACTCGTGCCTGTGATTCGTAAACTTAGGTGTCTTGGCAACCTACCGTGTTTCCCCAAAAATAAGATCCTGTCTTATTATATATTTGCCACCAAAAAAGGCACCAGGTCTTATTTTCAGGGGATGTCATCCACTGACTAACCATACATGTGTGCATCGCCTCTGGCCTCCTTTTCGCTGTCAGAGGCCTTCAGGAATTTCTTCTGCGGCCGGCAAGGCTTTCCTGAAGGCCTCTGCAGCTGATAATAGAGCTTTGGATCGATCCAGAGCTTTCTTATCAGCTACAGAGGCCTTCAGGAAAGACTTGCTGGCTGCAGAAGAAATGGGCCAGCAAGGCAGGTGTTGGGGTATGCGAGGCCTGGCTACAACTATCCAAAGGTAAGTAGTAGGGCAGCTCCACCCCGCCCCCCCCATCCCCACCCTAGCTTAATTTTTACCCGTGCACCCTGGAGTGGGCAGAATCTTAATTAGGGCTTATTGTTGAGTAGGGCTTATATTGGATGCACGGGTAAAAATCAAACTAGAACTTACTTTCAGGGTAGGTCGTATTTTCAGTGAAACAGGGTATCATTGTCTTAGCCTTCTAGTCAAACTACATGTTATGGTAAATGCATGACTAGGTTTAAATTTGCCTGTGGTTTACGATTTAAACCTGAAGTAAGAAAGAAGAATAGGGACATGTATTGCAGTTCAGGGCGGGGGTGAGTAGGTGGTGGTTAACATTTTGGTGCCAGGCTCACCAAAATTGCCTCTTTCCCAAGTAATAATTGCCTATGAGGGGGTAAAAAAAAAAAACCACACACCCCATCCTGATCTTAGTGTTCCTTCTCTGCTGGTCAGTTTGCCTTCCACTAGTACATTAAATATAACTCTGCTGTTAAAATGTGTGTTGTTTAGTCACCACTTCCCAGAAAAAAAAGAAGAGAATGCTGTCTCACTGGATTGTTGGAACAGACAGTTGAATTAGCAAGCAACTTTTAAGACGTGTGGATTTCCTTCATCGCCAGGAATTCCTCCTTAGCCAGCATCCACAGTTCTAGGTACAAATAAAAGGCAGAGAAATCTCATTTGAGTGGTGTTAGAAGACACAGTACAATAGTCTATTTGGGGCAGGCTGAGTAAAGGCCATAAATGGAGCCTGTATTTTTTTGAAATCAATAAAACTTCCCTTGAGGATTGCTCCATTTCTCTCTTCCAAGCAACTGTGCAGATCCTGTGATCCCTGATGCAGAAGGAAAAAATTAAGACAACGAAGGTCACTTTCCTTAAGTAGCGCTGGAAACTATCCGCTTTAGGGAAGCAGATACAACCTCGGGTTATTTTAAACCACAAGTTCCTTAAATTGTAACCTCAAGTTTGCACCAAGAAAGGAAGTGGTGGAATCCTCCAAGAACCAGTGTGACTGAACAACACAATCCAGATGCAAACCGTGAACGATTTTCCACCCCACCTTCTGTCATTGGCTTTTTAAAAAAACAGTGGCTATTGTCCAAAATCAGTGTGGATTGTTTTATCTCTTAATTTCTTCCTGACAGTGAGATGCCATGGCCTAAACTCCTCATTGAATTACTGTCTTTCTTGCAATCATTATATTAGAATTAGAATTCTTTTACTGGCTAAGTGTGATTGGACACACAAGGAATTTGTCTCGGTTCAAATGCTCTCAGTGTACATAAAAGAAAAGATATATTAAAGATGGATGTCCCAAAAGTGTTTTTTCAGGAGGCAACTGGACTTCCTTCTTCTTTTCTTTTTGAAGATGTTTCGCTTCTCATCCAAGATGCTTCTTCAGTTCTCGAAGAATTGAGCTGAAGAATATTGAGCTGAAGAAGCATCTTGGATGAGAAGCGAAACGTCTTCAAAAGAAAAAAGGAAGAAGATCCAGTTGCCTTCCTGAAAAAGCACCTTTGGGACAACTGGATGATCGAGAAATCTCTGCAGAATTAAAGATAGATGATACTTGAAGTAAAAGTTACAATCCCCAATGCATTGTATTTCAACACGCTGTATTTTATGATGAGTGGACTTCAACTCCCAGAATTCCCCAGCCAGCTGGCTGGGGAATTGTGGGAGTTGAAGTCCACCCATGTTAAAAGTGGCCAAGGTTGAGAAACACTGTGGAAGATTTTGTCTTAATCATTAATCAAAGGACCACCAAGTTCATGATTCCCCGATTTGGTCTTTTTACTTTGAAACTATAACATTTAAAAGTAAATCCATCCACGCGGGAGATTCTCCCCCCCCCCAAAAGGCGCAAATTTCCCCGGCCGCGTTGGGGGGGGGGAAATCCGGAAGCCTTCGCGCACGCGCACTGGCCCCCTCAGTCTGCTGAGACCGCCAAAAGGACGATTCCCAACAGCTCTGCATTCGCTCTTCCCGCTCGCGGAGGGCTTCTTTTTGCGCCTGCGCGGAGCCAGGACGGGAGCGCCTGCGCTTTCCCCGAAAGCGGCGAGGATTGGTCGGTGGTCGGGCAAGAGCGGGCTTTCTTGTCTTCTCCCGTGGGCGGGGCTTCTTCGGGCCGGGTGGGCAGGGCAGCGCAGGCGCAGCAGCCCCGCTGGGGCGCGTCGTCGTCAGTCGGTCCCGTGCAGCCGCCGCGCTCGGAGCTGGGCGCTCCTTCTCTGTCTGCCGCTCGTCCTCCGCCGCCCCGCCGCTTCTTTCCTCCGGCCGGAGCTCGCCTCGAGTCCGAAGTCCCCCCCACCCCGCACACGCGTCAGCGGAGGTCATGGTGGATTACCACGCCGCTGGACAACCCGCCTACCAGTACGGCGGCAACGGCCCGGGCGACTACATGGCTCAAGAGGACGACTGGGATAGGGACCTCCTGCTCGACCCGGCCTGGGAGAAGCAGCAGCGCAAGGTGAGAGCGGGCAGGCGGATGGGCATCAAGGGGAGGACGCCTCTGGGCATGGGCAGAGTGCTCTGCTAGAAGGCAATGCAATTTTTTGGAGGGGAACAGCTTCCAGCTAGAGAATTAAGGGGAGGGTGCCTCCGAGCATGGCCAGAGTGCCTGCTTTGCTAGAAAGCAATGCAGTTGGTGTGTGGGGGGGAACAACTTCCAAGTAGAGAATCAAAGAGGAGGGCGCCTCTGGGCATGGGCAGAGTGCTTGCTCTGCTAGAAAGCAATGCAATTTGGGGAGGTGGGGGGGGGAACAGCCTCCAGCTGGAGAATCAGAAGGCGAGGGTGCCTTCTGGGCATGGGCAGAGTTCCTGCTCTCCTTCAAGGCAATGCAATTGGTGGGGGGCAACAACTTCCAAGTAGAGAATCAAGAGGAAGGCGCCTCTGGGCATGGGCAGAGTGCTTGCTCTGCTAGAAAGCAATGCAGTGGGGGTTTTTTTGGGTGGGAAACAGCCTCCAGTTGGAGAATCAGAAGGCTTTGGGTGCCTCTGGGCATGGGCCGAGTGCTTGCTCTCCTCGAAGGCGATGCAGAGGGCTGGCGGGCTTCTTCGGCAACCGGGGTGCCCACCCACCCACGTTGCGCGGGGCGTTCTCCGGCGGGGAGAGAAGGACGCGTTGCAAGCCCGAGAGGGGCTTGGCTTGGCTCGGCTTGGCGCCGTGCACAAAAAAACAACACCCCGGGCAACTTTTTGTGGGTGGCTCCAGTGGGGTCTCGTGGCTGGAGAGAGGAGGGAAAGGAAGGGAATCAAACCGAGGGAAGAGCCCATCGGGGGTTTCTGCCTTCTGGGTTGCGCCTTCCCGGGGAAGGGGGGGGGATGCATGCCTGGAGAGAGTGGGGAGGGGGCAGCTGAGAAGGGGGGGAGGCCAGGCTTTGGGGGGGGGCTGCGGCGAGGGGGGTCGGGAAGGTCCTCAATCGGTTCACCTGCGCCAGGTGCCCTCCGGGGGTGAAGGACGGGCTCCCAGCCAGCGCCAGGACAGGCAGGGCGGTCCTGCTGACTGGGAGTGGTCCTGAGTCACGGCCGGGAAGCAGGGGAGGAGGAAGGGGGGGCACAGGGCCCTTGGCACCTCCTCGGCCTGCGCCTGGGCACTTGGAGGGTCACGGTGGCCTTGGTGGGCATCGATGGGCTTTGAGTCCTGGCTTGGATATGCAATGCAGAGTCCGGAAAGAAAGGGCATTGGGGAGAGAGGGGAGGGGGGCGCTCCAGGGGTCTCTGGCTAGAGGGGGGGCGTGAGAACCGAAAGCACCCCAAGTTGGCATGGAAGATGCACCCTAAATAACTCCAGGAAGGGGCAAAGCACTAAGGAACAATGGCAGAGTTGGATCCAACTGGCAGCCAGGACATCCCGTTGAAGAAAGCAGCCCTTTGCCCCATGTTGGCATTTGGGGTGGGGTCCCAGCTGCTTTGTATGTGGGTGTGTGTGTGTGTGGCTTGGAGGCTGCCAGGCTTGGAAGAGAGGCCTGTCCGGGCGAGACCAGGAAGGGCAGTGGTGCGTGTGAACCCCGTGGTGTCTGCTCTGGCATGCTGCATGCTTGCAAGGCGTGGAGAAAGTGGCATGGGTGCCCATGAAGGGGAATACCTTCCTGGCTTGGGCAAGGTAGAGGTCAGCCTTGGATTACCTTCCTAGAGGGCACTGAAGCTTGGCTGCCAGTCAGGTGCCTGGTGTTTGCCTACCACAAAGGGGAGAGGCGGGGGGGGGGCGGCAGGAAGAGAAGCCAACGGTAGTGCTGGGTGGGGCAGCACCATTTGCCTGCTTGAAGGGCTGCCAGCCAGCCAGCCTCCTCCCTCCCTTCCCCTCCCTTTGCTAGGCAATTATTCATCCAGCAATGTGGGATGAGATGGGAGATTAGAGCTGCTTTCTCTCCCCCCCCCCTCCAATCGTTTTAGCCTACGGAGTGTGGGAAAAACTGACTTTTTCCAACTGCAGTCCCGTCCCTTGGGAATTCTGAGCCACCATGAGTGGATTGGGGTGCCTGTACGTCTTCCAAGTTTAAAAATGTCACAGGATGGTGTGGTGGTGGTGGGGGGTCATGTTAGGAACAAAATTCTTCTAATCTCCCTCCCCCCCTTTTAATTTTTTTTAAAAATTATATACAATAAATCCATTCCGTTTCAATCGTGTGTTGATTAGGTACGTATTTCATGTGCTTACAATTAATAATACTCATCAATATAACAATAATCACATTCCCATATAAGTAATATGTCCAATATGATCTATTTCACCAGCTTCCCTTATTGCTTTGTAACTACTTCTAATCCATTTTAGTTTAGCTTGTTTTCTAACCATTGATAAAACAAATTCCATGCCATGTAATATTCAGATTCTTCTTTTTCTTTAATTTCTAATGTTAAATCTATTCATTTCTGCACATTCAAATATTTTTTCATCCATCCCTCCCTTATAGCGATGTTTTGAATAGTCCCTGCCTTGCAAAAAGATCAGAAAATTCTTTATTTTTCCTATCCTTCCCCCCCCCTTCCTGATTTGACTTAGATTTGTACAATATAATCCCCGAGGAAGGAACTGTAATTATAAATATATGTATAAATATATGTTATTATAAATACGGCTAGGTCAGGTGTAATAATAATACAGCACAATTATCATTTATCCCAGGCACTAATTTTAGATGATTGCTGCATTTTAGTTCCTTTCCTTTTTTATTTTTCTTTTCCTCTTCCCCCTTTGTAGTTCGAAGGCACCAGCGTTGCCTGGTTTTCGTTGGCCCTGGGATCAAAGGGTTCCTGCCACGCCCCTCACCTCCCTTCCTGGTTTTAGCCTTGTCCCCAAGGTCAGCTGTCATGTCCAACGGAGCTGACCCATACAGTTCCTGGCCCCTTAACAGAAACAGCGAATATCCCGGCCTCTTTCTTCTGCTGCCTGTGACATAACAGAATAACAGAGTTGGGAGGGGCCTTGAAGGTCTTCTAGTCCAACCCCCCTTCCCGCAAATGGTTATACAGGCAGTCGTTGACTTGCAACAATTCCTTTAGTGACTCTTCAACGTTACAAGGGCACTGAAAAATGTGAATTACGACCTTTTCCCACCCTGGTCACATGGTCAAAATTCAGAGTGACTCATATTTACAACGGTTGCAGTGTCACATCATTCCCCCCCCTTTGCCACCTTCTGACAAGAGGCGGGGAAGTCGGATTCACTTAACAAGTGTGTTACCGATGGCAGTGGTTCACTTAACAACAGGGAAGGCCGTAAAAGTGGGACCAAATTCACTTTGAACACAGGCAGGAAATATTAAACCACCAGGTCTTAACTTCTCTAGCAAAACGCTCTTGAGAGTGTGGATGTGCATTTTGGGAGCAAGTCTCTGCCAAATCCAGGTTGTATTTTTAAACTCCTCCCAACTCCCTCACCCCTGAGTCAGAGGCGTATGTATGTATTTTGGTGCCTAGAATCTCGGAAACTTGCATAATTATTATAGCTTCAGAGAGCAGGCGGCAGAGATGTGAACTCTGTCTGAAGTGTGGCTGTTCCCACCCACCCCTCCGCCACCCCTCCTGACCTTGGTGGGTGGTCTTATGGCAGTGTGGTTGCCTCAAGTCTGCACCATTTGTAGATACACAGATCTCACTAGTTGTAAGGCCTGTTGAGTAATGCAAATGAAACCCCAGGTTTTTAGCCAGGGCGTGTGAGTGGAGTCCTTGGATAGTTTCAATGGTGTGTTGTGTTTTCTCTCCCCTGCACCTCATTCGACTCTGGAATTCTGTCCTCTTGCTATCTTGAGTCCAATCGGAATAGAGCAGGAAGGGACCTTGGAGGTCTTCTAGTCCAGCCCCCTGCTCAAGCAGGAGATACTATGCCGTTTCAGACAAGTGACTGTCCGGTCTCTTTCTAAAAACTTCTAGTGTTGAAGCACCCACAACTTACGAAGGCTAGCTGTTCCACCAACAGTTCATTGTCCTCACTGTTAGGAAATTTCTCCTTAATTCCAGATTGCTTCTTTCTTTAGTTTCCATCCATTGTTTCTTGTCCTGCTTTCTTTGGTTCTTTGGACAATAATTTGACCCCCCTCTTCTCTTTGGCAGCCCCTCAAATACTGGAATCCTGCTATCATGTCTCCCTAATTCTTCTTTTCTCTAGACTAGCCAAGCCCAAATCCTGCAACCTTTCTTCATACGTCGTAGGCCTTCGATCATCTTATTCGCTCTTCTCTGCACTTTTTCCAAAGTCTCAACATCTTTTTTTTTTTGTAATGGGGTGACCAAAACTGGATGCAGGATTCCAGGTGTGGCATTCCTGATTTTTGTTTGTTATTATTATTATTTTAATTGTGCGTTGTTAGGAGTCGGGTAGCATGCAAATTTAATACATTAAGCAGTAAACTCGCCCAGAGCTGCTTCTTAGATGAGATGGGCGGCAAATAAATGTAATAAATAATAATAAATCAGGAAAACAGGTCAGTGTGGCTCCTGTTACGGGGTCATCGAGAGCCTCCCAAGCGAACTTTACTTTGCACGCAAACTAAATTTGAAGGGTAGCCGTGATGTTGTGACTTTCTTGTTCTCCAGTCCCATTGATTTCTGTCTGAAACGACCTCCTAACTTCTAGGTCTGATAGTTCTCAACTTACAACAGTTCATTCAATGTTACTGGAAAAAAAGGAACCGTTTTGCACACTTACGACCATTGCAGTGTGATTAAAATGTGGGTGTTTGGCAGCTGACTCGTATTTACGACGCTTGCGGTATCCTGGGGGGGGGGGTCACGAGATCCCCTTTTGCGACCTTCCGATGGGCAAAGTCAACAGGAGAGCGGATTCACTTAACAAACATGGCAAGAAAGGTCGTAAAACGGGGCAGACTTCACTTAACGTACGTCTCGCTTTAGCAACAGGAATTTGGGGGCTCGGTGGTGATGGGCATGCATTAAGTTGAGGATTACCTGTATTTGGAATGAGGGCATTTTCTCGTGGTTGGCTAGAGGGCTCGAAGCACAAATCAAAGCAAAAAAATAAGTTTCCCTTCTTCGGAATTTGGAATCGCTCCCAAGATTTGACGGGAGTTTCTTTCCTGAATTCCAGCACGGTTGGCTGGCTTCATCCAGCCCAGGACTTGTCCTTTGGATATTTGTGGGCAAATATGAGTGAAGCCAAACCTTGGCCATCTGCTGTTCAGTTAAATTATCCGAGCTGCCAACCGGCTGAGTTCAGCTATGGTGACGGTTCAGAGTCTGAATTGGCAGGCAGGAGGGGGAAAAAAATCCCTTTAAAGGGCATTTTTTTTAGGGTGGGTGGGTGGGGGGGAAACAGGGACTGGGATGTTTGAAAAACAGGGAGTAGATTTGAAGCCTTGTACTTATTCCCTGTTCTGGAATGAGGGAACTAGGCAGCAATAAAAGACACCCACCTTCCCAAGAACAAGTGGCAGCTTGAAGAGGAGCGGACTTCAACTCCCAGAATTCCCCAGCTTCGAGAGTTGAGGTCCGCCCCTCTTCAAGCGACGTACCAAGGTTGAGAAGCACTGCACTCAAATAGGAGCCACGCTAGATTCCCCCATACTATCCTGACTCGGTGCCAGCTCCGAGCAGCTAATAGCTTTTCCATGTTTTTCTGGCATAGTTGTGGCTTTGACGCGAATGCCAGCATCTCTTGCCAAAGGCTGGTTGAGTCAAAGTTTTTGGAATGAAGGCCCCAGGGTGGTGTGTGTGTGTGTGTGTGTGTGTAAAGAGACAGACAAAAGAAGAGGTGTGCAGCTTTCAAAGTACTAACCGTAGCAGAGCTTACACCTGGCTGCAGGCCTCGGTTCTACTTTGGTCCCGGTGACGTGGCACCCGAACGATTTCCCTGGGTCTCTGCCACTAGTAGTGTGAAATTTCCCGCCAGGCTGTAAATTGGAAGTGTGTTTGTGTGTGTCTGTCTGCCTCTCTCTCTCTCTCTTTGTGTGTCTCTGTGTGTGTGTGTGTCTCTCTCTCTCTCTCTCTGTTCTCTCTGTTCTGTCTGTCTCTCTCTCTCTCTTTGTGTGTCTCTGTCTGTCTGTCTGTCTATCTCTCTCTCTGTGTATGTGTGTCTCTCTCTCTCTCTGTCTCTGTTCTCTCTGTTCTGTCTGTCTGTCTCTCTCTCTCTGTGTCTCCTCTCTCTTTGTGTCTGTCTGTCTCTCTCTCTCTCTTTGTTTGTCTCTCTCTGTCTGTGTCTCTCTGCCTCTCTCTCTTTGTCTCTGTCCTGTGCCTCTGTCTCTGTGTTTCTCTCCCTCTCTGTGTCTCTGTTCTCTCTTACTCTCTCTCTCTCTCTCTCTCTGTGTCTGTCTGTCTCTGTGTCTCTTTCTCTTCCCCCTCTGTGTGTGTGTAGGTTCCATGTTTGAGTGCCAGCCCTCAAAGCCACTTGGGGAACGACTGACAAAGTTTTTTTTTTTTTTTGGTAACTGGGGCGTGGGGCCCCCTTCTCTCCCTCGCTTACCTGCGGGCCTGACATTCTGCATTCCGATTTTTCCAGAGCGCATGAAAATGACCCTCATGTCGTTTCACTGTGGAAAATTTAAGGTGCCGGAGAGCCGGTAATGCCTGCTCCTTTTTTTCCATTTTTACTGAGATTGAAGTGGGATTGAAGACGTGGGCAGGCTAACAGATTGAGTTGGAAGGGACCTTGGAGGTCTTCTAGTCCAACCTCCCCTACTGAAGCAGAAAACTCTATACCATTTCAGGCAAATGGCTGTCCAGTCCCTTCTAAAAATAAACCTCCAGTGTTGGAGCATTCACAACTTCTGGAGGCAAGTCATTCCATTGATTAATTATTCTAACTTTCAGGAAATTCCTCCTTAGTTCCAAGTTGCTCCTCTCTTTGGTTAGTGTCCATCCGTTGCTTCTTGTCTTGCCTTCAAGGGCTTTGGAGAATTGCTTGACTCCCTCTTCTTTGGGGCAGCCCCTGAGATATTGGAACCCTGCTATCATGTCTCCCCTAGTCCTTCTTTTCATTCAACTAGACATACCCAGTTCCTGCAACCGTTCTTCATACGTCAGTCATCTTTCTTCCTGTTCTCTGTGCTTCTTCTAAAAGTTAGGAAGAGCACCCCACCTTCTCGTGCCCCCAGCCACCCTTACACAGGTATCCCTCAACTTAGGATCACAGTCAAACCCACAATTCCCGTTGCTAAGCTATCTATTTATACAGACACACACTTACACACCCCACATATATAGTATATTCAATTATGTAATTCTTTAGGGACAGTGGCACACCGGAGAGATTTTCTGATGTGAGTTTTGCATATAGTTAGTTAGTTAATACCGAGGTAGTTTAAATTAATGTGGTTTTTTTTTTTAATAATGCATTTCCCGTTTATGGGCATAAGAGGGAATCCTGTTAATATAGAATGGGAAGCATTGTCGAATTTTTACAAGGTCAAAAAAAAAACAAAAACGGCCCTGGGTAGCCACCCCTCTGATTGGCAAACCTCAAACGCGAACCCCAATATTTGAATAAGCATGTGATGTTCCTCACATCATGATCACATCATGGTGCATTTCTGCAGCCGGCGTAATTGGAGACGAAACACCTTGCAAGAAAAGCAGGCTGGAAGTGTGTTGAGAATTCTGGATGCAATGCGTGGTCCTTGGAGGGATAATCAACAGGCTTCCCTTTGTAAACCCTCTACGAATGGATGATGGATGTGACGACACATCCCAACAGCTTTTGTTTGGGTGGCTTCTGCAGAGTCGCTGAGAAAATAGCAAAACAAAACAGAACAACACAATAAAAGTTTGCACAACTAGCAGGATTTGGATTTGGGGCGTTTTGCTTAATTGGCCTGGGAGAATTCCCAGTGGGGCTTCCTCCCCTCTTTCAAAAATACATTTGAATAGGAAGGGTTGGTGTTTTTTTTCCCTGGGTTTGAAAAAGGCCAGCAAGCTGATAGTGCAGAGGTTCCCAAACTTGGCAATTTTTAAGACTTGTGGACTTCAACTTCCAGAATTCTCCAGCCAGCATAGCTCCTTCCTTCCTTCCTTCCTTCCTTCCTTCCTTCCTTCCTTCCTTCCTTCCTTCCTTCCTTCCTTCCTTCCTTCCTTCCTTCCTTCCTTCCCTCCCTCCCTCCCTCCCTCCCTCCTTCCCTTCCCTTCCCTTCCCTTCCCTACCTACCTACCTACCTACCTACCTACCTACCTTTCTTCTCCTGTTGCCCACCTCTGCCCTAAATCTTACAGAAATCCCAATTCTGTGAAGAACCTGCTAGATCAGGGGTCCCCAAACTCGGCCACTTTAAGACTGGTGGACTTCAACTCCCAGAATTCCCCAGCCAGCATAGCTTATTTTCTTACAATCCCTTCCTCTGCAATCTCTCCTCTTTGGGAGATAGGAGACAAAGAAACAGACACGGCTGGCTGGGGAATTCTGGGAGTTGAAGTCCACCAGTCTCAAAGTTGGCCAAGTTTCGGGGACGCCTGCGAGAGAGTGTAACAGTATTTCAAGTGCCCTCCGTTGAGCAGATATCCAAAGTTGCCGCTCGCAAGAAGCAGCATAAAAAGTATCAAGGAGAACGGCAGTCTCTTGGCTGGGGGGGAAACGGTTCTGTTTTTTGTTTTCCTAGCAGAAGGAATGAATTTGGAGAGCCGACACAGGTAAACCAGAATACAACCTGTAAAACTAACCCTCTCCAGCAAGGAGGCCTAATTCTGCCCAGGAAGCCTTTTGTTGAGCCCCCACCAATTGGGACTGGCAACTCGGTCAACTAAGTGAACCCATCACCGGGCGTGGAAACCATCGCCTGCGTTTCTGATCTCATTTGCAGCTTTCCTTTATTTATTTATTTATTTTGTTATTTATTTTATTATTTATTTATTTTGTTATTTATATACCGTCCTTCTCCCGAAGGACTCAGGGCGGTGCACAGCCAACCGTAAGACCCCATTACAATATACAATAGTTAAAAATAAATAATTTAGGCTGTCTAAAATTATACCCTCCCCCAATAAGTTAATTAAAAACCCAAATTTTTAAAATCCCGATTAAAACGCAAATACTAAATTAAAAATCCCATGTCAGCCTAGGCCGGCCTGCTCGAAGAGCCAGGTTTTTAATGCACGTCTGAAAGCTCTCAGATCCATATTAGTGCGTATTTCTGGAAGCAGACCATTCCAGACCATTTACTTTCGGGGGTCCCCCAAGTTTCTCTCTTCTCCCCCCCATTTTATGACTTTTCTTGCCATCGTCGGTAAGTGAATTGCTGCAGTTGTTTTAAATCAGAAGCCACAGCTGTTAAGGGAATCTGGCTTCCCTATTGGTCTTTGCTTGTCACAAAAGGGGGTGGGGGACTCACATGACACCTCTCCTGGGAGACACTGCATCCGTCATAAGTATGAGACAAGTTTGCCGAGCGGGCTAATTTTGATCACGTGGCCCCATGAAGATGCAGCAACGGTCACAAGTGTGAAAAACGGCCGTAGGTTCAGTTCTCCCCCCACCCCCCGCGCCATTGTAACTTCGAACGGTTACTAAATGAACAGTTGTAAGTCAAGGGCTACCTCTACCTACCCTGTGCCCGGGGGTGTCACGTGATCCTCAATTTGTGACCTTCCTAGGTCACAGCTTCTAGCAAGCGAAGTCAATGGGGGACACCAGATTTGCTGAACAGCTGCCCAGTTCGCTTAAACGATTGAGGCGAGTGGCTGAACCACAGTGGCGCAAGTCATAAAAATGAGGCGAAACATTCACTTAACGCCTGCTTAAGAAATGTTGGGCTCCATTGTGGTCGTAAAGTTGAGGATTACTTAAATCAGGGGGGGTCTCCGACCTTGACAACTTTTAAGACTCATGGACTTCAACTCCCAGAGAAGCTGACTGGGGGATTCTGGGAAGTTGAAGACCACAACTCTTAAAGTTGCCACAGTTGGAGACTCCTACCTCTAGTGTGTTCTTTAGCCCAGGAGTCTCCAACCTTGGCAACTTTAAGACTCGTGGACTTCAACTCGCAAAGCTGGCTGAGGAATTCTGGGACTTGAAGTCCACAAGTCTTAAAGTTGCCAAGGTTGGAGACCCCTGACTCAAAATATCTTCCTTTGGATGAGTTCCAAACAAGGCAACCGAATGCAAAATACGGGAGGTGTGTGCCTGTGTGTGAATACGCTGTGCATTGTGTGTCAGGCGTTTTGTTTTAGGAACCGACGTTGAGGATGTTTAGTCTCGCAGGTGACAGCTCTGCACCTTTTCAGTAGCTGCTGCCATGGCCTTCTCTGCCGTTGAAAATAAACAGGCATCCCTCCCTGTATATTTTCCAGTTGTTCCCAGCCCGGAGAAACATCTTCCATGATTGGTATAGAGCCAGGAAGTCAAATCTTGGCTCAGAAACACCTTGGAACCTTCCTTCCATCCATCCATCTCTTACAAAGCCCAGGCCGTAAATTGCACGCTTAAGGATCTGTGTCCAACTTTCTGGCAGTCGGTCCAAGACTGCCTGGGCATTTCTTGAAAAATTATTATTGTTATTAGTATTTTGCTTGAGTTAGAGCCAGCAGAGATAAATGTGCCCGAGTAACCAGCCATGATTTAACTTTCATGCGGGTTGGAGCACATCCAAGCTGCGAGATGTCAGGGCTGGGACTGGTTGCTTGTTCGTGCACCTTTTGCAGGATGCTGACTTGGCTCTAAAACACGTGTTTTTTTCTTTTTTTATATAAAGCTTATTAAATTTTCACCTTTAAAAAAGCAAGTGCTATATATATTTGTGCAGTTATTTGTGACATCAGTTATACCATTCTCCTATACATAAATACATACATACACATACACACACTCTATTTACAATTACGCTTTAAAGCTTCTACTTTTACATTATATTTTCTTTCTATTTTCTAACCAGATATACCATTTTTCCCAGGCCATATAGAATTCTTTATCTTCCCTTTTTCTGCAATTCCATTGTGAATTTGTTAGCAGGTGCTTTTTCAAGAGGCAACTGGACTGCTTTTTTCTTTGAAGAGGTTTCGCTTCCCATCCGAGAAGCTTCTTCAGCTCTTTTGCTTCAGCAGAGCTGAAGAAGCTTCTCGGATGAGAAGCGAAACCTCTTCAAAGCAAAACCAAGAGAAGTCCAGTTGCCTCTTTTTTTTTTTTTTAAAAAAAGCACCTTTGGGACAACCATGACCTGGAGGACTGAGAATCTTCATAGAGACTCTAAAAACAGAGTTACACCCTGAAAGGAGTCTTGACTGGCTGTAGAGGATTATAGTTTATTATTTAGGTTGAGAACTGGCCTTCCTCCCGTTTCCCCCTGCCGAGTTAAAGCCATGTACCCAACGAAAGCAAATGGGACATTCAGAATAGGCCTTTTCCAAATTTAGAAGCCTGAAAAAAGGCCACAGATCTATTTTTTAAAATTTCTATGTAGGAGTCGACATGACTTCAGAATGGCACAGTCTGTTGGCGTTCTTTTAAAGGCTAATTTTAGAACTGTTGGACTCCGGGGTTAAGCCCATCGTCGCATCTTTTGGTCCTGCCTGCGGAAACTGAGCTAGTTCTCCATCACTGTTTGAAGGGGTTCCTCACCAGCCAGCAAATTGTACCCCCCGATTCTGCTTCTCTCTTTGTCTTTAACCCAGAGGTCTCCAAACTTGGCCACTTTAAGATTTGTGGACTTCAATTCCCAGAATTCTCCAGCTAGCATAGCTGTCCACAAGTCTTAAAGTGGCCAAGTTTGGGGACCTCTGATTCAACCTCATTGTGTTGAAACTCCCATCAGCAACATCCATTGTCCACCAATGGTGGGAGATGCCGGCTTGGGCTGAGGAAGGCCACATGTTCTTTTCAATGAGAGGAAAGAGAACATGTTGCGCCATGCATGAACCCTAATGGTGGCACTGGGAGGGGGCTCAGAAAGCATGCTTCACAGCGGGACTCAACTCCAGGATGACCAAAGCTGGAGAACTTTTGACCACCTTTATCTTAGGACTAAATTGCATGTTTCTAATGTCAGCCTCCTTAAGTTAGCGATTCCTGGTTTAGAAATGGAACAAGGCTGGGTTTCAATTTGATTCCTGGTTTAAAAATGCAACTAGATTGGGTTTTATTTTGATTCCTGGATTAAAAATGGAACAAGGCTGGGTTTCAATTTGATTCCTGGTTTAAAAATGCAACTAGATTGGGTTTTATTTTGATTCCTGGATTAAAAATGGAACAAGGTTGGGTTTTAATTTGACTCCTAGTTTAAAAACGGAGCAAGGCTATGTTTTAATTTCATAACGCATCCGCTCGCATCCTCTCCATGGTTTGCTGAAGACAATTCTGGGCTCACAGCAGGCGAGGATCTGTTTTTCCAGCCTCTTTATGACCGTTGGTGAAATGGCCTGGTGAATGAGACACATTTTCCATTTTGGCTTTGACCTGTCTTTGTGGGTGTGCGTGGTTTCCAGCAAGTTGTGCCATCTTCAAAACTTGGGTGAAAATAAAACTACCTTTGGCTCTAATTGTTTTGGCATGCAATGTTCTATATAGCAAGGAGAGGTTGAAACAGCTTATGTCCAGGATATGAGGGGTCTGTAGAAACTTTTAAAAAGGTGTTGGATAACCATTTGTCTGAAGTGGGGTAGGATTTCCTGCCTAAGTTGGACTAGAAGACCTCCAAGGTCCCTCCCAACTCTTCTATTCTATTCTGTTCTATTCTATTCTATTTTCTCAGCCTTCCTTCTGACCAGAGCAATATATAGGTCCTCAATGGAAGGCAGGCTTATTGCAATTGTGGTTTCTGCCATCCTAACTATCCAGAGTTAACTATCCTAACTATGGGAGTCTGTACCCCTTCTGTTTGGTTGCTGTACCAAACCAGACCGTTGTAATACCTGTGGGACAGAAGAGAGATCTGCAAAACATCCCCAAATAAGGTCAGCAAGTCGTTCTTGGAGAATACAGAAAAGAGAGAAATTCCTCCTCATGCCATCACTTCTGAACACCTAATTTCCACAGTATTGTCTTAGACATAAGGATATTTACTCATGATGTATGGCTGTATTTTTCTTCTTCTTCTTCTTCTTCTTCTTCTTCTTCTTCTTCTTCTTCTTCTTCTTCTTCTTCTTCTTCTTCTTCTTCTTCTTCTTCTTCTTCTTCTTCTTCTTCTTCTTCTTCTTCTTCTTCTTCTTCTTCTTCTTCTTCTTCTTCTTCTTCTTCTTCTTCTTCTTCTTCTTCTTCTTCTTCATCTTCATCTTCATCTTCATCTTCATCTTCATCATATTATTGGTATTATTATGATCATTATCAACTCTGTTGCTTTTGCATGCTCATTGAGAGCTGCTGCACCAGAGACAAATTCCTTGCGTGTCTGATCACACTCGGCCAAAAAAAAAAAGTTTTTTAAAAAAAATTATATTATTTCGGGAAGTGTTAAAAAACGCAGAGCGGCCCACAGAGTGGAAAAAGTGGTTCCCAGCCCCCACCCATGTCTTGGGGTTGTTTTTGGCTTTAGCTAACCTCTTTCTCAAACCTGTCCTTCCTTTCCATATAAAGAGACAGCCGTAAACATTTTTTTTTTTAAAAAAAGGCGCATTGGAGACAGGTAGAGCAACTTTTTAGACAAAGATCGGAGGTTTTTTTTTTTTGTTTTTTGAAACAAGACTTTGTCTGCACTACTAAGTGCCTTTTGTTCTTCAAAGGTTTCCTTTTTTTCTTTTTTTTTCTTTTCTAAATACTCCTCCCCTTGTTTTCAGGTGTCTCGTTGCAAGTAAAGAAAACCCAGCCAAATTCCAGAGTTGACTTGGAAAATGAACATTACGGGGGTGGGTGGGGGGAAAAGCCAGACAGATTCTCCAGTTCCTGGTTAGGAATGTTCTCCTAATACTTTTTTCTAAGCCAGTAGATGTTTAAAGAAAAAAAGCAAAAGCTTAAGAAAGAAAGAAAAAAATCAATACCAGGAAGGTAAACTTTGCCCCTGTGGCCGGAGCCCCAGAGTGCTAATAGCCTAACAATGCACGCAGAATGCGGAAGTTGTGTAGTCTGCAATTTTTGTATGTGTGAGTTGTTTTTTTTTTTTGGGGGGGGGGGGGGGACCATTGGTCCCTTCAGTGAACTTGCTTTCCGAAATGTTGTCAGGACGAGTGAATTCCTGGCACCTCCGACCCTGTTTTTTCCTCGTTTTGAGTTTTGTCGTCTTCTCACACAATTAATGATCCTTGGCTTGGGGAAGGTAGCAAAACAAGTCCAACGTTCCTCCAAGATATTAGATTTGGGACTCCTGGCTGAATGACTGCAGCAGGGACAGCTGAAGCTCCACAGTGCCTACAAAAGACACGTTAGCCTCTAAAAGAAAAAAAAATTGTTTCACCTTGTGGTTGTGAGGGTAGGGTTTTTTTTCCCCTTTATTGTCATTTTATGTCTTGTTAACAGTCGGAAGAAGTGAGGAGTACTTGGGGAAAAAAGAGCAAAAGATTTTAATTACAGGCAAGCTGGGGATTTAAAAACACAAGCGTTCATAACTGTGAAATGTCACTGATTAATTTAGAACAGGGGTCCCCAAACTTGGCCACTTTAAGACTTGTGGACTTCAACTCCCAGCATACCTGGCTGGAGAATTCTGGGAGTTGAAGTCCACAAGTCCTAAAAATTGCCAAGTTGGGAGACCTCTGATTTAGAAGTACAGGTAGTTCTGGGCTTATGAGAGCACACCTGAGCCCAGATTTCTGTTGGCTAAGAGAGAGAGTTGTGGAAGATATAGGTTAGATAGTCCTTAGGAGCACAAAAACTGAGCCCCAAATCCCCAAATTGTGAAGCAGGACAGTTGATAAGGGAATCTTGCCCCTTATTATCATCGCTCTCTATCATCGCTATCTAGCTATCATCTCTTATCTATCCATCTTACATTTTACAATCTGCCTTGCCGCAGTCATTAAGCGAATCGCTGCGGTCGTTAAGTTAGTAACATGGTTGTTAAGGGACCCTGGCTTTCCCATGGACTGGGCTTGCCCGAAGGTCATGAAAGGGGATGGCGTGAACCCCTCCCCCGGGGCCTCTGCAACCGTCATAAGTGCATGCCAGTTGCCAAGCCTCTGAATTTTGATGCTCTGCAGTGGTTGTAAGTGTGTGAAATGGTCATAAGGCACTTTTTGCAATGACGTTGTCAGTTCAAACAGTCACTAAATGAATGGTATTAAGTTGAGGACTACAAAAACTCACACACACACACATGAGGACTCTGATCTCTCTCTATCATCTCTATCCCTGTATCATCTCTATCTAGCTATCTATCATCTCTATCCATCTATCATCTCTATCATCACTAGCTATCTATCATCTCTATCATCTTTATCCATCTATTTTATCATCTCTATCTCTATCATCGCTATCATCTATCAATCTATTATATCTATCCTGTCTGTCTGTCTGTATATTATATAATCTCCCTTGACCCTCTCCTGTAATTAGCCAATTCTGGCAACCCATTGCATCATGCAGAAAGGTAACACAATCTGGATTTTCTTGTGGGACTACATTCCCCTGGTCCGGCATTTTTGACGGGTGGTAATCTCGGGCGGCAGGGTTCTCGTGGTGCCTGGGGTGTGGCCCCTTGTCCCCCCTGTGCAAATTGTGCAGCAGGGAGTTATTTAGTCAAAGCACCGATGGTGACATATCTGTGCCTTGAAGAGCTCATCTCCTAGTTGACCTCACTGTTGGCATTCGGTCAGGAACTGTCCATCGTTGGTCCGAGGGAGAAACCATACGAGGAGTCAGGCCGCCCCCCCCTTCCCCCGGTGGCTTTTTCTTGAGAAAGTTGACAACGCGGTAACTTCCCTGCACACATTCACGTAGCCCACAACTTTACAAGCACAATTGAGCTCAAGATTTCCGTTGCTGAGCAAGACAGTTAAGATCGAATAAGCTGCCTTGCTACAATTATTTTTTATAAGTACAAACAATTCATCTTCCGTTTAATGGTGTGTCGTACAGGTATCTTGTGCGACAATAATCAAAATTACTACCCTATTCATTACATTGATTTATTTTTATTTTATTTATTTATTTTATTTGCATTTATATGCCGCCCTTCTCCGGAGACTCAGGGCGGCTTACAGTCTATGGAGCACCATGCTAAGTGCTCGGCAATAGCCTTCATTCCATTGTATATGCCTGCTTATTACTAGGGCATTTTGGCCCCTCCAAGCGGCATTTTTACAAAGTCAGCTTATTGCCCCCAACAATCTTGGATCCTCAATTTATCTACCCTGAGAGGATGGAAGGCTGAGTCAACCTTGAGCCTGGTGGGATTCGAGCCTGCACTAATTGCAGGCAGCTTGCACTAAGTGCTAGATGATTAACAGCCTGCACCACCAAGGCCCTTTTGATATTAGTTCTCCATTGTTATCTTGTTATTAATATACATAGTATCTCTTACACTATAACAATAACATCTTTAGATTTCACTTATTCCTAGTATATATAATGAATCTATTATTATAACAATTCTCTTCTTACCATGTTTAATTCTATTAAGATATTTTTCTTATTCCGCTAATCTATTAGATATTTCTAGCTTTCATGTTTTTTTCTCTAACTATCGATAAAAGAGTTCCCATATCTTAATAATATTCAGATTGCTCCTTCTCTTTAATTGCAAGTGTTAGTTAATCTGTTCATTTCTGCACATTGATGTTTTCCCAATCACATTTTCATCAGTAGGAATCTCTTCACTTTTCCAGTTTTGAGCAAATAACAATTCTGGCTGCAGTTAGTACATGAATAATTAAGTATATATTCTCTTTACTGTAAGTTTCAGGTAAGATTCCCCAACAGGAATATTTCAGGTTTTAAATCAATATGCTGTTGTGTCATTTTTCCCCTCAACCACGTATATATTTTTGTCCAGTGTTTCTTGGATTCTCCACATGTCTACCAAGCGCCTGGATTTTGATCATTTGGCCACAGAGTTTCTGCAACAGTTGTCTGGAAAAAAACAGCCGTAGGTCTCTCTTTTCCCAGTGTCGTCGTAACGTCGAACAGTCACTGAATGAATCGTTGGAAGTCGAGGACTTCCTGCATCTTCGCATGCACACCTTAAAAGAAATGATGGTCGCTGGCATTTTCTGCCCGGTGACTAGCATTATTTTTGGCGCTCCACGGCTTCATCCTTGCTTGACAAGCCACTTCTAAGCAAACAGCGTGTGACAGTACATATTTTGCTCAGACAAGCCTTAGCTTGTCTCTTAGGCCGTCCTGGATGGTTTGTTTCTTGCAACCAGTGGAGCTGAAGAGGGTAGCTACTAAAATTTTCATGGCCGGATGTATAATTCAAAACAGCGTTTCTGTAGAGCGCCTGGTAACTAAATCCCATTTTCTCCCCTTCTCTGTTTCCTCCTGCCTTCTCTTCCCTCCCCCACTTACCCAAGCAAACAAGTTTAGCTTTTGACTTCCTATGCTATTGCTTTGTCAATAATTAAACTATTTTTAGAGCCAGCAACCCCATCTTGGAAAGGATGTAGAATTCCTTTTAAAGGGGGCAGGGAGTGATAGGGAAATTTGGGAAAAGATAAAAGTTCTTTGCCAGCTGTCAATTTAGGGTTCTATTGAATGTAGCCAGCAGATTTTTTCCCCCTCCTCAACATGGGCAAGTGTAAGACAGCGTGGACTTCAATTCCCAGAATTCCCCAGCAAGCATGTCACCAAGTTGGGGGGGGGATCTTGAACTCTTAGCCAGCGTTTTTAGATAGTTCCCCATAAATTTCAGAAAGCTACGGTGAATAAGTGTCCTTTTAAAACACATTTCTTGACCGTGGCAACTTTTAAGATGGGTGGATTTCAACTCTCAGAATCCCCCAGCCAGGAATATACTGCTTTACAGTGCTTTTACAGCCCTCTCTAAGCCGTTTACAGAGTCAACCTCTTGCTCCCAACAATCTAGGTCCCCATTTGACCCACTTTGGAAGGACAGAAAGCTGAGTCAACCTTGAGCCGGTCAGGATCGAACTGCTGGCAATGAGCAGAGTCCGCCTGCAATACTGCATTCTAACAGGAAGGAAGGAAGAAGGGAAGGGATCAGAGAGAGAGAAGAAGGAAGGATCAGAGAAAGAAGGAAGGAGAAACATTCATAGAGAAGGAAGGAAGGAAGAATCAGAGAGATAGAAGAAGGAAGGATCAGAGAAGGAAGGAAGGAAGATAGCAGTAGCACTCAGACTTAAATACTGCTTCATGGGGCTTTTACAGGCCTCTAAGCAGTTTATAGAGTCAGCCTCTTGCCCCCCAACAATCTGGGTCCTCATTTGACCCACCTCGGGTGGATGGAAGGCTGAGTCAACCTTAGACCGTGGTCTATGCATCTTGGCACCGAAGATCCTTAAGCATTTCATACCGGGCATTGATATTTGAATTTTTAGAGGGCGGAATTGCACTCGTTTAGCCGTTCCAAGCCTTCGTGCTTTTGGCATGTGAGAGGGAGTCAGAGGTCGGTTTCATTACAAGTGGCACTTAAGAGCAGCTCGATGCAAGAGTAAACTTGCTGAAAGCTTAGCTTGGCACTTGTGTGGGAGAGATTCTGGTTCCGGCCGCTTTCCCTGGCAGGAAAGAAATGGAAAGCAAAATTGATATTACGAAGGAAGCCATGGCCTTTAGCACTTGCCCCCGTGTGCTTTGAGGGGTTGTGTGCATCCTGTCCTCCTCATGGAGAAAGAGGTTTTAAGACTTACTCAGTTAGGGGTTATCCGTTGAAGGACCTGCAATATTTTATATGCATGTGTGCCTAATGGAGAAGGGGCAAGTCAGAGTTAGGTTGTTGTAACTGCTAAGAAATGTCACCGCAGTTGATGCTTTCCAGGTGGTTATATTAAGTAGGAATCTTGAGAGTTGTAGTCCAGCACATCTGGAGAATACCAAATGGTAGTTGGATGGTGTAGGACAACTTCCTTCCTTCCTTCCTTCCTTCCTTCCTTCCTTCCTTCCTTCCTTCCTTCCTTCCTTCCTTCCTTCCTTCCTTCCTTCCTTCCTTCCTGCCTGCCTGCCTGCCTGCCTGCCTGCCTGCCTGCCTGCCTGCCTGCCTGCCTGCCTGCCTGCCTGCCTGCCTGCCTGCCTGCCTGCCTGCCTGCCTGCCTGCTTGCCAGCAGAGAATGAGAACCCAAACATCTCCATTCTGATCCAGCTTGTGTTCCTGTAGGCCACTGTAGCTGGGCCTGAACAACTTGGAAGATTTGTTGACTTCAACTTTCACCATTCACCGTGCAGCATGGGAGCTGAAGTCTATCTTTGGTGGGTGGAGAGTTCTGGGAATTAAAGTCCACCTATCTTGAAGCTTGCTCAGGTTGAGAAACGCTGCTGTAGGCCACATCACGTCACAGATCCTGATCATTATCTCGGTTTTCAAAGGGCCAGGGATTACGTAACCTGCCCTGTGAAAAGAGGTGTTGTTGCCTGCTTGCAACAAGCCCCAAGAGAAACAATTTCCTTGGAAAAGGTGAATGGGATGTCCTTTCCTTTCCTCAAGCCCTTTCTGACCATGATTCATAGTTCTTTGCACAGATCAGTGACTGGGTGAAAGGCAGGGAAGGGCATAAATTAGCGTAGCCAGAGACAGGTTAGATTAGAAAGAACTCCAGGTTGCAACATTTATCAAGGACGGGGAAAATAGGAAGCCCAAACGGAGTGGTTCCATTTCAGCCAGGCTTTCTCCCAGGTGTGTGGGACTCCCAAAGTTGGTTTGTAGGCGAGTTATAACCCAGCCTGTTGCGTGGAACACCCAAAAGTGAGGGGAGGGGGCTGTAGGTTGCTTTTAGGTGCTCAACCCTATGATTCCCCCTTATGCTTCTGGCTTAGAGTCAGCCTGGTCCATCTCCCAAGTTTTAGGGAGTCGATTTGAGTGACCTTGCTGACTTTAAGATAAATTTATTTTTACTGTAAACTTTACTCCCCCCCTCCCGTCTCTCCCATGATAATAAAAAGTTAGATTTAAAATGCTGTTAAATATACAATTATAGTATAATGAAATACTTTTTTCCATCAAATTCTTTTGTGCTACCATTTATAGTTTGTTACCGTTCCTCAAAGTGTACTCAGTCGTTGTTTTCTCTGCACAATGTCTTTGGTTGCAATTCATAAGCCTGAAGCAAATAAAATTCCAGTAATTTTTGGGGGTGGAGGTGGGAGGGAGGGAAATAGGTAGACTTCAACTCCCAGAATTCCCCAGCCAACAGTTCTTGGAGTTGAAGTCCACCTATCTTAAAGTCACCAAGTTTGAGAAACAGCGATCTAGAGAGCAGTGCCAAACTTTAGGGCGACCTTTGCCAACTTGGAACCTCCCGATGGAGCTGGATTATCACATGCTCTTTTCCAGACACCCCTGGACTGGCTGTTGGGGAACTCGACCCCTCATCTTTCCAGAAACATATGCCTTCCTTTAAGGCAGTCAGCAACCTGTGGCTCTAGAGCCGCATGTGACTGTTTCATCCCTGTTGCCGGTTGGCTCCACAATTGATAGGGCTTTTGGTTAGGACAGGTAGAGGAAAAAGGACGTCACACTAGGAGGAGACTCTATGGTTGGGGGAACCGCCATAGAGTCTGGTCGGCATCAGAATTGAACGGGGGGCTTCCGGTTAGGGCCTTTGTGGCTCTTTGGGTGTTTAAGGTTGCTGACCCCTGCTTTAGGGCCTGTGAAGCCTGAAATCTCAAAGGTCTCCATTTTCTACGTCAGAGTTCTCCAAACTTGTGGACTTCAACTCCCAGAATTCCTCAGCTAACGTGACTGGAGGAGGAATTCTGGGAGTTGAAGTCCACAAGTCTTAAACTTGCCAAGTTTGGGGACCCCTGATCCAGCAGATTCTTAACAGAACTGGGATTTCTATAGGATTTAGGGCAAGAGTCTTCCAACTTAGCAACTTTAAGGCTTGTGGACTTCAACTCCCGGAGAATTCCTCAGCTAACGTGACTGGAGGAAGAATTCTGGGAGTTGAAGTGCACAAGTCTTAAAGTTGCCAAGTTTGGGGACCTCTGTTCTACGCTTTAGATTAGATTAGATTCTACTTTATTGTCATTGCACATGAACACAGGCAACAAAATGCAGTTAGCATCTGTGTAGCTGGCTGGGGAATTCTGGGAGTTGAAGTCCGCCTGATCTGAAAGCGGCCGGTGTTGCAACACCAGTCCTGTGATGTTCATTTTTTTTATTTTTTTAGTTTCAGTGTGCTGGGTTTCAAACGGGGAAGGGTGCGTCTCGGTCCAGAAGGTTACCGCCTCTCTTTTCAAGAGTCTTCCGAAAGAGTTCTTCAAAGCGGCACGCACCTGCCCCACGCCTTGAGACATTCTGGCGTTTGGGGAAGAGCAAGGGCCCGGCCGGTGGCCGCTTGGGATTGATCTCAGCCACCCAGCTTCTGTTTTTTTCTTCTCCCCACCCCACCCCACCCCCCTCCTCAAAGCTGCTTCCTGCTGACGCTCCCCCTCCTAAATCTCCCTGGCTCAGAACAAAACCAAATTACACGCTTCTGCGGCCCTAATAAGGCAGAAGAATGATGGGAATTCTCGGTGGCTTTTCCCTCGAGTTCCTCTCTAAGGCCCTTTCCATCCCATAACGGCCAAGGATGGGGCTGAAAAAAGTTGACTGGTGACCATTTCCCACCCGACGGGTGCAGCAACTCCGTGGTCATATTTCCAGATACTTGGCCACTGACTCGTATTTATGACGGTTGTCGGGGGGGGGGGAACCAGATTCACTTAAAGGCCGTGTCACTTAACTGCGTGATTCGCTTCACTCTGGCAGGAACGGGTGGGGGGGGGAAAACTCTCTTAACTTGCTTAGCAATGGAAATACCTGAGCTCAATTGTGGTCGTAAGTCGAGAGCAACTTGTATCTGGCTGAGAAATGTTCTCCCTCCCCTCCCCTCCCCTTTTTTTTTTTAAAAAAAGGCATTTTTGCTAAAAGAAGCAAGCTACAGTTTGAACGCTTGCGGTTTTCCTGCGAGAGCGCCAAAGCTTTAAGAGAAGAGCCGTTTCGTGGGCGCAGAGGTTTTGCAGGTGGGGTTTTCCGTTCCCAGCCGTGTTTTTTTTGTGCTCCATTTCTGAGAACTTCCTCTGGGAAACCGGTATGTTCTTAAGCAGAGCTGGTCCAACCAGCCTCTGTTGTTTTTTTTCTACTGTCCTGTTTTGGAAACTGGTCCGGGAGAAGAATAAGTTTGTGTAGTAGCTTCAGCAGGGATGGTGATGGACCGAGATTAAAATATATATATATATATATCAGCCTGCTCTGGGATCCATTTTGACTGCATTTGATGTGACCGCCTGGATCTTCCCCTGGCTCAGATTCGTAGGACCGAGGCACAACCTACAAATATATATGCCAGCGATGGCAAACCTTTTTGGCACTGAGTGCCCAAACCAGAATTTGTGTGCGTGTGTGCATGCCAAAGCACTGGAAACCCAAAGACCAGCTTGCCAGTGCGTGCATGCCTGCTTTTGGCCATTTTCAGGCCGTTTTTCGGGCCAAAAATGGCTTGAAAACAGCCTGTTTTTTGGACCGTTCTCAGGCGCTCCAGTGCCCACGAAAACCAGCTGGCCAGCGCGCATGCCCATAGAAAGGGTTCTGTGCACCAGAAACCAGAAGAGCAGCTGGCGATGACAGAGCGTGCCCACAGAGAAGGCTGTGCATGGCACCTCTGGCATACGTGCCATAGGTTCTCCATCACGGATATATACACATAGCGGTGTCAGGAATCTGAATGTTGTTGCAACGAAAATCCCTTTCTGCCTAAGGACTCTGCCATGGGATAAACCAGAAGTCAGCAACCCGCGGCTCTGGAGCCGCATGTGGCTCTTTCATCCCTCTGCTGTGTCTCCCTGTTGCCAGTGGGCTCCACAATGGATAGGGCTTTTGGTTAGGACAGGTAGAGGAAAAAGGACAATTTGAACAGGGAGTGTCAGGTGGCTCTTTCAGTGTTTACAATTGCCGACCCCTGAAATAAACCATGGTTGCGGGCCACATCCAGCATGGGCCTCTTCAGCGTCGCAGTCTAAGCGGTAGCATTGAATTTGTAGTAAGGTGCCCTACTGCAGTGTTTACTCTACTTTGGCAGCTTGAAGAGCGGTGGACTTCAACTCCCAGAGTTCCCCAGCTGGCAAAGAGTCCATCCTGGCTTGCCCCTGGCCCCCTACCAAATGAAAGAAGAGGTGAACTCTGTTGAGGCAAGAGAGGCCCTTGGTTGAGTCTTTGCTCATCCTGCTGTCCAGATTACCGGAAATCCAAAATGCTTCCTCTGCAAGGAGTGACGTGAAGTCTGGTGCTTGGCCTGATGCCTTGTTCTGAGTCACACACATAAGTTTGGAGGAGGGGAGGGGTAAATGCAGCCCTGACCATAAGCAGTTTGGCCACCAGGAGACAGTGAGTTCTAGTCCCACCTTTGGCATGAAAGCTGGCTGGCTGGGTGACTTTGGGCCAATCACCAACTAGGAGTTCTGGCTCCACCTCAGGCATGAATGCTGGCTGGGTGATTTTGGGCCACGTACTAGGAGACTGGGAGTTCTAGCTCCACCTTAGGCATGAAAGCTGGCTGGGTGACTTTGGGCCACTCACCAGGAGACTGGGAGTTATAGTTCTGTCTTAGGCATGAAAGCTGGCTGGGTGACTTTGGGCCACTCACTAGGAGACTGGGAGTTCTAGCTCCACCTTGGGCATGAAAGCCGGCTGAGTGATGAATGCAGGATAGGGAATTCTGGGAGTTGAAGTCCACAGGTCTTAAAATTGCCAAGGGTGAAACACCCCCTGCCCCCGTTTGAAATCCCTTGGAACAGTTCCACAGAGGAAGGCCGATCGAGCGGTTTAGGATTGAAGGAGGATCCGCCCACTGGACGTCCCTAATCCTAATTGGAAGGATCTCCGATCACACTGTGATTCATCATCGGTTGCAGGCTGAAGAATCCAGTTTCTCCTCCTGCGAATCAAAGCATCTTCTTGTGGAAGGGGTGTGTGTGTTCGCGCACACAACTTGCACGCTCCTATCAGGAGAGTTGGTGGGAGGAAAGCTGTTGAGGGTGGGGGATAGGAATATCTGCAGCAAAGTATAAGACTCTTCAATTGGTTCCTTGCAAGAAGGATGACCTCAGTATGTCACAGCTCTTATATAGCAGGCTGCAAAAATAAAAATAAATAAATCTATGCGAGTAGACTTGCTTTGGATAATGTCGAAAATATTGCAGATCAAGCTAGGTTGAAACGGGTTTATGACCACAGCGGTAAGACCCCAAATTTCCATGGCTAAGCAAGGCGATCTGCTAAATAAGCTGTGTCCAATCTTGCAATCTTTCCCCCCTCCCCTCTGGTTCTTAAGCCAAGTTAAGGTCCTGTCGGCGAATGAGTTTGGGGTGGCTGACACTTGGATGGGGGTGCTTCCGCCCCCCCTTCCCCACTGTCCCAGTCCAGAGGTGACCGAGTGGTTCTTGGGACCGCAAATAGATCCCACTTAAACGCTGGTGGGAGTTTCTGGCTTGGTCCATAAGCCGGAGGAGAAAGGAGGTGGGAACCACGATTTTTGGCCATCGAAACTCAGCCTGGCCTCCGTTTCTTCACTTCCTTGTGATTCATCTCCTGGCTTCACCCTTTTTCTTTTTCCAGGGAACGAGGCAAGTAACAGCAGATCTGCTCCCTTACGTTAGACATCTAGGTTTATACGTTTGTGTTTGTGTGTGTGTGTGTGTGCACGCCTGTGGATGTGTAAGCCATTCTCTCCCTTCCACCCCCACACATTCCTCGTGTGGCAAGGACGGGGAGCTCTCTCCATAACCAGCCTCCTTCCTGGTCATCACTTTTGATTTTGGGAATAACTGTAAATATTTGTATGGCGTTTACAATCCATCAGCTGTCCCAAAACTGGGGGTTGTGTTGCCTGTTTCTCCCCTCTCCCTCCCCCGCCCCAAGACAGGGGTGTCAAATTCAATTTCATCGAGGGCCACATCAGGGTTGTGTTTGACCATGGAGGGGGCGGGGGAGCATGGCCAGCTTGATCTCACTCGTGTCGGGGGCATCTGTGGTGGCCCAAGCGTTCTGCTAGCGAAAATGGGCTCCCGAGCTCCATTTTCGGCTACAACAGCCTCCCGCAACCCTCTGCCAGCGAAAACGGAGCTTGGGAGGGCCGCGCTCTGTTTTTGGCTGTGGCGCAGCCCCCCCGAGCTCTGTTTTTGCTGGCAAAGGCACCGCAGACCGGTCCTTCGCTGTTTCCAGGGCGTCCCCGCGGGCCGGATTTAAGTACCCCGCAGGCTGCATCCAGCCGCGGGCCTTGAATTTGACACTCTTAAGACCGTGATGGCAAACCTACGGCCCTCTCTCTGGGCACGTGAGCCCTCGCCCCAGCTCAGCTCTGCTGCGCAGCGTGCACGCGCGCCGACCAGACGGTCTTCGGATCTCACACATGCATGCGTGAGGTGGGGTGGGTCACGCATGTGCAGGGGGTGTCATGCGCGCATGGGCAGGGGGCAAGGCACATGTCTGTGGGGCGCACTTTGGGCACTTAGTGCCAAAAAGGTTAAGCATCACTAAGGGTTAAGCCCCTAAGATATCAGTAAATTTTGGAATGGTTTCACTTATCGTCAGGAATGGCAATGAAACCAACCACGTGGTTTTGCCATAACAAGAACAACAGACTCTCCATTCTGGAGACTTTCTACAACTTTACCCATACAGGTAACCCTCAACTTACAACCGTTCGTCTAATGACTGTTTGAAATTAAAACGGCGCTGAAAAAAGTTGACGTAGGACCGTTTTTCACACTTAACGACCGTTGCGGCGTTCCCACGCTCAGTTGATTTGCATTCGGATGCATGACAGCTGATTCACATTTACGACATTCGCAGTATCCCAGAGTCCTGCGGTCCCCTTTTGCAATCTTTCTGACAAGCCAAGTCGGTGGGGAAACCAGGTTCACTTAAACAACGGTGTTATTAATTTAAGAACGGCGGCGATTCAACTGGGATACAAAATTGTCTCTTTGCTTATAAAGTGTTTTTATTTTTAACAGCAAACATCAAAATAAAACCATCTTTCAATTGTACAGTGTGTGGGTTGGTACGTAATTCTCGTGCACAATATGTATAGTCTTTTCCTCTTGAATTTAAATTTACATTCATATTACATTAATCAACTTCCCATGTCATATTATATTATTATTACACCATCATTAAATTTTAGTTTCAAATCCACGTTACCCTTTAGAGCAAATCTCAGTTCTTACCAATTTTAATTCACATGAAGAGTCATTCTCTAATAATCCATTAAAACGTATCATTGCTATTGAATTATATTTCAGTTTTCCACTTTTCTATCTAACCATTGTGTAAAACAAATCCCGTATCTTAAAATATTCCTTCTCTTCTTTCTCTGTAATTGCAAATACTAATCTATTCATTTCTGCACAATTGTCGTAAAACGGGCCAAAAGTCATTTCACAAATCCCTCCTCACTTAACAACAGACATTTGAGGCTCAACTCTGGTTGTAAGTTGAGGACTACCTGTGGTTGAATTCCTCCCAGGGAAGGGATGTTGTTTCCAGTTTCTGAACCTGCCTAGGAATCATAGCTACTGGTCTGGGAAGTCCCCATTCTCTTCCCTCCCAACCAGTTGTGATTAAGAGGAGGTGACACTCCAGTACCATATATGACCTCTTCTCGGTCAAATTCATCCACCATTAGTCACTGGTTTTCTGTTTTTTTGGTTTTTTTTAGGCTTTGTCATAGCCTGGTACTCTTTTTATTCCACTTATGGACATGCTACTAACCCTGGAAGGTTGACACCTCCCTTCCTGTTTCTTTTCTTTTCCTTTTTAAATGGAATTTAGAGGTCAGATTTTGCAAACAGGGTTGCTTCACGCCTTACGGTGGATCCACTCCCCAGCGGGCCTTCGGCACTGAACATTTGGCATTTTTTTCTGCCCTGGCTGCCTCCCACCTGCTCTTTTTAATAAAATCCACGATCTGCCTTGAGGTATATTATTTGCTTTCTGCGGAAAAGTTTTATGGACTCTGGACTCTGGTTTAAGTATCTGGGTTTGGTGGGCGTTTCTGGTCTGATAGGCAAGAGGAATGTGAAGGTATATATGATAATTGAACCTAGCTTTGGGCCTTGGGTTGGTCCAGAGGAGCTAATCTTGGGTTTTGAGAGTGTTGGGTCTTGGCATGTTTAAAAAGTCATTGGGAAGTTTTAGTTTACTTTATTCGCATTGCACCTCGTACAACGAAATTAAATACCATCTTCAGTGTACAATTTATGACTATAAAAATAAACACAAACACACCTCCTTCACATTCTGTACATTGAATTGAAAGCCCCTGATATCGCATTAATATTGCATTGTACAGTTTAATTCAATAGAGTTACTGCCCTGGGATAGAAGCTGTTTTTCAGCCTATTTGTCCTTGTTTTTATTATTCTGTATCATCTGCCAGATGGTAATAGTTCACCCAAAAAAGGGTTCCCAGGATGAGATGGATCTTTGAGGATGTTTTGAACTTTCTGAAGGCAGCGGGAGCTATAAAGCTCTTCCAAAGAGGGCAGAGGGCAACCCTTGATCTTCTGGGCAATGACATTAACCCTCTGGAGTGCTTTCCTATCTGCCCCTGTGCAATTGGCAAACCATACAGAGGTGCAGTAAGTTAAGATACTCTCTATGGTGCAGCGGTAGAAGGTCACCAGCAGTTTTTCATTCAGTTGTTGTTTTCTGAGAAGTCTCAGGTAGCATAATCTCTGCTGAGCCCTTTTGACCAGGGCTGCAATGTGATCACCCCAGGTCAAGTCCTCTTTTAGGGTAACACCCAGAAACTTAAAACTGGCCACTTGCTCCACTCGGTCTCCCTTGATAAGCAAGGGCTGGATGTCTGATCTGTTCCTTCTATAGTCCACTATAAGCTCTTTGATCTTACTGGTGTTGAGGACCAAGTTATTGTCTCATCCTGTTCATCCTGGAGGATCAGAAGTGGGCAAGTATGGACACTTTACAACCTGTGGACTTCAACTCCCAGAATTCCTGAGCTAGCAGGCTCAGGAATCCTGGGAGTTTGAAGTCCACAGGTCTAAAGGAGGGACCGTAGTTGCCCACCATTGCTATAAGACTCTTCTTTTGGGGCTTTGGACATGATCCTTGGAGAAGTTTCCGTGGTGTTCCTCTCACGAGTCTTCTTGGTTTGGAGAAGAAGGTCAGAGGGTTGCCAGATGTAAGGTGGGTGCTGCCTTCATGACGTCTCCCTCTGCGGAGGACACAGAGATGACCTTGGGGGAAGCTTTGCAGAGGCTGTTAACAAATCGTGGGCTTAATCCCGGAGAACAGGAAAGAGTGAGGAAGAAACTCAAGAATTGCCTGCCTTGACCTTCATTGGTATTTTATTTATTCGTACCACACCTTTATTATCTTTACAAATAAATCAAGGCAACAAACATAGCCAACAGACCATCCTTTCCCGCCACCACAACAACCCTGTGAGGTGTTTTGGACTGAGAGAATGTGAGACTACCCCAAGGTCACACAAGCAGGATTTTATGCCTAAGACGGGACTAGAACTCAGCACCTCCCTGTGACTGGTCCAGCTGTTTTTTTGTGGCTATGTCAGAACTAGAACTCATGTCTCCTTGTTTCTAGCCTAGCACCGTGATGGTGAACCACAGGTGGCACGCAGAGCCATTTGTGCTGGCACGCAAGCCGCAGGCCAACTTACCTCACTGCTCCCGTGTGCCCCACAGCTGATTTTCAGCCGGTTTTAGGCCTTTTTCGGCCTCCCAGAGGCTTGAAAAAAGCCTCTGCAGGCTTTGGAGGCCGAATAATAGGCCCGTTTCATCACTTCCTGTAAACACCGGAAGTGACAAAATGGGCCTATTGTTTGGCCTGCAAAGCCTGCAGAGGCTTTTTTCAAGCCTCAGGGAGGCCGAAAAAGGCCTCAAACGTGCCGAAAATCAGCTGTGAGGCGCAGTGCAGGTAAGGGGGGGGGGGATTGTGCATGCATGCGCAGGGGGCATGGGGGGGCACACACATTGCCTTCTGGGTGCTGGTATGTGAACACGCAAGTGCAAGAGCTTGTACAATTTTTGGCACAGGAGCCCAAAAAGGTTAGCCACCACTGGCCTAGCATCTTAACCACTAAACCAAATGGATTTGCTTGTTTGGTATATAAGATGTCCATATTTCATGGTTTTATGGGGAGGGGGGGAAGAATTATTTTTCCTATCTGAGCCTACTTCTTTGAGGGGACCTAGCTGCTCCCTGAGCTTCGTTGTTTTAGAATAGAATAACAGAGTCGGAAGGGACCTTGGAGGTCTTCTAGTCCAACCCCCTGCCTAGGCGGGGGAAACCCCATACCATTTCAGCCAAATGGTTGTCCAATCTCTTCGTAAAAAACTTCCAGGGTTTGGAGCACCCACAACTTCTGGAGGCAAGTCATTCCCCTGATTAATAATTGTTCTAAATTAATTTTTCTTGCAGACATTTCATTCTCACATCATCGGCGCGCTGATCACGTACCCTAGCTGGGTAGTGAAACGTCCGCGTGAAAACAACCAAGCTCGGAAGCACCAAGGACCCCTCATTTCAACCCTGTGCTACCAATATTCTCCTTTATTGGTGCCTATTTCTTTTTTAACCTGGCCTTCTTCAAAAGACTGGCATGTTCTTGGCTCAAACCTTGATTTACCCCCTTAAATTTCCCAGGCTTTTACTCGAGATTAAGCCTTTCCTAACCTGCTGCCCTTCTGGTGTTTTTCAGTGGGGGGCCAGTGCAGGACCTGAGTTGAGAAAGGCCTCTCCTAGTTAATCTTTGGGAAACACGTGGTTTGCCTCCCACCCCCTTCCCTTAATTTGGTAGTTTCTGGTTGAGCACAGGACATGTCTGGTTCCTCAGCGGAGGGAGAGTTGAGTTGTGAGGCCCGGGGGATTTAATTTTAGGAGCGGAAAAGGCAGTTTTAGACGTTTCGGACGCGTTTACACATTTAGCTGTGGTTGGTCTGAAGTTGGAAGCCAGCATTAAGAGTTGGGACCGCAGATTGCTGCGAAGATCCAAACCGGAACAGAAATTAGGATGCTTTGCTTTTAGCCAAAATATAAATATAGAGGTGCAAACAAGACCTCAGAAGTGGAGTGTAAACTGGAGATGCTCGCAGAAGGAAGACCTTTGGGGTGGGGGGCTCCCTTGGGAGTGCCATGTTGACTCCTTTTTCATTAAGTCTCAAGTACAGGTAGTCCGTGACTTATGACCATAATGGAGCCCAACATTTCTTGTCGCTAGGCAAGACAGTTATTAAGTGAGTTGCGCACTGAAACTGAAACTCCTCTGCTTGTGTTTTGCATTTGGAACAGATTTCTTTTCAGGTGGGGAGGGGGAGTAGAACTCCTTAGCACCAGAGCGTGTTAATAATAATAATAATAATATAGGAAATACTCTAAATGCTCTGATGGTCATTTCGAAAAATCATTTCTTAGCGAGCCCCTAGAAGCCAAGAGGAACATAACCGGCCAAATTTCAAGTTTGTAAGCTTTACAGTTCTGGAGATTTTGTGATGATGCGTGAATGGGATTTCGCTTTTAAATATATAGGTTTAGTATTGTAAGCAGCCCAGAGCTACCCTCTGATAAGATGGGTGGCCAATGAGTTAGATCAAGGGTCTTCAAACTTGGCAAGTTTAAGACTTGTGGACTTCAAACTCCCAGAATTCCTGAGCTAGCATGACTGGAGGAGGAATTCTGGGAGTTGAAGTCCACAAGTCTTAAAGCTGTCAAGTTTGAAGATCCCTGAATTGGATGGATGGATGGATGGATGGATGGATGGATGGATGGATAGATAGAAGAAAGGGAAAGGTGATTAATAAATATATGGATGGTAGATATAGATAAAAAAAGATGGTAAATAGATAGATGAAAGAGAGATGATTGATAGATATATGGGAGATAGATATAGATGAAAGAGGAAGATGATAGATGGAAGAGAAAGATGATTGAGATATAGATAGATAGATAGATAGATAGATAGATAGATAGATAGATAGATACAACAAATAGAACAGATAGACAGATAAATAGAACAGATAGGTAGAACATGTAGAAAGAACAGATAGACAGACGCACATGACAGTTGCCAAGCACCCAAATTTTGATCACGTGACTATGGAGATGCTGCTACGGTCGTTAAGCGTGAAAAGCAAATATGTCATATTTTTTTGAGTGCTACTCTAAATTCAAACAGTTACTAAACAAATGGTTTATCTTGAGGACTTCCTGTAAGTGGACTTCCACCCTATTTAAAACATGCACTTCAGAGACAGGGTGCTCCAACTCTACGGAGGCACCTCGATCCAGCCAGGAACCTATCAGTATTTGCAGAGGGCACCAGGTTGGAGGTTGAAAGAACGGAGAAGAGGCGTTTGGATGCCTCTTAGGTGCCCCTCGTTTCTTCTGCCATTGGTGGATGACTTCAGCATGTCCCAAAGATGCTTCCCCCCCCCCCCCCCAAAAAAAAAAAAAAAGGCAACTGGTCTTTCTTGTTTTTATTTTTTTTTCCCTTGGAAAACATTTCACCTCTCATCCAAGAAGTTTCTTCACTTCTACTAACTAATAATTTTCAGACTGGAGAAACTTCTTGGATGAGAAGCAAAAGCATTTCTAAAAAATGCAAATAAAACCCAAGAAATGTGCAAGAGTTGCCTTTTGGAAAAAGGAAAAGAAAAAAAAAAAGCACCTTTTGACACAACCCTAAATTGGATGATGGAGAATCTCCATAGACTTGACTTCGGCACATCCTCCCTTCCTTGGTTGTTTATACCGGCGGTGCGTTTCGAATTTCTGGGTATTTTGGGGCTGCAAAAGAAGGCGTCCTTTTAATCCTCACCTTTTTCCCGATCCATGCTGTGGCCGCTGAGATCACAGTTGGAACCTGGTTTGTTGGTATTTAAAGAAGGGTGACCTCCCCGCCACACTCCCTTCCTATCCCACCCGACACAGCGGGATGCTTTCGCCCAATCTGCTTGCTCAAAAACCAACCAACCATACTTCTCCCAAAATAAGTCAGCGCCTGCAAGCTTCTTTGCTTCCCTGTTTGATTCCAGCTTCCCCTTTTAGCATCTCAGCAGGAAGTTGGAAGATGCTTTAAAGAGCCTCTTAACGCCTCCATGCCCAACCTGGCTGACCGTCCCACAGGGGCAGTGAATGGGGTGGTGGGGTTCTCTGTGCCAAACCATCCCAGTCCTGCAATTATTCTGGAAGCTAATTTGGGAAGAGGAGGAGGAGGAGGGAAAGGTTTGACTCTTTGGTGTACCTGTTGGCTCTCTGATTTAATCCACCTTCCTTCCTCTTCCAAAAAAGGAAAGAGAAAAAGAGAGGGAGGGAGGGAGACAGAGAGAGAAAGAGGGAGGGAGAGAGAGAGAGAGGGAGGGAGGGAGAGAGAGCATTGGCCCTTTGCAGAGGTGGTATTCAGCTGGTTCGGGCCAGTTCTGGAGAATCGGTAGCGGAAATTTTGAGCATTTCAGAGAACCGGCCAATCCCACCTCTGACTGGCCCCACCAACCCCATCTATTCTCCGCTTCCTGAATCCCAGCTGATCGGCTGGGTCTCCTTTGGTTGCCTTGCCCAGGAGAACGGAGCTGGAAAGCAGGTTAATGGGGTGGAAAGCAGAGGTGGTATTCAGCTGGTTCTGACTGGTTCTAGAGAATCGGTAGCGGAAATTTGGAGTAGTTTGGAGAACCGGCCAATGCCACCTCTGACTGGCCCCGCCAACCCCATCTCTTCTCTGCCTCCCATTGAGTCCCAGCTGATTGGCTGGCTCTTCTTTGGTTGCCCTGCAGAGGAGAATGGAACTGGAAAGCAGGTTAGTGGGGTGGGGAGGGAAGGGGGGTTTTGCAGTATATCCTTTCCCTGCCACGCCCACCCAGTCCACGCCATTCACACACAAAACCGGTAGTAAATTTTTTTGAATCCCACCCCTGGCTCCTTGACCATTTTTTTCCCAGACCACTTGTCCTGGAAATGTCAGTTGCCAAGCAACATCGACAGATTATCCCTGGATCGCTTTTTCTGACCTTTTAGGTTAATGAAGCAGGCCTGCAGCCGTGCACCGTGGGCCATCCTGGTTTGTGAATGGGGTGGTGGAGATGATCTCCCGCCTTTAGATGATTCTGGAGCTCCCTTTGCTAGGATGCTGGCTTTTTTGGGGGTGGGGGGTGGGGAGATAAGCTTGGTCCAGAAACCCGGCAGAGGACTACGAAGCAGCTAAGGAGTGGCCCTAGTCTAAGGGCTGCTGCAAGAAAAGCTCTCTTCCCCACGCAGATGGTGGGCAGATCGTCCTCGTTTTCCTTCCATTAATTTGGGGGGAGGGTCCGCTGAAGAGCTGGTGGGCCTTAGCACTGGGAAAGCTTGAAGCGTCTTAGAGAAAGGTCTCCTTTAATATTAACTTAATTTAATATTAACTAGGCAAGGGAGGAAAAAGGAGAAGGAATATTGGAAATCCAAGGGGAGGGTCTTCAACCTTGGCAACTTTAAGACTTGTGGACTTCAACTCCCAGAATTCCTCAGCTAACATGACTGGAGGAGGAATTCTGGGAGTTGAAGTCCACAAGTAAAGCTGTCAAGTTTGAAGACCCCTGTTCTAGATCAAGGGTGGACTTCAACTCCCAGAATTCCCCAGCCAGAGTGCTTGAAGTTGTGTGGACTTCAGTTCCCAGAATTCCTCGGTAAAAGTGCTTGAAGTTTTAGGGATTTCAGCTCCCAGAATTCCCCAGCCAGCATGCTTGATATTGCGTGGACTTCAACATCCAGAATTTCCCAGTTGGCATGCTTGACATTCTATGGACTTCAGTTCCCAGAATTCCTCAGTCACCATACTTGAAGTTATGTGGACTTCAACTCCCAGAATCCTAGGAGTTGAAATCCACATCTCTTAAAGTGGCCAAGTTTGAAAAACCCTGTTCCAGATTGAGACGTTCAAAGCCTCCTGTTTGGAAAATAAATAAGCTTTTTGTTTATGCGTCTATTGCCGCACGTCAGCAGCACATTTGTAGGCAACGTCCAATTGTTAAAAATGTATGATGGAAAAGTAAATAAGAAAGCAAGACCAGTGCCCAACATAAGAGGCCATTTACAAGAGGCGAGAGGCAAGGAAACCTTTAACTTTGAAAAAGGCTCTGGAAATGCTTAGGTAAAGTCAAGTCAACAGTCCAGCTTGGCTTGAAATAACTGACTTTTAAATAATAATAATAATAATTTGGTCAGCCATTGGTCTGTTTAGCCTAAGAATTGGAGATTTGGGGGAAATGGACAAAAATATCTTCAGCTCTTTTTTTTTTAATATAAGGTCAGGAACCAAAATTTTTAAAAGGCCAAAAGAAGAAAAAAATTGAACAGAGAAAATCAAATATATATATATATATATTTTAAATAAAGAGCCAAACAATTGGAGGACTTGTTCACCAGACCCCAGCTCTCTGCAAACGCATGTTCCATATTTGAAAAATGGGACTGTTTTGCTGGCAGAATAATCCTGGCTGCGGTGGGGTTTGCATTGTGGACGAAGCGAGATTCTCCTGGGATTTGATGTTGGCAAGGAAGATGAAATCTTCCGGCGTTTGATCTCGGGAGCCCAGCTTTGTCCTGTTTCACTTCCTGCTCGCCTGGATTCAGCCACGGCCCCCAGATAAGGCGAAATTCAAAAAGAATTTAGGTGTGGCCGGAGAGGCCAGAAGTGGCAGGGAAAAAAGTTGAGAGACTTGTTGTATGTTCTGAACTTCGGTTGGAAGAATTTAACTCCAAAATCCAGTTTTTCTGGCTTCTTAGCATAAGTGTTTTGCAGTGATTCTCACCCCTCTCCCTCCCTCCCTCTTTCTCTCCCTCTCTCTCTCTCTCTCTCCCTCCCTCTCTTTCTCTCTCTTTCTCCCTCTCCTTCCCTGACTCTCTTTCTCTCCCCCACCCTCTCTGTCTCTCTCAGTTTCTCCATTTTGCATTTCTGAGTTCCTGAAGGCAGAAGCCGAGCACTGAAATTAAAGCATAATAAATATGGATCTTTTTTAATGAGGTGTATTTATTTCCAGGGCTCGTAAATCAAACAGCGTCTCCTGTTATGAATTGCATGCACTGTCTTCCCTTCCAGATTTCCACTTTCCTACGGATCCACCCCCTCCTGGGGCAAACCCGTTCCTTCTCCTCTGTATATCAAACTTTCCATAAATATTTCTTTCCTATCCTGTTCCCCCAGTGCTCCTGGAAGCCCTCCAATTCCATCTCGTTCTTCCACCAAGCCCCCCCACAGCATTGTTTTTGTAGTGTATTTTCGCAGCTGGCGCCTGGCACCAAGGAGAGTCATTTTTTTCCCCCCCTAGTCTTCCCTTCAGTGTTTCTGTGGCCAAGAATTAGAGAGGTGTTGGTGGGACATCCTGAACAGTGGCAAGAAAGATCTTCCTTGTTTGAAATCAGCCATCATGGGACGGTTGGTCATAAGGGAGCCTTGTTGATTGTCTTCACAGCGAGATCCCTTTTTAGAATCCATGCAGGGAGTGAAAGAGGCATGAGATTTTTGTCTCTGCAAAGGGAGATCTGTGTAGGAAGATGTCCACAGCTTCTGAAGGCATCTAGCCAGGGTTCCAGAGCAGCTTGGTTGAAATCTCCCAGATATCAGATCAGGAGACAAAACATTTGACCTTGGTCCCTCCCTCCCTCCCCCCTTCCTTCTTTCCATCCATCCATCCATCCATCCATCCATCCATCCATCCTTTCTTTCAATATTCCTCTTCCTTCCTCCCTTCCTTCCTGTATTCCTTCCTTCCTTCCTTCCCTCCCTCCCTCCCTCCCTCCTTCCTTCCTTCCTTCCTTCCTTCCTTCCTTCCTTCCTTCCTTCCTTCCTTCCTTCCTTCCTTCCTTCCTTCCTACCTACCTACCAGCATCTTGCATTGTCAAGGACTCCAGAGTTTCGTGCTCTGCAAAGGCTGAGATGTTGGAGGCCACGTTCTGATGAAGATCAGACAATGTTCAGTGGCTTCTTGTTCTTCATCACTCCTCAATCCCTCCTCCTCCTCCTCCTCCTCCACCACTCCTTTAATGTTTTCTCCTCCTCCTTCTTCTTCTTCACCATTCCTTCACAACCACTTTCTCCTCTCCCTTCTCCTTCACCATTCCTTTTCCACCACCATTTATTCTTCACCACTCCTTCTCCTTCTACTTCTTTTCTTGTTCTTCACCACTCCTTTCACCACCCCTTCTTCTTTGTCCTCCTCCTTCTCCCCTTCCTTCTCCTTCTCCATCACGGCTTCTCATCATCCTCTTTTCTCCTCTTTCATCATAAATCCTTCAACAGCTTCTCCTTCTCTTCCTTCTCCTCCACCACTTACTTTTTCCCCATCACTCCTTCTCAACCCCCCCCCCTTGTTCTTCTCCACCACTTCTCCTCTGTCTTCTTCTGCTTCTTCTGTTCTTCCTTCTTCTCCATTCCTTTTTCACTCATCCTTCGCCCCCCCATCCCTTCTTCTTTGTCCTCCTCCTCTTCTCCTCCTTCTCCTTTCCTCCTCTTACCCCACCACTCCTCCAACAGCTTCTCCTTCTCTTCCTTCACCACCCCCACCACTTCTTTCCAACCACTCCTTCTCCACCCCCTTCTTGTTCTCCTCCCTTATAGACTGATGATGTCCCCTAGTTGGGTCATGAAATGTCTGCAAGAAAACCACCAAGTTCAGAGAGCACCAAGGACCTATAGTCTTCCTCCCCATCTCTCTCCTCCTTCTCCTCCTCCTCCTCCTCCTCCTTGCAGACCTACTCCCTTATAGACTGATGGTGTTACTTAGTTGGGTCACGAAACGTCTGCAAGAAAGCAACCAAGCTCAGAACACTCTGAACCCCAAGTCCTCCTCCCCATCTCTCTCCTCCTCCTCCTCCTGGCCACGGGTGGACATAAAAGCAAGGTGGGGTATTTCGACAGCCAAACCCTCCCGGCTACCATCTTGACTTTCTGGACCGCACCTTGGGAATCCCGGCTGCCAGGATTTTGGCTTTGTTTGACGAACGCTTCCCAGGGTTGGTTTCAGGGTGCCCGGCCCGAGTTGCAACAAGAAGCAGGCCGAAGTGGTTGAGCAGCGTGGGGAGAGTTAAAAAAAACCCGCTGGCTCACAAACCACCAGAGAGAGATCAGGGCTGATGGTGAAAAAACAACAACCCAAAAGTTAGCTAACAATCCCCTGTTGAACGGTTGGCAAGGGTGGAGGAAGACTTGCCAGAACGGGACCGGGCGTGTTTAATTACCTCCTTCGCTTTCTCCCTTAAATGCCAAGTCACACCCTCTTGTCAAAATCACACATTTAAGTCTTATTAATTTTCAGCACTTGCCTGCAGTTTGACCTTAAGGCTCGGCTGGCTGGAGAAAGAGCGAACCGGAGGCTCGCCTCTCAGGTTCTCCCTAAAACAGGATGCATTTAATTTGATCCTTCCCCTGTCCTTGGGTTATTCGTAGGAAAGGAAAATAAAAAGGGGGAAAATATATATATATATACACATTTTTCGGTATTAGATGTGGCTGCGCCCGGATTCTGTTACAGACGTGCAGAAAACTCCATGACGCATAATATGCAGTGAGACTAATTGTGGTTTGTTTGATTTTATTATTTTCTCCGAAGGCCTGCAACCGGGAACTGGTTCGCGCAGAAAAATATCTAGTCCGCTCTTTCTCAGCGTTGGCGACTTTTTTTAAAGATTGGTGAACTTGCGATTCTCAAGAGTTCCCCAGTCATCGTGCAATTTTAAGAGGTGTGGACTTTCAACGCCCAGAATTCTTCATGCTGGTTGGGGAATTCTGGGCGTTGAAGTCCACCCATGCGGACTGCAGAGGAATTCTGGGAGTTGAAGTCTACACAACTTAAAAAGTTGCCAAAGTTGGGAAACACTGATCTAATTCTAAACCATTGTTCGAAGGGTCAGCCAAAGCACATTTATATAAAGCTGGCTCAGCTTCATGTTTATATATATATGTATGTATGTATGTGTGTGTGTGTATGTATGTATGTATATGTATGTATGTATGTATGTATGTATGTATGTATATACACCAGCTTGATACCCGTGCTTTGCTACAAAACTATGTGGTAGAGCTCAGTTTTTGGGGAGGAAAATAAGGGGGAAAAAATCTGCCTCTTCCTATCAGCATCCATTGGTATTTATCTGGCTGGCGTCCTGTCAGTGTGTGAGAGAGATGAGGGCTGTTTGGAAACTGAAAGAGTATTTGCTGTGTGAGCAAGAGGGAAACAGCAAGGAGCCTGGGTGTGGCTTAGCTCAACTGTTCTGTAGTAAAGCTGGTTTGGGCTGTGAAACTGAAACTCCTCTCCTCTGCTTGTATTTTGCATTTGGAAGAGATTTCTTTTCAGGTAGGGAGGGGGAGTAGAACTCCTTAGCATCAGAGCGTGTTAATAATAAGAAATATTATGCTCTGTTGGTCATTTTGAAAAATCCTTTCTTAGTGAGCATCTAGAAGCTAAGATATGTGCCAAATTTCAAGGTGGTAGGCTTTACAGTTCTGGGGATTTGGGGATGATGCATGAAGGGTATTTCACTTTTAGATAGACAGAAGAATATATATATATATATATATATTCCCTTTCTGCCTTGCATTGCAAACAGCTGTCCTTCAGGCAGGAATTATAAAAAAAAAAATAGGCCGGTTCTCCATGGAATCCCTTGGAGTCCAGAGAATGAACATCAGCTGGAGTGGGAGCATTCTGGTTTTCCTGGTTGGAAGAAAACATTCCAAATTCCAGCAGAAAGGCCTGGGAATTGGGATTCAGGCTTCTGTTGACCGGAGAGAAATGCTTGCTTGCATTCCAAAAATTGGACTTGAAAAAAAACGACGAGACATCAGGATATAATGACTTTAAAATATGTTGAGCTCTTTAGAAAAAAGAAAAAAAAAGGAAAAAGGTTTTTTTTTTAAAAAAAAAAATTCTTGTGACTTTCCTCTAGCAGGAAACTGCCTTTGCTTTAGCAAAACGGGGCCAGGCGCTGCCTCACACCAGAGCTTGCTAGAATGATGGTAGAATAGAATAGAAAAACAGAGTTGGAAGGGACCTTGGAGGTCTTCTAGTCCAACCCCCTGCCTAGGCAGGAAACCCTGCATCACTTCAGACAAATGGTGATCCAACCTCTTCTTAAAATCTTCCAGTGTTGGAGTACTTACAGCTTCTGGAGGCAACTTGTTTCACTGATTAATTGTTCTGACTCTCAGGAAATTCCTCCTTAATTCTAAGTTGTTTCTCTCCTGGATTAGTTTCCATCCATTGCTTCTTGTCCTACCTTCAGGGGCTTTGGAGAATAGCTTGACTCCCCTCTTCTTTGGGGCAGCCCCTAAGATATTGGAACCCTGCTCTCCTGTCTCCCCTAGTCCGTCTTTTCATTAGACTAGCCATGCCCAGTTCCTGCAACCCTTCTTCATATGTTTTAGCCTCCAGTCCCTAATCCTCTTCGTTGCTCTTCTCTGCACTCTTTCTAGAGCCATGGTGGCGAACACGGGTGGCATGCAGAGCCATTTCTGCGGACACGTGAGCCCCAGGCAAACTTAACTCACTGCGCATGCGCACGCCTCCCAGCTGATTTTTGGCTCGTTTGCGGCCCTTTTTGGCCTCCCAGAGGCTAGAGGGAAGCCTCTGCTGCCTTTGGAGGCCGAAAAAAAGGCCCGTTTTGTCACTTCGTGTATTTCCGGAAATACCAGAAGTGACAAAACGGACCCATTTTTTCGGCCTCCAAAGGCTGCAGAGGCTTCCCTCGAAAGAGAAAGCCGAAAAAGGCCTCAAATAGGCCGAACATTAGCTGGGAGGTGCAGTGCAAGTAAGCGGGGGGGTGGGGGGAATCGCACACACCATATTTGGCACAGGAGCCCAAAAAGGTTAACCACCACTGTTCTGGAGTCTCAACATCTTTTTTACACCGTAGCGACCAAAACTGGAGGACTGAGAATCTCCATTTAGACTTTCTCCCTCGGCGTTTTCTTTCTTCCTTTCTTTTTCAGGTGGTGCAAAACCATTTTTCCACGTTGTTATTTTTTTTCTTCCTCCCCTTGTGGTCGTTGGCATCTCTTGTCGGACAATCAGGCCTCCTTCTGAGGTCACAAACAGCTGTTATGCGTCTCTTCGGACTCCCCACCCACCCACCCATCCGCCTAGACCAGGGGTAGGGAACCTTGGCTCTTTTATCATTGATGGACTTCAACTCCCAGAATTCCTGAGTGAGCCATAAAAGGTTCCCCATCCCTGGCCTACTGGTTTTTCAGTTGTGAGGGAAACCAATTTTTGACTTGAATGGGACTGTTTAATATACAAATGTAGGACATATAAAGAATATTGATCATTCAAGTCAAAAATTAGGACATTTGTATATTGAACAATCCCATTCAAATCAAAAATTGATTTCCCTCACAACTGAAAAACCAGTAGGCCAGGGATGGGGAACCTTTTATGGTTCACTCAGGAATTCTGGGAGTTGAAGTCCATAAGTGATAAAAGAGCCAAGGTTCCCTACCACTGGCCTAGACTAACTCGGCTTTGAGGTTCCTCGGGGAGGCGGAAAAACCGAAAGAAAAGGGAAAACCTTTGAAGGTCCTGATTAGGGCTTTGGGAAGGGTGGAAGGGGTGGCCCCCCCTCTCCTTTTGCCACCTTTCTTCTCAAATGAATGCTTCTCTTAGAAGCCGTCAGAAGCCGCGTTCCTGGATGCTGAGCTCAGCAACAGCCACACCGATTGGCCAGTCCTGTTTGTGGGGGGAGGGGGGGGGAGAAAGGCCACGGTCCACCCCAGTTATTTCACGTGCTTGATGCCACCCAGGAGAGCCCCCGTGGGTGGTGGGGCGGGTGGCTGTCTCGTGCAATGCAGACTCTTGGCAGTTCCCAAATCTTTTTGGGGGGGCTCCTCCGAGCGTGGGAATTCGGCGCATGAAGTGGCGACAATGTGGTGAGAGCAGCCAGGTTCGGCCTCTCGGGCCATTACTGGCTCTGGACGGTGAGTCAGCCAGTTCTGGTAGTGCATCGGATATGCCTGCCCTGGTAGGAAAATGTGCTTCCTTTGGCTTGCCTGATGGATGCCCTCTTCAGTCAGTCAGTCAGTCAGTCAATCAATCTCTTCTTAAAAACCTCCAGTGATGAAGCACCCACAACCTGTGGTGGCAAGTTGTTCCGCTGGTTCACTGTGCTCCCCGTTAGGAAGGTCCTCCTCAATTCCTTCTCTCCTTGATTAGTTTCCATCCATTGTTCCTTGTCTTGCCTTCTGGTGCTTTGGAAAATAAAGTTGACCTCTTCTCTTCTTTGGGGCAGCCCCTCAAATACCAGCATACTACTATCGTATCGTATCGGTTAATTCGTGCGCGGTTCTCATCAGGAACCCCGGCACGCGACCTCCCCCTGTTTTGCAGAGTGACCAGCCCAACACTGGTCCCTTTGTGCCACCCCGTGCCTTTGCCCTGCTGCTGGCTTCTCCCTTACCCCCACCCCGAGCACCGGCTGTCCTGCCTGCCTGGAGAAGAACAAGACGGGCCTCTCTTGTGCGCGTCTCTTCGGCCCGCCCTTTGCCCTTTCCGATTCTTTCCGATGCGGCTCAACTTGGCACCTTGGGTTTTGCCAGCTTTGGGGACGAGGACAAAGCTGCCCGCTGGATTCTGCCTTCCATCCGGGCTGCCTCTTTTCCACTTCCAATTGTCCGATGGTTCCGGGGTGGAGGAATCCAAAGATGCCCGAGGCTCTGAAAGCCCATTTAAAGCAGCTCGGGCAACTGTGCCCAACCCCATTGGCATTCTCAGAGCTGCCGGGGTGAACACGGCTGGTCCCTTGGATCAGGTCTGGTCTGCATTTCTGAATGAAGAAGGTGAGTGAAAGAAACGTTCCCTTTAGCTCCTCTTGGGACTTGTCCGGAATAATTCGATACTTTTTATATTGGTTTCATATTTTAATGTTAATTTAGTTTTTAATCATGATTGCCCCGTATCTTTATAAGTTTTATATTGGTTGTTTTGATACTGTGGGTTTGGTTGTTGTACACCAGCCAGAGGCACTTCTGGCGAGATGGGCGGCCATATAAATTAGATAGGCAGACAGATGTAAACAGAGAGAGAGATGGGTGGGATGGACAGGCAGACACTAGATGGGTGGACAGATAAAGAAACTGCTGTAGATCAAGGGTCTTCAAACTTGACAGCTTTAAGACTTGTGGACTTCAACTCCCAGAATTCCTCCTCCAGTCATGTTAGCTCAGGAATTCTGGAAGTTGAAGTCCACAAGTCTTAAACTCGCCAAATTGGAAGACCCTTGCTGTAGATGGATGGATAGATAGATGACCCTGTTGATGGGTGGATGCATGGATGGACAGACTGTAGACAGATAGGCAGATAGACAGACACTGTAGATGGATAGGCAGGCACACAACAATTGATGGGTGGATGGACGGACATACAGACAGAAACTGTAGATGGATAGAGAGACCCTGTTGATGGGTGGATGCATGGATGGACAGACTGTAGATGGATAGGCGGACAGACAGACACTAGATGGATAGGTAGACACAACAGTTGATGGGTGGATGGACGGACATACAGACACTAGATAGATAGGTCCTGTTGAGAAGTGGATGAAGGGATGGACAGAAAGACTAGGTGGATGGACAGACCAACAGACAATGGATGGATGCTTGAGGAGGCCATGCCATCTGCTCCCAGTGTGTTATGTGTGTGCATGCATGTGAGTGTGAGACGCAGGATGGTGTTGGGAGTTGGGGCTGTTGCAGGCGACAACTGACGTGGCATGACAAGGCCTATTCATAGCCCCAGAGCTGAATAACTGGAAAAGGCTGCTCCATCATCCAGAGTCTTTCTGACATCCGCCTCACCTCCTTGGCGCTTCTCCCTTTGAATGCAGACGAGCACATTTGCCAAGGGCAGAGCAGCATGGGCGAGGGAGTCCATGCTGAGAGGCAGGAGAAGAGAGATGTGGGTTGAACTTCCAGGAACGGGTGGCAGTTAGATTGTGTGTGTGAGATCCGGGTGGGAGCTTTGCATTTTAATATTTTGTGGTGCTGGTCATTGTGTTGAATTCAGTTTAGTTTTGAGTTAAGTTTAGTGTTTACCTTTTAGTTTAGCTTAATGTTCAGTGCTTGTTTAGTTTTTAGTTGAGAGCTTTGTTTAGTGTTTAATTCTTTTTGCCACCCAGAATCTCCTATTGTAATAGGCGGCATCGTATGAATCGAATGCACGATTAAATAAATAGGACCAGGGGTGGGATTCAAAATGTTTAACAACCGGTTCTGTGGGCGTGGCTTAGGTGGTGGGCGTGGCCTGGTGGTCATGTAACTAGGTGGACGTGGCTTGGTGGTCATGTTATTTGGCTGGGTGTGGCTAACTCAATATCACTCACATCGAGGAACGCATCTCCTCGCCTGGCCTCTCGTGACTGTGGGGATGCTGCAACAGTCATAAGTGTGAAAAATGGTCATAAGTCACTTTTTTCAGTGCCATTGTAACTTTGAATGGTCACTCCACACAAGCAAAGTATTAGCAAAGGAGGGGGAAAAAACTCCAGAGAAGTTCCTGAGACAGGAAGTCTAGTCCTGCCAAGAATGTAATAAGGGTTTAATGGAGAGGCAGTTTCTATAAGCAACACCAGAATGTTTCCTTCCTGCCTTCCTTACAGGATTAGGCCAGGAATTTCTTCTAACAACCGGTTCTCCGAACTGCTTAGAATGTTAACAACTGGTTCTGGCGAATAGGTGCGAACTGATAGAAACCCACCCCTGAATAGGACCTATCAAATATACATTGGGCATCCTTGTCCGAAGGGCAGCCCAGCGGGAGGAAAATCCTATTGTTGGTCTGTGAAAGCCCAGAATCGAAAGGAGTTTCAGTAGCCCTTTTCTGACTTAACGCATTTCGTTCAAAAATAGAAACAACTCAACAAAAAGACTAACATGCCTTGTGGGTCTGTTGAGAAAATACCTACGCAGGCCTTAGCTGTACCCTGAAGCAAAACTTCCCAAGAGGAATGGCGATGATTAAGTGGTTAGGTGTAACCAAATAAATCCAGAACAAATCGCTTTTCTTAGTCAGAAAAGGTGTTCTCAGGTGCCTCCTGATCCTTTAAAAAGAAAAAAAAATTACCCCTTCGCAAATGAACAAATAAGGGATTCTTTTGAAGAATCGCTATTGTACAGGTAGTCCTAACTCACAACCTCAATGGAGTCCAAATGTTTCTGCGGTTAAGTGAAATTTTGTCCGACGTTACGACTTTTCTTGCCATTGTTGTTAGGTGAATCGCTACACTTGATAAATTAGTAATCTGGTTGTTAAGTGAAAATCCGGTTGCCTTTTGAAAAAAGCACCATTTGGACCAATTTTCAACTAATCTCTCAATAGGGACGGTATTGTCTCGTGGGTGGCTAGCATTTGTAGAACATGTTGGTTTGATCTTCCATCTTGCCATCCCGGTGAGTTCATGTTATGAAAGTTTAGTTGGATCAATCCCAAATTCACCTAGATGGGTCTTTGGTTTCCCACAATAGGGGTCTCCAACCTCGGCAACTTTAAGACTTGTGGACTTCAACTCCTAGAATAGAATAGAAGTCCACAGGTCTTAAAATTGCAAAGATTGGCTGAGGAATTCTGGGAGTTGAAGTCCACCAGTCTTAAAGTTGCCATGGTTGGTGAAGGAATGCTAGGAGTTGAAGTCCACAAGTCTTAAAGTGGCCAAGATTGGTTGAGAAATTCTGGGAGTTGAAGTCCACAAGTCTTAAAGTTTCCAAGTTTGAATAATCCCTGGTTTAGGCTGTTGTACATCACCCAGTGGTGATGTATTTTCCAAACTATGTCTCGAAAGAGTTCAGAGAAGAGCAACGAAGATGATTAGGGGACTGGAGGATAAAACATAGGAAGAACAGTTGCTGGAATTAGGCATGACTGGTTTGATGAAAAGAACGACCAGGGATGACATGATAGCAGTCTTCCAATATTTCAGGGGCTGCCCCAAAGAAGAGGGAGTCAAGCTATTCTCTAAAGCCCCTGAGGGCAGGACAAGAAGCAACGGATGGAAACTCCATCAAGGAGAGAAGCAACCTGGAACTGAGGAGAAATTTCCTGATAGTTAGAAAAATGAATCAGTGCCACCAGAAGTTTTGGGTGCTCTATCACTGATGGATTGTAAGAAGAGATTGGGCAACCATTTGTCTAAAGTGATATAGAATTTCCTGCTTGAGAAGGGGGTTGGACTAGAAGACCTCCAAGGTCCCTTCCAACTCTGTTATTCCATTCTATTCTTAATGCAATGCATAAACCCAACCTATTTTGGTGGAATCTCCTTTTATAGTTGTCTCATCTTGGTTGCATCTTATGGTTTCATCAGATCCTGGGACCATCCTGAGTACCGCTTACTTTCCATTTTCCCCCTTTTTTGATCTTGTGCTCTTGATGATTCGTCGTAATGGTGAAAGAGGACGAAAAACAGTTTCTTTCAGACCATTTCCCCCCACATGTGTTCCTTACTCATCCTTTCCTCCAAAAACTATCTTGACGGCTTGAAAGCCAATCGTGGTACAGCAGACAGGGCCTAAGTAAACGTTGCACAGCTTTTGCAATTAAAAGAAGAAGAAATTGCAACCGGGACTTTTTAAAATTTCTTCCCCTGCTTTTGAAAGACGGTTCCAGGAAGGTCACCCAAGTTCACACCATGCCCTGTGACCCTTGTGGCTCCTTGTCTTACCCAATTGAACCCAAAACCTCTGTGGCTAAGCCAGAAGAGTTGTGAAGTGAGCTTTGCCCCATTTTATAGCTTTTCTTGCCCCCGTGGTTAAGTGAATCACAGACATTGTTAAACTTCGTAACATGATTTTGTAAGTGAATCTGGCTTCTCCATTGTCTTTCCTGGTCAGAAGGTCACAAAAGGGGATCACAAATATTGTGATCTGCAGATAGTTATTGCAGATAACTAATCATTATAGCAGATAGTTGCTTTAGTCTGTCAAGATTCTGTCTACAGGCAAGCAACAATGAAGGAACTATTCGGAAGTAATTTCTCTCGTTCTTGGTTCTTTGGGCCTGATACCAGCTACATAGTGGATGGAATGAGGGACAGAAAATCGGCATCCTATGGATGTCTTCTTCTCGGTCAAAATAATGTCTCCATTGGTTTGCTTCTTTTGTCTTCAAGGAACAGAAGAATCCAGTGCTGTGCCCATCTGTGCACTTTGAGTCTTAAATGTTCCCAAATTTTACATCTCTTCCTCTTTTCTCTTCTAGACTTTCACAGCATGGTGCAATTCCCACCTTCGGAAAGCTGGCACGCAGATCGAGAACATCGACGAAGACTTCCGCGATGGTCTCAAATTGATGCTGTTGCTGGAGGTCATTTCAGGTGAGGCTCCAAATGGCCGACGTGTTGCGAGGCCACAGAAGACTTCTCGTGTCTCTTAAGAGCTCCTTCTCTTGGTATCTTCTTGAGATGAATTCTGGAAGCTCGGGTCTTCCTAATATGGCCCTCCCCAAATTGGGTTCTTCCCATTTTTGCTGGAAATGCCATTCTGAGAATTTCCAAACAATGTTTAGGTTGATTAAAGCGGTTTGTGATGACCCAAAGGGGTGTGGCACAAAAGCATCAAAGTCACAAAAATAGCTAAAATCCCTTTAATACCTCCAACCTGGCCCCCAGTGTCCAGTTATCTTTGGCTGGAGAAAAGAAAACTCTCCCAAGAACAGTTTTTAAAGGGAAGGAATTCAGTCTGAACCCAAAGTATTTGTATAGCTTATAAATATAAAACCAACACAAACCCCACTGCAGCAATTAAGGAGACAGGGCAGGATAAGGAATTTCAGACTTCAAAAGGTAACGAAACACACACAGTTGGGAGGACGCCAGAACCCAGATATGACTTGACAAACAAAGATAATCCATGCTTTGCTTCCAGCAAGGTGCTGTGTGCAAATGCCTTTTTTGAATCCTGTTTTCCCAGCTGCAGCTAATAAAGGGGATCAGGGCCCTTTTCTCCCCCCTAACCCACATTGCTCCCTTCTCCGTTCCTCCCTGCATGCCCTAGGATGAAGAGCGGGTGGCCCTGGGTCTTCCTCTGAATGCCCAGCCGGACTATGCCCTTCCCCAGTTTCCTCCACAACCACGGAGCCACACTCCCACCCACTCTCTGTCAGCTGTTTGACCGCCCCCTCGGAATCAGATTCCAACAGGGGCATGACCCTGTTGGATGAGGAAGGTGAAGGATGTTTGTAACCAAGGTGTCTGAAATCTTTTCTTGAGGAGCATTCCTAAAGCGCTTAAATTTTGCTGCCTCCTTGAATCGCGACCACCGATCACAGCCCTAAATTTCCATCGCTAAGCAAGAGAGTTGTTCAGCGAGCTTTGTCCCATATTATGATCTTTCTCGCCACAGATGTTAAGCAAACCACTGCAGTTGTTAAGTTAGTAAACCCGGTTGTTAAGTGAATCTGCCTTCCCCGTTGGCGTTGCTTGTCAAAAGGTTGCAAAAAGCGATCACGTGACCCTGGGACACAGCAACAGTCATGAGTACATGCCAGTTGCCGAGCATCTGAATTTTGGTCACATGACCACGGGGATGCTACAGCAATTGCAAGTGTTGAAATGACTATAAAGCAGGGTTGGTACTCAACCGGTTGTGGATGTTAAATTTACATCCGGTTCACCGAACCCGTAGTTCAGTGATGGCGAACCTTTTCGTTTTTCGACCTCCAAATACCGGAAGTGATAAAACCGGAAGTACCGGAAGTGATGAAACAGGCCTGTTTTTCGGCCTCCAAAGGCTGCAGAGGCTTCCCTCGAGCCTCTGGGAGACCGAAAAAGGCCTCAGATGGGCCAATAACCAGCTGGAAGGTGCGCGCATGCACAGTGCAGGTAAGTTTGCCTGGGGTTCACATGCCTGCACAAATGGCTCTGCGTGCCATAGGTTTGCCATCATAGCGATAGTTGAACCGACCGGCTGGCCCCTCCCCTCCCAGGAGTTGTCCGCGTAAAGGCTCTGGGTGTGTGTGAAAAAACAGCCCTTCCGGAAGTTCTGGTAGGCCACGCCCACCCCTGGCCACGCCCACCCACCAACTGGACAGAGAACTGGTTGTTGGGAGTTTTGAATCCCACTCCTGACTACAAGTCACTTTTTTTCAGTGTCGTCATAACAACTTGTCTTTTTTTTTTGTAAAAGGTTTTATATTTTTCATATTTCAAAAACATCTCTTTTAGTGAACAGCATGGTTTCCAGGTTTTCACATTTCCATACAAATATGACCGTGGTTACATATTCATTTGTCACATTTGATTTCATATCAAATCGTTTCATATTTTCTATAAATGTTCTCAAAAATTCTTACGTTCTTCAAATTTATTTTATATAAATAGTTCTCGTACCTTCATATTCATAATACTTTATGCTTTTATCTGTCCCATTTGCAATTTCATTGCATATTTTTATGTCGTTACTCCAAAAGTTCCATCTTAATCCTAATAATTCAAACGATTTCCCCTTTAAGTACTAATGCGAGTGTACCACCCCTTTATCTTGTACATAATCGAGCTAACTCCTCTTTAATTCATAATAATAATTTGTCACAATAGAGTCATTTTAATTATTACCTTAAGAGTTAATGAGAATAATCTCCTAACAACTGCATAACACACATATATTTTATACCAGATTCCGCATGGTATTTTCCCCTACAGTTAGTGTCATCATAACTTCTAATGGTCACTAAATGAACGATTGCAAATCAAAGACTATCTTGTAGTCCCAGCTTTCACACAGGAGTTAGTCTCAGAAATGGATCGCCCAGCACGCCTTCCCTTTTTCTGCATGCCCATTTAAATCTGGAATTTTGGTTGTGTTTAATTTTTCGTGTGGATTTGAACTTGAGCAATAGAAGGGCAGTTCTTCACAAGCGACGAATGGTGTTCTATTTACTGAGTTTCTCTGTTAAAACAGTTTGTTCTCAGTGATGGAACAGTAAGCACAACATAAATCAGGGAAGAAAAACAAAATAATACAGTGACGTGTTTATCATTTATAGTTGTTAAATTTATATACCACCCACCTTGCAGGCGGGTGACTCCGGGTGGCATACCCGATAATAAAAACAGTATTATCAAAGATTAAAACAGTAAAACAGTACGGTATAGCCTTAATTAAGAATTAGCTAAATTGGCAGGTGTTTACAAAAGCTCAGGCAAAAAAAGCAGGAAAGGAATTGCAAAGCAGGATGTAACCCCATCCAGTAACCGTCGTATTTAGATGTAGAAATGTATACAAAAGGTCTTCAGCTTGAAAGTTTTCTGTCGCTGCTCTTCTTGAGCCACTGAGAGTGTGGGAGTGAAATTCATTTGGCTTACACTTCCTGAATTAATAAATGAACTGAAACACAACAAAATATATCTATATATTCCAATATTTATCTTATCTATCTGCCTGCCTGCCTACCTATATCTTTCGCTTGTCTATCTCTTTATCTCATCTACCTACCTACCTATCTCTCATCTACCTATATCTATCATCTACTTAACTACATCTATCTATCTATCTATCTATCTATCTATCTATCTATCTATCTATCTATCTATCTATCTATCTATCTATCTATCTATCTATCTATCTTGCTTATCTATCTATCTATCTATCTACCTACCTACCTATCTACCTATCTATCTTGCTTATTTATCTATCTCTTTCTCTATCTATTGCTTATCTATCTTTCTCTTTATCTCTCTCATCTCTCTACCTCTCTCTCTGTCTTTATCTATCTATTTAATCTCATCTCTATCTAATCTCCCTCCCTCCCTCACACACGCACACACGACTGTGGCAAGAAACATCATAAAATGGAGTAAACTGCACTTAACAAATGTCTCACTTAACAGCAGAAATTGTGGCCGTAAGTCAAGGACTACCTGCATTCACATTCCGATTCTCAGGTTTGTGTTCAGAATCTTTTAAACGTCCCACCTTCCCTTCTTTATTGGTTTCAGGAGAACGGTTACCGAAGCCGGAAAGAGGGAAAATGAGAGTACATAAAATCAACAATGTAAACAAAGCTCTGGATTTCATCGCCAGCAAAGGAGTCAAGTTGGTTTCCATAGGGGCGGAAGGTAAGATGGCTGGCCCGTGAATGCTATTTAAAAAAAAAAGTTTTCTCTGAAATGGTATAGGGCAGTGGTGGCTAACCTTTTTGGGCTCCTGTGCCAAAAATTGCACGCACGCTTGCATGCCAGCACCCAGAAGGCAATGCGCACAGCCGCCCTCCCATGCCCCCTGCGCATGCGCGCGTGATCCCCCACCCCGCCCCCCCTTACCTGCACTGTGATTTTTGGCCCATTTGAGGCCTTTTTCGTCCTCACAGAGACTTGAGGGAAGCCTCTGCAGCCTTTGCAGGCTGAAAAAATGGGCCCGTTTTGTCATTTCCGGAAATACAGGAAGTGACAAAACAGGCCTATTTTTGGGGGCTGCAGAGGCTTCCCTCAAAGGCCTCTGCGAGGCCAAAAAAAGGCCCCAAAATCAGCTGGGAGTCATACACATGCACAGTGTGGTAAGTTTGCCTGGGGCTCGCGTACCCGCACAAATGGCTCTGCGTGCCGCAGGTTCGCCCTCACAGGTATAGGATGTCCTGCTTGAGCAGGGGTAGGGGAAGGGTTGGACTAGAAGACCTCCAAGGTCCCTTCCAGCTCTATTCTGATTGATTGATTGCACTGATAATCTGGCCCAGCCCCACCAATTTACTACCTACTGTGCTAAAGTGGGACTTTTAAAACTTTTTAACACTTCCTAATCAAGGGGCAAAGGTCTAGTGCAGGGGTAGGGAACCTTGGCTCTTTTATCACTGATGGACTTCAACTCCCAGAATTCCTGAGTGAGCCATAAAAGGTTCCCATCCCTAGCCTACTGGTTTTTCAGTTGTGGGGGAAATCAGTTTTTGACTTGAATGGGACTATTTAATATACAAATGTAGGACATATTCTTTATATGTATTATATGTATATTTTTTATATTCATAAAGAATATGTCCTACATTTGTATATTAAACAGTCCCATTCAAGTCAAAAATTGATTTCCCTCACAACTGAAAAACCAGTAGGCCAGGGATGGGGAACCTTTTATGGCTCACTCAGGAATTCTGGGAGTTGAAGTCCATAAGTGATAAAAGAGCCAAGGTTCCCTACCGCTGGTCTAGTGATCGAAAAATGAGCTCCCTTCAAAGTGAGCTCTGGGTTGTTGTTTTTTTTAAACCTTTATATTTGTGCCGGGGGGGGGGGGAAAGGTTACTCCTTTGGTCTTTTAAATCCGGACCCCTTCCCTGCTCATCTCCATCCCAGGAGCCTTAAACCAAGAGCAGGGTGGGCTGCTGATTGGATTGCCCTCCAAGCCTTCCCGTAGATTTCCACTTCTGTACCTCCGATGAGGAAAATGCACTTAGCTGCTAAGCTGAGCCACCACCACCACCACCCCCCCCAAAAAAAGAAAGAAAAACTTGGCTGGAAATTGCAAATCCGTTTATTTCCATTTCGGCTCCCGGCGTTTCCTGCTCGTCTCTTTCGCTCCTTGTTTTCCCCTTCGTTTTCTCCTGATCCACTTCCAGGCCGAGCTATGTTTTCCTTCTCTCTGTAGCTCTTCCGCAGACGGGGCCCCTTTGCTGGGACCACAAACCCAGCAGGTTTCCCTAGGAAAGGCATTCTTTGCTCAGCTTGCCGCTGCCTGGGCTGTGCCAGAGATTAAAACTGGGGTGGGTTGTCCTCCTCCTCCTCCCCATGCTGCTTGAATAAGGGCCAGACGTTGTGCTGCAGCCTCAGTTTCCCCGCTTGGAGAATAAAAATGATCTTTTACGGGTTACAGAGGAAGGCGGGGAGCAGAATTATGTTGTGGCTTATTAGATTTGCAAGTGATAAAAGAAAAACTAAGGAAAAGTAAGAATAAAAAAGTGATTTACCAGCATAGTAAAAAATTTCCTAACCGTATTTCCCAAAATGACACTCCTGTAAATCTGAGGATATATGAGGATCTTTCTCTCTCTCTCTCTCTGTCTCTCTCTCCTTTCTTTCTTTCTTTCTTTCTTTCTTTCTTTCTTTCTTTCTTTCTTTCTTTCTTTCTTTCTTTCTTTCTCTCTCTCTCTCTCTCTCTCTCTCTCTCCCTCCCTCCCTCCCTCCCTCCCTCCCTTCCTTCCGTCCTTCCTTCCTCCCTCTCCCCCCTTTGTCCCTCTTTTCCCCCTTTCTCTCCCTCCTTCCCTTCCTCTCTCCCCCTCCCTCTTACTTTTTTTCTCTCTCTCTCTCCCCCTCTCTCCTTCTCTTCCACCTCCTCTCTCTCCCCCCCTCCCCCTCTGTCTCCCCCCCTCTCCCTCCCTTATCCGGGTAAAGTTTTAAGTCCGTATTGAAATTGGGCTAATATACAGTCATTAACACCTATCACCTCCGTGGCTCAACTTATAAGCCATAAACCCAAAGAAGAAGTTGGCAGTTAATGTGATGTCTAATCTTAGAGATGTTTGGGAAATTTAACAGCCCGTCGAAACGACAGGCATACCTTGTGAATTCTTACTTACCTTTTATGACATTGTAAATCAGAATTGCCCAAAGTTTTTGGCTTTGCAGACCGGCGTGTAGGTGGATGGGTGTAGGGAGAGAGGGGATGGTTCAGCCCTCGCGTGCAGCTCCATTTGCAGTGCAGACGCAGGCCTGCTGCTCACACAAATGCACGTGCTCGCCTGCTGCTCGCTTGAATGAGGATGCACATAAATGCGCTCGCCGGCCATTTCCGCAGCCCGCTTGCAATCCTAGTGGGCTGTGGCCCAGAGTTTGGAGACCCCTGTTAGGAATGATAGTCACCTAACAGTTGGGTTGGCAATATATAAACCAGGATAGTCATTTAATACTGATGTATCTTTAAGAGAATGCTGTAATTGGGTGTGGTTCCTCCAACGGCCATAAGATGGAGCCAGAAACCTGGTTTGTTTTTCTTGCATTTTCCCTATTGCCTGTTGCCTGATCGTCGTTCTGCTCAGATTGCTGTGAGTCTTGCAACTGTTAGCAAACTCTGTTTACTGAACTTTATGATACTGGACTTTGTTTTTGGGATTATCCCTGGACTGAATACTGACTGCTTTAACCGTGTATGACTTGGACTGTTTGTTGGACTTTGCTTAACCATTTATCTACATTTTACTATTAACCGTTACCTACATTTTACTATTCAGTGTATCTGTGTGCTAGTTGTGTGTTATTCATCACCACTCTCACTACGTTTCTCTGAGAGCACTCATTCTCGTAACGGGGAATACCTTAACAACCCCTGTTGCAAAACTTTTGCTTCAGTTAATACAGGGGTATCAAACTGGATTTCTTTGAGGACTGGATCAGTATTGTAATTCTCCGGGACGGACACCTCCTGCAGCATCCTGCCATCCAAAACAGCACACAGGGTGGTTGCACAAGCCCCCCCACTTCCTCGCACCCCATTTTTGGCCTGGATAGCCTACAACACTCTTCATGCCGGCCATAACGGGGTGCAGGGGGGCCCTCATGCTGCCCCTTCACACCCTGTTTTGTCCAGCAGAGCTGCTGCAGGAGGCATGTGTGGTCCCGCCGTATTCCATTTTGGTTACCAAAGGCACCGTAGGCCGGTCCTTTGCTATTTCCAGGCCGGCTCCACGGCCCAGATTAAACTACCCCGGATCCTTGAGTTTGACACCCCTGAGTTAATAATGCGTACGAAAAAATGCAATTTTTGTTTTTTCAAAAAACGGCATTTTCATTTGGCTGGGAGCACGCATGAGGATGTGCTTGAGGGAATCAGTCAGAGTTCTGGCTTCGTGCCACCTGTGCTGAGAAACCCGTTGGCCCGATTTTTATGGAACAGTTAAGCTGCGTAGGTATAACTACAAGCGTTCAGCCTTTACGCAGGATCATTTCCTGGGTGACAGAGGAAGCTGCATGGCACAATTGTCCCCGGAGTGGCCAACTGAGAGTAACAATCGGTTCCTTTGTTCTCGGGCATGTCCTATTTCCGCCTGCGTGCAGCCAGGTTGTGCACACACTCCAGTAGGAAGGTGTAGTAAAAGAGTAAAGAAGGTGACCTTGGTGGAAATGTTTCCACCTCTTTTCCCCTCTGGAACAGGTTCCTGCACATTTCCATCCCAGATCGTCCCAAACTTTTTCCAAAGGCAACTAGACTTTATTATTATTTTCATCCTTGAAGGCGTTTCGCTTCTCATCCAAGAAGCTTCTTCAGTTCTGAGCTGAACTGTTGAAGCTTCTTAGATGGGAAGCAAAACGTCTTCAAGGAAAAAAATAATACATAAAGTCCAGTTGCTTTTGTTAAAAGCACCTTTGGGACAACAGTGGATGACTGAGAATCTCCGTAGATACTTCCATCTGGAGAATCTTCATTTTCTACAAACTTGTGAAGATGCCCTGCAGAGACTTCTTGCTCATTCCCTTCCTACTGTCTCTTTTCCAGAAATTGTCGATGGCAACGCCAAGATGACCTTGGGTATGATCTGGACTATCATTCTCCGGTTTGCCATCCAGGATATTTCAGTGGAAGGTAAGAGGCAGATTTGGGCTTGAGAGAGAGATTGTTTAAGCCAGTGATGGTGAACCTTTTCAGCACCAAGCGCCCAAACCGGAACACGCACAAATCCCAGAGCCCTGGAAACCCAAAGACCAGCTAGCTGGCACGCACATGCCTTCTGGCCAGCTGGTCTTCATGAATGCCGGAACTCCGGAAACCCAGAGACCAGCTGGCCAGTGTGTATGCATGTGGTGACCAACTGGTCTTTGGGTTTACGGCGCACGCATGCACACCTGGTCTTCAGGTTTCCAGTGTTCTGGAAACCGGAAGAGCAGCTGGCGAGGGTGTATGTGCCCACAGAGAGGGCTCTGTGCAGGAGTGGGATTCTAATGTTCGGACCAGTTCTATAGAACCAGTTGTTATGATTCTGCGCAGTTTGGAGAACCGGAAAATCGTGCCTCTGGCTGGCTCCTCCTCTCTTTGCCCAATGAATCCTGACTGCATTCTCCCCCATCCAGTCACTCCTTAAGGTATTTCATCCCCCCACCCCGACGATCAGCTGTGCTGGGATCCCCCTCGCTGTGTTACTGCTTCGCCCAGGAAGTTTCCCTGAGGCCCAGAAGGCAAAGAGGGGAGAGGGCCCCCTCCCGCTGCGCACCCCCCCCAGCTCCATTTTTTGCCTTCCTCGGCCCCAGGGAAGCCTTCTTGGAGCAAAAACGTCCCCCGCCCCCAAAAGAGGCTTCCCTGAGGCCCAGGAGGCAAACGAAAACCAAGGAGGGGTGTTGCTGAAAAAAAAGGGAAGCAGCCACACCCACCCAGTCACATGGCCACGCCCACCTAGCCACGCCCACAGAATTGGGTGTTAAAAAATTTGAATCCCGCCCCTGGCTCTGCGTGCCACCTCTGGCACGCGTGTCCTAGGTTTCTCATCATGGGTTTAGGCCCTTTTCTCTCGCCCATCCCAAGTCAGCAACAGCTTTCTGTTTATCCCCGTGTTTTTCCAACTCGGCCATTTTTTGTGGACTTCAACTCCCAGAATTCCCCAGCTTGGTGAACTTCCAAGATGGGTGGATTTCAGCTCCCAGAATTCCCTTGTAAACATTAAGATTGGCAGGATTCAGCTCCCAGAATTCCTAGCTGGGGAATTCTGGGAGTTGAAGTCCACGCATCTAGAGGTTGCCATGTTTGGAGGAACTTCCAGAGTGGTCAGGCTGGCCAAGATTGATGGGTAGGGTAGTCCAACACATCTGGAGACCACTTGATGGAAGGATGGCCTTTGCTGTGTGTGAGAGGAAGATGTTCTGACCACAGCTTCCTGAGTCCCTAATTAAGCACATGCTTAGTTAAAACAACTCTTGTTTGATTTCAACGCTGGGAATTATGTTCATTCTCAGCCCGTAATGAATCCCAAACAGTCCCTCGAGATAAGCACCCACCTTTCTCTCCAATTGCTGCCAACAACTAAAGTACCAAATTAACTGTAAAAAGCCAAACGAACTACAAAGTCCACACAGAGCTTCAAGGATTAATCCGAACAGAGCGAATGACCTTGCTTCCTGCAAAGGATTCTCTGCCTTTGCCTGTCCTTTATGCCTTATGGTAGGGGCAATCACCTCCCAGCCTTACTCCTGAGTTGCCCCTTTTGTCTCAGCTGCTCTTATCTTCTGGCAGCTCTGTGCACACGCACACTGGGAACAGGCTCCCCTTGTTCCTCGGCCTTGCTGCTGCCAGGCTCCAGAGTCAGCACCCCACTCCCAAATGGTTCTGCCCCCATCTCTGCATCGGATGCAGGACTCTCGTCCGAGTCCTCTCCCGACTCCCGGACTGGCCCATGTTCCTCCCCACTGCCCTATTCCACTGCGATCTGCACAGGCTGCTGGCGAAGGACAACAGAAGAGATTTAAAAACCCAGGGCGATCCAGGATGCTGCTCACGCCTTTAAAGAGTGGACTTTTTGTGCTTCTAGCTTCTCGCCAGATCGGTCCCCATAAATCTTTCAGGGCCCAGATGGCTCGCTCAGCTGCAGTAACCAGGATTTATGTCGGTGCCCTGCAAACTTCAGTGGCCTAACTATGACTGCTTAAATGAGGGTTGCAAGAAAAGTTGTAACATGAGACTTGGTCCTGTGACGACCCACTGAAAGGCCATCACTGCAGGCTCAGTTATAGTTGTAAGTGGAGGACGTACCTTATCAAGGGAGACCAAGTGGAGCAAGGGGCCAATTTTAAGTTTCTGGGTGTTACCCTAAAAGAGGACTTGACCTGGGGGGGCTCACATTGCAGCCCTGGTCAAAAGGACCCAGCAGAGATTATATTACCGGAGGCTTCTCAGGAAACAACAGCTGGATGAAAAACTGCTGGTGACCTTCTATCGCTGCACCATAGAGAGTATTTTAACTTACTGCACCTCTGTATGGTTTGCCAATTGCACAGGGGCAGATAGGAAAGCACTCCAGAGGGTTAATGTCATTGCCCTGAGGATCATGGATTGCCCTCTCTCCTCTTTGGAAGAGCTTTATAGCTCCTGCTGCCTTAAGAAAGTTCAAGACATCCTCAAAGATCCATCTCATCCTGGGAACCCTTTTTTTTTTTAGCTATTACCATCTGGCAGACGGTACAGGACAATAATAAAAACAAGGACAAAGAGGCTGAAAAACAGCTTCTAACTCAGGGCAATAGCTTTGTTGAATTCTACTGTATAGTACACCGAAGATGGTATTTAATTTCATTGTACGATGTGCAATGACAATAAACTAAACTAAACTACTTGTATTGTAGGCTTTATTGAATCTGGAGCACGGAAGGGAGAAGAAAGCTAGAAGGATGAAGCTTAATAAACAAGATCCTTCCCTTCCCTCTTAGTTTTCCCATCTGTTCTGCAAATGTCTCTCTTTTTTCCTCTCTCTTCCAATTCCTTGAATCTTTTTCTTCTTCTTCCTTTTAAGTAGCTAGTTGCCTTCTGCAGCCAGCTGTGATTCGAATGCTGGCTTGATTTGGCCTTCATCCTGCAAAATACCTCCAAAGGCTGCCTCTCTTCCCCCCTCCCCTTCCCAACCTGGTTTCCATTCAGGGGTTGGGGGTGGGGTCCCAAGCGCCCGCCCCCCCCCCCTTCCTGGCTGTTTGCAGACACGTGAAAAGGCCATCCTTCCGTTCTTTTTTTGGCCCCTGCCTTAACCTGGGATCTGTTTTATTTCTCTGATTTCGTCTTGTGTGTTTTCAGTCATCCAGAGACTAGAGATTGGGGTGGAATATAAATAGCAGGGAAGAGAAATGAAATATCCTTCTCTCGGCGCAAGGAATGCGCGTATAAAGATGTTGTTCTTTGTGGAAGGAAGGAGGTCCCAGTGGGCTTTGATTTATTTGGATTTAGCTTTATAGATTTGGCTCCATCTCAGGAGTTTTTTCAACTTTGGCTATTTTAAGATGTGTGGACTTTAGTAAAGCTGGCTGGGGAATTCTGGGAATTGAAGTCCACGTATCTTAATGTTTGCCAAGGTTGAAAAACATCGTTCAATCCTTTTCTACCTGGACTTAGAGTGCGATGTTGTGAACTTGGAGACAACACAACCCGAGCAACACAATTGCCTCCTTTTTCTCTCTCTGTAGAGACTTCAGCCAAAGAAGGACTCTTACTGTGGTGCCAAAGGAAGACTGCTCCTTACAAGAACGTCAACGTGCAAAATTTCCACATCAGGTAACTTTTCAACACAATGCTTCCTTCTCCTCCTCCTCCTCCCTCCTCCTTTTCCTCCTCCTCCTCTTTTCCTCCTTCCTCCTCTTCTTTTTCCCTCTTCTCCTTCTCCTTTATATCTTCTCCTTTTTTCCTCCCTTTTCCTCCTTCCTCCTCTTCTCTTTTTCCCTCCTCTTCTCCTTTTTCCTTCTATCTTTCTTCTTCCTCTTCCCTCTTTTCCTCCCCCCTTCTTTTTTTCTCTCCTCTTCTTCTTCCTTATATCTTTCTTCTCTTGCTTTTCCCACTTTGAAACCCGGAAGCGGCTGTCTCATATCCACAGAATCAGGCCTCTTTAGAAAGTCTGCAAAGCATTGACTTCTTGGCTTACTGCTCCGCCATGAAAGATTCTGCAAGCCAGGAAGCCAAGTTTTTGAAGCTTTTTGCTGGGACCTGAGGTTCAGGATCTGGAGAATCGAAAGGAACTTTGCGAACGGCGAAATTTCCTTTTTTCCACAAAAAGGCTTTTGTGTCGACAGTTGGCTGTGTAGGGAGGTTATTCTGTTGGGCGGGTTGATGGTTGGCCAATACAATGAAACATCCGGTAGGGAAAAAAGACCCCGAGGCATTGATCCTTCCACTGCACAGCGAGGTTTAAGAGGTGATAGTGCAGCATTTCACCCCCACCCCCTCGACTTAATTGACCCTGGTCAGGAATGGGCATTGGCTGTTCTTGGCCTGATTTCAAAACTCATGCAAGGGAACAATTTGGACTTTTGGTAAGAGCTATCTGCCCTTCCCTGGAGTTTGGGAAAAAGAGAAGCATCTCAGAACAGAACAGAAAAAGAAAGGAGGAAGGGAAGGGTACAAGGGGGAAGGAAGGAAGGAAAAAAGGAAAGAGGGAGGGAGGAAGGCAGGAAAAGGAAGGAATGAGAAAGGCAGGGAGGAAGGAAAGAAGGAAAAAGAAAAGGGAACAAGGAAGGAAAAAAAGAGAAGGAAAGAGGAAAGTGAGGGGAAGGAAGGAAGGTGTCAGGATTATCTAAAAGACCATAGAATTATTTTATGAGTTGACAGAAAGAAGGGAGGGAGGAAGGAAGGAAGGAAGGAAGGAAAAAGGGAATGAGAAAGGTAGGGAGGAAGGGAAAGAGAGGAAGGAAGGAAGGAAGGAAGGAAAAAGAAGGGAATGAGGAAGGAAGGAAAAAAGAGAAGGAAAGTGGGAGGGAGGGAAGGAAGGAAGGAAAAAGAAAGGGAGGGAGGGCGAAAGGAAGGAAGGAAATGTCAGAATACAGCCATGATCACTGACTCCTCGACCTCATCCTCATTAAGTCCACCTATCTTTGCTCATCCTCGCCATAGCTTACTCCTGAGTAGATGCTAAATAGCCACCCCCACAAAAATGACTTGCCCAACCTCTGGAATAATTCCTCTTACATTTTCGCTTTTCATGGTCTTCTGGATAATTCAAAATTTATATACTGCCCAGAGTCGCTCCCAACAGTGAGCTAGATGGTCTATAAATCTAAATTCCCAAAGCTGCTGCCATTTCTTTTTCTTATGGGACCTGTAAGGTACGATGTTGGAACGTTCAGTGTCCCACACGTTTGAACCCAACATGGGTCTGAAAAAGCGCCGCCAGATGCCTTCCGATGTTGATCTCCTTCCATAACTCAACACAGGTTGTCTCAACAGGACACTCATTTTGCGATACCGTTCATCTAAAGCAGGGGTCCCCAAACATGGCAACTTTAAGACTTGTGGACTTCAACTCCCAGAATTCTCCTGCCGGCCATGTTGGTGGGGGAATTCTGGGGGTTGAAGTTCCACCTAGATCTTTTAAGCTGATTTATATCCTCCAGAGCAGAGGTCTCCAAGCTTGGCCACTTTAAGACTTGTGGACTTCAACTCCCAGAAGTCCACAAGTCTTAAAGTGGCCAAGTTTGGAGACCTCTGTTCTACCGACATCATTGGCCTTTTGAAGAGACTTGACCTGCTCTTATTTTTTTATTATTTTTCAGCTGGAAAGACGGTCTTGCTTTTAACGCCTTGATCCACAGACACCGACCAGAACTCATCGAATATGACAAGCTCAGAAAGGTATTTGGGCGGGTTTGCCATTATAGCCTTTTTACTTCTTGGTTTTGAAATATTCTCCAACTTACCCCGAGTGAACTCACTTTTTTCCCCTGCAATTCCAGATGTAATGGGTTGAGTGAGGCCCGGGAATCAAATCCCAATTCTGCAATTATAATAATAATAACAACAACCTGGGTTACTTTAGGCCAGTGTTCCTCAACTTTGACCATTGTAAGGTGGGTGGACTTCAACTCCTAGAATTCTCTATCCAGCTTTGTCTTTCCATGGTCAGAAGTAGTGTTAGTCAACCTTAGCCACTGTAAGATGGGTGGACCTCAACTCCCAGAGTCCCCTAGCTTTGCTTTGCTTTGCTGCCTGAGGAATTCTGGGAGTTGAAGTCCACCCCTCTCAAAGCAGCCAAGGTTGAGAAACACTGCTCTAGGCTAACTCATCATCTCCAGCCTGAGTTTCTCGACCAAGCAAAAGGAATTTGACCTTGATTGCTCACAAGATCAAGAATTAGTCCATGATTGTCTGGACTAAATCCAGACCAAATCATGGGGGCCAGATCCGAAACTTCATCAAGTTGGTTCTAACGTGGAACGGGGTCCCCCATATGCATTAAAATGATAGAGAATCCATAATTTGTGGACGGTCAATTTGTAGAGCAGGACTTGACAGATGCTTCGGTACATTTTTTCCTACGGGCATGTTTTGTATTTGGAAGCTGTAGGAAAGCCAAGACGTTTGGCATAGAAAATCAGGCATGGCTGGCAATTGTGAGAAGCGGGGGAGGAGATGCATCTTTAGGACAGTGCCACCATGTTTTAAACCCTCTCTGGTGATTTCCCTTTTCTGTAGGACGATCCGGTCACGAATCTGAACAACGCTTTTGAGGTTGCGGAGAAATACCTTGACATTCCCAAGATGTTAGATGCAGAAGGTAAGCCAGAGGTCGAGGCCGTAATTTATCCCATTTTGTTCCACAAATCTACAAATCCACAAGGTCACAATAGCATTTGAATGAAGCCAGTTGGGTAAACCTGACATTGGATAGCAATAGCGATAGTACTTACATACTGCTTCATGGTGCTTCCCGGCCCTCTTTAAGCGGTTTACAAAATCAACATGCAGGCGATTGACTTACGACAGGGGTCTTCAAACTTGAGAGCTTTAAGACTTGTGGACTTCAACTCCCAGAATTCCTCCTCCAGTCATATTAGCTGAGGAATCCTGGGAGTTGAAGTCCACAAGTCTTAAACTTGCCAAGTTTGAAGACCCTTGACTTACAGTTGAGCTCAAAACGTTTGTTGTTGAGTGAGACATTTGTCAAGCGAATTTTGCCCCGTTTTATGACCTTTCTTGCCATGGTTGTTAAGTGAATCACATGGTTATTCAGCAAGTCAGGTCCCCCCCATTTGACCGTTTGGGAAGGTCACACATGGCAATCATATGATCCCACCATAAATACACGCTGGTTGCTAAATGCCTAAATTTAGATAATCTGATGGGGATGCTGCTACAGTCGTAAAAGTGAAAGGACCCAACTCTAAATCATTTTTTGTTGCAATGCCATTGTAACTAATGATTGTAAGTCGAGGACTATCTGTCTCTCAATGAATCACAGTTCTCATATTTCTATAGAATCTGTTTCGTGACCTGAGCTAAATGTATTGGCATCAGTCCTGCAAAGCTGATTGCTGCTTGGATGTCCAGATTAATTTCTTTAGAAGCAGCTATTTTAAAAATAGATTGAAGGACTTCAGTGGAATTCGGAAACAATTCCTTAAGGCTTACAAATATACTGATTTGCAATTATCTGTTTGAGATACAGTGAGAAGGAAGAATACGACTTGTAAACAAGTAATTTCCTAATAATGTTTTGGAGTCATTTTTAATTTTTTTCTTCTTTGTATCAGCAATCACGTCCTCTCTCTTTTTACTCAATGATTTGTATCGAATTTCATAACAACAACAACAACAACAACAATAATAGAAATGTAAATGCCAAAAAAAAAAACAATTGTTAATCAAATTTATATGGCCGCCTATCAGGTTCCAAGCAACCAGCTCTAGATATGAATAATCGAAGTCCGTAACTTTATTGCCTCTCACCTTTGTTACAAGAATCTTCCCCATATTGCTTGCCTTCCTCTGGGAAGAACCAGAGAAGGTTTCATGGATCTTGGTGGGGGAAGTCAAGCTTTACGCTGTTTGCAGCTATGCCAACAAAACTCCCAAGCTAGGTCCCCGCTTGACCCTTCCCTCCGGCCTAGCTGGCAGTTTCCCAGCATTGCCCGTGTGTCACGGAAAGGGATCTTGCAGAAGATTATAGTGCAACTCTGGAAATTCCTGCTGCGATAGAAGAATGCAAGGAATTGCCGTTACATACAAGCCTTGCGGTCTTTCAAGCAGGCATTTTGAGTTATGGGCAGGAAATGCGATACAAATCTTGGATAAGCATCCCAGCTTGTATAACGCTTGGACAGGCAGCTAACCTCCCACGTCAAGTTCTTCTGGATTTTTAGGCATTAATTTTTTTGCAAGCTGGATTGTTGCCCCTGGTCCCCTGGAGATGTTTTTGACTGCCAGTGACATTAGTTTGGGGAGAGGAGTTGTTTCTGGTGTATTTAATACTTCTTGTTCGCTTTTCAGACATCGTCAACACGGCCCGTCCTGATGAGAAGGCTATTATGACCTATGTCTCAAGCTTCTACCATGCCTTCTCTGGGGCGCAGAAGGTACCAGAGATGGACGGCGGGGTGTTTTTTTCCCCATTAATCACTTCTCTTCTTCCCAGCATCCTGGCTTCCTTTGATTTCCCTCGGCGAGGGCCGCCGCTTCGAGCAACCTGGGAAACCAGACCTCAGCTAGTTCAGGACAAGCTTTAGAAAGGCCCAGTGCCGAATGTCTATGGAGGTTCTCCTTCCTCCCAAGTCATGGTTGGGTATCCCAAATGTGCTTTTTTAATTTTTTTTTCCAAAGAGGCAAAAACTGGACTTTCTGGTTTGTCTCTGAAGACTTTTTGCTTCTCCTCCGAGAAGCTTCTTCAGCTCTGACTGGATGGTGGGGAAAGGAAGGATTTATGCTCCTTGCAGACAGCTGGTCATTTGCATCCTTTTTGAGGGTCATTGAGGCCACTTGGAGGTGTATTTGTGTCCTCAGGGTCACCTGAGTAGGGCAAATAGTTCCTGCAGTCTGCAATTTTTCTGGAAATCCGTTTCTGCTCCCGCACCATTCAAAGGGTGTTTATCCCAAATTGCAGAGCTAAAAGTCTGTAGAGATTCTCCGTCATTCCAGATGATGGGTGTCCCCTTTTCAGGAGGCAAATGGACTTCCTGATTTCCCTCTGAAGAGGTTTCGCTCTGCATCCGAGAAGCTTCTTCAGATGTTGAGGAATGCTCCATACCCATTTGCACCACTGAGGTGAGCCTGAGGACACACATAAACCTCCCAAGTGGCCTCAATGACTCTCTAAAAAGGATGCAAATGACTAGCTGTGTCTGCAAGGAGCATAAATCCTTCCGTTCCCCACCATCCAGTCAGAGCTGAAGAAGCTTCTCGGATGAGAAGCAAAACGTCTTCAGAGAAAAACCAGAAAGTCCAGTTTTGCCTCTTTGAAAAAAAAGCAACTTTGGGACACCCAATGCAGGAAAAAAAATACGGCCTGCTTTTCCAAAACTCACCATAAGTCCCTTATGGGGGGGAAGAGGCTGGAAAATGAGACTTGACCTTGTCATAGATAGAGGCTACCTGAGGAGAAACCTTGAAAAGCTTTACGACAGTAAGATCAGGACTCTCCAACCAACCAAACTCCAAAACTCATCAAAATTCATCTCCCCCACCCCCTCTCCCCAAAGATGTCAATAAGAACATGAGTTGATAAAGACCACGGTCACGAGTTCTCACTAAGGAGGTAGCCTCACTTAGCAAATGTGGACTTCAGGTCTCAGAACATGAAGTGAGGTCATCTTGTGGGCCAGAGAGTTGAAGGGTCTGTTTCAGGGGTCAAGGGCGAGTTCCTTTTGAGCAGAGGTCTCCAAACTCGGCAACTTTTAACACTTGTGGACTTCAACTCCCAGAATTCTTCCTTCGGTCACGTTAACTTGGGAATTCTGGGAGCTGAAGTCCACAAGTCTTAAAAGTTGCCAGGTTTGGGGACTCCTGCTTTGGAGAGATTCCCTGGGATCCTCTGGCCAGACCTGGGTATTTTAGGGCCCCCAGGCCATATTGGCTGTCTCTATCCATATCAGGGCCCTGGTAGTTCCCCTCCATTTAAATCCTGTGCCTCGAGCCAAACTTCCAAAACTTAAAAAGGATTTATTGGGAGTTAACATGCTGGCACTGCCTGAGTGTAAGCGACTCTGAGACACGTAATTCCTTGTCCCCCTTGACCCTGGTTTCCCCCCTGCACCCCCTGGGTGTATCGTAATTCATATTCTCCAATGGGACATCTCCATAGCCCAGAGTCATCAATTACACTCTCCAGTTAGAATTGGCAACTCTAAAAAGACCAGAGAAATATTATATGAGTTGACATCCCATTTGGACTTCTTTAATTTTGAGGGCGACTGCTCTTTCCCCACACACCCAAATTATTTGCTCTGTCCACTGAATCCTTCTTGGTTCAGCCCAAGTCCCAGTTTCTCATATGGGGAAATTCATTGCCTAACCCTCCTCCGGTCTAAACCAAAGATTCGGAACGGCTAACTTCTGTTCCAGCTGAGGTCTGGTTCCCCCCCAGGGAGCGTAACCTTTCTTCCATCCTGCCTCTTGGTCTTCTGCATGTCGGGGGAAGACCTGGAGGGTTTTCCTGCCGTGCCCTTGACTTCTGCTTCTCTTTTTTTCTCTCTTTTCCTCGTGCGCAGATATTGTAGGCACGCTCAGGCCCGACGAGAAGGCCATCATGACTTACGTCTCCTGCTTCTATCATGCTTTCTCAGGGGCTCAGAAGGTGAGCTTGCGGGGGTGGGGGGGGAGCTGGGCTGGGGGCTGCTTTGGGGCTGTGGCTGTGGCTGTTGGCTTGGGAAGATCTCGGTTCTGGGGAGAGCGCTGGCACTAACTGGTTCTCCGCTCAGCCTTCTGGAGCATGGCTGTAGACATGGAGTAAATCGTAACTAGTTTAAAAAAAAAAAAGATACATTGGCTGCTAAGACACTCAGCTTGTCGGTTAGGAAGTTCGGCGGTTCGAATCCCCAGCGCCGCGTCACGGAGCGAGCTCCCGTTCTTTGTCCCAGCAGCTTCCGCCAACCTAGCAGTTTGAAAGCAGGTAAAAAATGCAAGTAGCAAAATAGGGACCCCTTTGGTGGGAAGGGAACAGCCTTCCGTGCGCCTTCGATGGCGTTGAGTCAGGTGTAGAATATCTAAGAGTTTCTCAACTTTGGCAACCTTAAGGTGTGGACTTCCAACTCCTGCTGATTCTGGGAATTCTGGGAGTTGAAGTCCGCCCGTCTTGAATTGCCTGTCAACTCCTGCCCGTCTTCTCCCTCCTTTTTGAAGCTGAATTGAAGCTCGAAACAGGTTGACTTTTGAAAGCCACTTTGTTTTTTGAAACCTCCCTTGAAGGAGAGGTGAAAGAAAACACCGCAAGGACAATGGCTGTGGAACTGCCCTTCCCGCCCCCCCAAAAAAGCTTCCTCTCATCTGGAAACTTCTTTCTGGCTTTGATTATTTCTTGCTTGTTCTTCCAGATGAGAGAGAGAGAGAGAGACAGCCAGAGAGAGAGAAAGACAGACAGTGAGAGAGAGAGACAGAGGCAGACAGAGAGAAAGACAGAGAGAGAGAGACAGAGACAGAGAAAGACAGACAGAGAGAGAGACAGAAAGACAGACAGAGACAGAGAGACAGACAGAGAGAGACAGACAGAGAGACAGACAGAGAGAGAGTCATACAGAGAGAGAGAAAGACAGACAGAGAGAGAGAGAGAGAAAGACAGACAGAGAGAGAGAGAAAGACATACAGAGACAGAGAGAGAGAGAAAGACAGACAGAGAGACAGACAGAGAGAGACAGAGAGAGAGAGACAGAGAGAGAGAGACAGAGAGAGAGAGACAGAGAGAGAGACATACAGAGAAAGACAGACAGAGACAGAGAGACATACAGAGACAGAGAGAGAGAGAAAGACAGAGACAGAGACAGACAGAGAGAGAGAGAGACAGAGACAGACCGATAGAGACAGAGAAAGACAGACAGAGACAGAGAGAGACAGACAGTGAGAGAGAGACAGCCAGAGAGAGAAAGAGAGAGACAGAGGCAGACAGAAAGACACAGAGAGAGAGAGACATACAGAGACAGAAAGACAGAGACAGAGAGAGAGACAGTGAGAGAGACAGACAGAGACGGAGTGAGAGGTATAGAAAGAGACAGAGAGAGACAAACAGACAGAGATGTACAGACCCCCCCCCTCCAAGAATTCTTTTCTGTGTCTCCCTCCCCCTCCAATTTTCTGGATGAGGTGTCTCTCATTCAGCCGTCCTCAGGTTTCAATCGCAGGATGAACGACGACGTGACGTTGACATTTTGGCTTAGCGTTGACCTTGAGTGACAGTCGTTTCCAGAGCGAGCAATTGCAGCTAAGCAACCGACCTGTGGCGGGGAAAACGATTTAAATCGGTGGCATCTTTCCTAACCTGGCAACCTACAGCTTTTCCTGCATTTCCAGAGACCAGCCACCCCCCCCCCCCCAGGAGAATTGGGGATTAGGAAGCTGGCAAAATGCAACAGCCTCGAATTCCTTTTTTAGCCCTGGCGGGAGGCGAAGATCTGGCAGGAAGACCCGAGGTGGTTGAATTCTGGGGGGGGGGGGGGGGGAAATCTTGGGAAGGACAGCCATGAGGGTGGGGGGGCTGAATCCTGGGGGAGGAATTCTTTGCAAGGGGGAGGGGATTCATCGGGACCGGGTGGCTACCGGAGGGGTTGGACTAGGTTCGCATGCCGTGAGAAGCAGATTGGTGGGGGTTCTGCAAAATCTCCCTTTTTCGGCGTCCTCCAGAGGCAGGATTAAGGGTTACCGCACGGTTTCCTGAACATCTGTTTTGTTTTTTGGGGTTGTGTTTCTTTTTTTTTCTTCTCCTTGGGTTGGAGAGAAACTAACGGTCTCTCTTGAAATTTAAAAAGGAACAAGGAAAACAAAAGTTCTTTACCGCTGCAAAAATGCAGCTGGATTTTTCTCCTAGCCAGGCCTGGTGAAAATCTCTCTGCCCCAAGTGGATTTTAAGATCCTGTTATGTTTTCTCGCTTCCAGTCCCTTGTTCCTAGTGACTTCAACAGGGGCAGAGCCAAGTATTTGGGTGGGGGGGAATGCACCCGTAAGCATGAATTTGTACTGGCTTTTTGAGATGTGTTTCTCTGGCAGAGTTCTTTCCTTTCCTCCTTTCTTTCTTTCTTTCTTTCTTTCTTTCTTTCTTTTCTTTATCTTTCTTTCTTCTCTCCTCTC